>JAZKJV010005622.1:0-310000 GCA_037367405.1 Ottelia alismoides
TTAAGGTTCATAGTCTCAAACTTGGATTTGGATTTTATTAGACAATTTTACAAGTGGGTATTTTTTTGATATTTTTTCTTTATTAGTTACTGGTATATATACTATGGAGTTGGTTTTGTTAGATTTGGAGTTAGTATAAAATAGATACAAATATGGTATTTAAGCTAATATACAGGTGAATATTTCCAAGTGAATTTGGCTCCTTATTTAATACACATATGAATGCTAAAATGTAGATATTATTTACACATGCATGAATGCTAATTATGCAATATAAGTGATGAAGTACAGCTAATTATTCGGGAATAAAGCTCTATTTTCAACTTTTAGAGTGATGAATCACATATTCATCAACCCCCTATACTTAAACCTTGATCGTTCCTGAGCAACTAAAATGAAATGCAAGAGTGAAATGATTTGGGTTCCATACCAAGGCCATGAACAAAAGTTGAAAATGGAGCTTGACTCGACCTTTGGATTAATAGTGTGACGGAACCTTATTGAGAATTGAATTTAAGACCTAACAACCTTTGAGTTCCACAAGTCTTCTATTCAAATCGCCTCAACAGTCAGGTCAGAACAGATCCTCATACACAAATTCTGATGACCATGAATCTTACTTGTACCGTGTAAGTGAAATATAGCTCTCCACATCAGAAATAAAAAAGAACCAGCCTCCTCTAACAAGGTAACTCTAATTCCTCGGTCCAGTAACTCTTTCCTCGAGGAGCGTGGTATTCCCTTCTAAGTTCAAGTGCATCCGACCCAAGAAGAGGGGGTGGAGATAAGAATGGACGGTAGCCAGTGTAGCTACTTATCCTAGGATGCTTGACCAGTGTAGCCAAGTCATTCAGCTGCAAGATTTGAAGCTCTTCTTATTTTTCTAAACTTGTATATACACTCCGGTAGGCATTTTACTTTTCAATAAGGTATGTCCGCTTTTGGAGATTCTGCATTTTTCTTTTCTTTTTTCTTCTTCTTCTTTTTTTTGACATATATACAAGATGCAGCATGTACATCAGGATTTTTCTTCTTGAGTCAGTAGACTATCCCTCTTTTGAAGCTTTATTGCAACCCACAACATCCTGTCCTTAGACGTCAACACCACCAGACTAAGTTGAGATGCACTACCCTTCCTAGAGGAGGACGGATGTTTCCACACGTGTGTTACTCTAAGCCAAAGGATTCTACCTCCTCACTATCTCATCAATGAAGAGCTACGTGCATGGTGCTTGTCCAAGTTAGGTCACTATCTAAAAGAATCATGCATGTGTACGAAATATTCTACTTAGACCAATCGAGATGATATGTGAACATAGACTTGCGGACTCAAAGAATTAAGTCGCTTGACCTGAAAAATCTTAACTCCAATTCCTATAAGGTTCCTCTGAAATTAGGTAGATTAAGGTCAAATCAAATCCATCCTCGACATCTATTCATAACTTGGTTCAGAACCCACTAACTTTTCACTTCGCATATGCTAGATATGCAGATGACATTCTATAGAAATGAATGAAGTGCAAGAATTTTTTTTGAATGCAAGGATGATATGCAAGAGTAAATAAGAAGCCTATTTGTTTGTTTTTTTGTTGTATTTTTTTGGTATACCTCCTATTTTACAATAATTTTAATAAAAGTATTATTTTACACATATTTTTACAAAATTATACAGTATGCATACTATACAACTATACATGTATTTTACAAAAAGTTTTTTTTACCAATTTACCCATTCCATAATTATTACATAATATATACAAAAATACACGAAAGTACGAGCTATGGATAAAGTATATATGTAATATATACACGCCCCCCTATGCTTATCATATGCTATGTCCTCAGAGCACAAGAAGCGAGAAAAAAGACATAGCTCGTGATAAGCGTGGGAGTGCTAAAATAACAAAAAGTATAGAAGTCGCTCCGTCCCCCTATACTTAGCCTTTGGCAGCCTAAGTATAGAAGAAGATCAAAAATGGGGTGGGAGAGGTTAAGAGGAGAAATGGATGAGTATATATACATGATGGGCATCGGTCCCCCCTCATATTTAGGCTCTGGTCAGCCTAAGTCTAGGACATGAGTGAGTGTGAGAACCGATGAGATCTAGAGAATGTACAAAGAATGATGGAGAGACTCAGGCCACTCTTCCCCTATACTTAGGATCTAGTCATCCTAAGTATAGACATAAAATTGAAATGATATGGAACCAGGGCAAGTGATTCGAATGACTAGAGAGGGAAGGAAAGAAATATATACACGGAGGAGTGAGAATATACAAGGATCAAGAAGGTTTGTGACGAACCTT
The DNA here is from genome assembly GCA_037367405.1 of Ottelia alismoides. Taxonomy (NCBI): domain Eukaryota; kingdom Viridiplantae; phylum Streptophyta; class Magnoliopsida; order Alismatales; family Hydrocharitaceae; genus Ottelia; species Ottelia alismoides. The sequence continues at coordinate 2,306 of JAZKJV010005622.1, forward strand.
CTTGCGGAGCGAGGTGGTGGATAATATACATATGTGTCATTGTTGAAATCGTCCTAAGATGAATAATAGTGACGTGTAGGGATCGTCCAATGAGGGTCGACATACGGCTGCTTGCTTAGATACATCTTAAGAACAGCCGAACTGAGCTCACTCATATAAATCACCTTATCCGGACCTGGTGAGGATTCCTCTGAAAATTCCTTCTCCGGAATGCTGAAGGAAACTTTCTTAGTTTCCTTCAACATTATCCGGACTCGATGAGGATTCCTCCGCAAGAAGGTTTGTGACGAACCTTCTTGCGGAGCGAGGTGGTGGATAATATACATATGTGTCATTGTTGAAATCGTCCTAAGATGAATAATACTGACGTGTAGGGATCGTCCAATGAGGGTCGACATACGGCTGCTTGCTTAGATACATCTTAAGAACAGCCGAACTGAGCTCACTCATATAAATCACCTTATCCGGACCCGATGAGGATTCCTCAGAAAATTCCTTCTCCGGAATGCTGAAGGAAACTTTCTACAACCTGAATCATTGAGAGGGAGTGGAGAGCGACGCACCTTGAGGGGTTCGGGGGAACTCCTCGAGGAATCATTTCTTGACTTCCTCTCACTAGATAACCGGCTGGAGGAGAGAGCAAACATATTTTTGTGTGGGGTCAATATAGTTTTGCTTGTTTCCTTTGAAGGTCTGGGATGTGGTACGGTGCTGACCATTGGTTCCTCATCAGACGAGTCACCATATAGATTGTATATTCTTGAAGGGTTAGCACATGCCTCGGGGAGGTGCTAGTGATCTCAATTGGCTTGACATTAGCGGACTCTTGTGTTGAATCATAAAAATGGTCAAGGAAATCATCAGAAATCGGGTCTGACTCAATGATAGCTTTGGGTCATGAGTCCTTAGAAGATGTTACGGTGGTGGTGCAAGTAGTTGGTGAAGTGGAGGTGTGGGGTGTCTCTGAACCAACGGTTGTCTGGACAGTCAGTAACTCAGGTGTAGTAGAGAGACAAGACTCATCTATTTCTCGGTGGTAACGAATGTCTGCAGATATGCGGGTCACCGTAGAATAAAGTGTATCAAAGAATGGATGGGTCGGAGTGCTCCCAATGCCGTAAAATCAATATCCCAAGTTTCGTAATCTATAGCCGCCTTAGCCAAGGCTAAGAATGGCCTCTCGAGAATAATCAGAGACTAGGTAAATTCTCCTCGGTGCTCAATGTTAATGATCATGAAGTTAAACTAGAGTAGAGCACCTTCGAAAGTAATGATGACTGAAATGATTCCTCTTGCCCATTTTATGGATCGATCAGCCAACTGAATGATCACTCTGGACTTGCTAAGTGATTCGAGTTTGAGCTTGTCAAACACGGAGGTCGGGAGGATATTTATTGATGAGTCATCATCGATTCTCGCATGGGTGAAAATGGTGTCTTTGATTTCACACTCAACTCGGGGAGACTGCTTCACTCTACGGCTCTTGTTCTTTCTCCCCATCACCAAGGATGTTGCCATAGACACTATGTGTCTCTCAGTCCTTGTTCTCTTTCTATCTGACCTCTTGGGCATCAATTTACTTCTCACATATCGTTTGAGGTCGGGGAAGTGATCTATGGTATTTATTAAGGGATGTTTAAAAATCAATTCCTCATCGAGTGCTTCCCTTAGGGTAGGATCCAATTTTTTAAAGTCTTTTCCATTTTCTATTTTTATGAGTTTTTCTGATTTTTCAATGTTTTTGGTCTTTTCGGGATTTTAATTTTTTTGTTGTTTTGAATAGGTGATTGGTCAGACTCTGGATTGAAGGGTAAGTGGTTAGTAGAAGAGGAAGGTAGAATGGACTCCAACTGTACAGAATATGTGGATTCCTTAATCTCGCTCGGTTTTCAACATCAATCTACTCATGAAGTTTTCAGCTTTCATTCCTAGGCTGGCAGAAATTGAATGCAATATTTGAGTGACATCTCTCAACTTGTTACCAAATGATTCATTTTTCTCAATAAGTCTCGAAATGTTATCATCCATAAATTTCTCATGACAAATCATGGAAGAAGTCTGTTCAATTGGAGGATACTACTGATAACTTGGGATCTCATACTCAACATACCTAGACTTTTGGCATATAATTTTGAGTCGAGTATGGACCATTTGTGTGGCAAATATTGGTCGGAGCCTCATACAATGGAGTCAATGAATGGGAGGCTGGTAAGTCTAGCTCATGAGTCCAATCCTGTGAATGTGTAGGCTCTTCGAATGTGTGATATGAAGGCTGGTTAATGTAGGCTTTATTACCAGGGTCAATCAAGTTAGGAAGATCATAAGGTGCATGCCTCTCCATTCGGTATGTTCTATCGACCATGTTTTGCCCTAAGGTCAAGTCGGGACGTGTATATGTAAATTGTTGTCCGGTCCCTACTTGAGGTGAGAATGAAGTATGTGGGGGCACATAATTCTGCCAATCATCTATCTCAACAGTGGCTTGCTCTTCATTCGATTCATTGATTCCAACAAGCTCTCGAGAATCAGTCAGCCCAAGATGGAAGTGGGTCCGGAGTGTTAGAATATGGAGTAGGTGAGAAATGCGAAGAAGTGGAGAAGTCAGTCTAAGTCATGACTCCATAATCGAGGCGAGATGGAGAGAAAAAGAGTGGCTGTGGAAAAACCTTCTCGAAGAGAGGGTGCATGGAGGAGAAAGATGATGAAGATGGTCGGTGCGGAAATTGATGAACTGACATCTTCGAAAAGGAATAAGAGAGGATTGATGTGAAAACACAAGGCGATAACACACACAAACAGACACCAAGACAAACGCAAGAGCAAACCCTGAGTTCACACTCAATACGGTGAAGGACCCGAAGCCGAGTCCGATTAATCTGGTTGATTTTAAGTGTGATTTTTCATACAAAGTTAGCAAGGATTATGTGTTGGCCTATAGGGAAGTCGTCTCAATGTCGGATGCGTCACCCCTGTTTAACATGTCGCCTAAGATACCAATGCCCTTCCTCTCTTCGCTCCTATCACCAGCCGAGGAAGTTCAAGGATCTGCCCCTATCTACCTACCAAAGTAGGCGGAGGCTAACAATGCTTATCACCCTGAAGGGTTACTAGCAACTTGTCGTGGTGTGCCGCTGCTTCTCCCTTATCTATCTACCGAAGCAGGTGGAGGCTACTTGGTGCTGGTTAGTTGAACCTCGAGTAGTTCAACCTGTAACATTTGCTAGGATCGAGGTATGTGATATGAAAGGCGGGGATTTTGGCTCTATCTTAGGGTGTGCACACACACTCTGTACCCTCACTCATCTCGAAATCAAGGTCGGGGTTGCTCTCCCATAAAAAAGGATTAATTTTAGTCAATTTTTTTGGTCCAATTCAATTAGCAGTCCCGATTTTAGAGATTTTTTGTCACTTCAGTTAATCCACATAAGCAATCACGTCTACCATCCAGTTACAAGAGAGGGAATCAGAAAAATCCGATGCAATCGAGAAAATGATGATAAATGCTTGAGTAAGAAGACTTACAATGCCTCCAGCTCTCTACATACGAGATGCAAAACAGAATTGAAATTTTTACACTAAATGAATGCAAGCGATGAAAAGCTGCTCCTAGACAGGCAGTTCTATTAGGGAGTGAAGAATGAATTTAAATTTGATCAAAGTCCTACAGTCTAAGTGCGTCTTTTAATGGTGAAGTGTGGTCCTATAATTATGAACACAACAGAGCTAAGAAAGCTATAAGAGCCGTGAGTACAGGTTCTATCCTACATCAAGCAACCACACAACACAGAGAGTCTCCTTTTTTATTCAGTTACACGCACGAGAACCCAAACGGGATTTGCTTTAGATGCAGACTTTTTTTACAAGTTAACAAAAATGAAAATCTTTTTGGCATCTCAATAGCCGACTTGATCCATGAATTGTCGACCTCTGATGCACTTTGAGATGCATCGACTTCAAGAAAGCTGCTCCAAGTCCACCGGGCCCTTGCATAAAAATATAAAAATATGTTAGAGAGATAGACAAAAAATTGAAAAATAATTGAAAAAATAGAATAATTACAAATGGGTTCGGCGGTCAGACTACCCGAGTGAATGGAAAACCTTAATCTAATTTTTCTAAAATGATCCTAAGACGTTTGCCTCCCCAACAACGGCGCCAATTGATTGATCGCTGAGATGCCCTTTTAATTTAAATGTGCGTCATTTAATTGTGGTCAGGCAATCAGGATCGATCAAAATTTAACTATACGAATCGATGAATCAAAGAGTAAAGTAATGTGTGGTTTTATGTATTTTTAATCTGGGAAAGCCCCAGGATCGACACAAGGAAGCAAAGGAACAACTACGGATCGGATTATACGAATTAGCTCATGGTTTTCCAAGCGAGTTTTTTTTGCATTTTTTATGCAATAAAAATGCAAATGTAAAAATACGGACGAATTAGGTTAATATGAAAATACACAATTTAACTAGATTAATTTTAATATCAATTTAATCTAAATTAGCTAAATTGTATTTTCCCTAGAAATCTAAACCAATAATGAACATAAAATGTTTTTTTTTGGAAATTTTGGATTTAAAATATAATAATGAAAAATGTAAACTTTTTTTGGGATTTTTATGCAATTTTTCATTCAATCGAAATGTAAAAAATGATGAAATTTTTATTGGAAGTGAAATATGATGAAATGAAGTTAACCTAGTTTTTTTGGATTTTTTAGATCATAATGATTTTTTATGAATTTTTTATTGAAATAGAATGACTGTGAGTATTTCAATTCCTAATTAATCCATGAAATTAAATTATCCAGAAGCAAAAATTATCTCAAATAGATATTTTAATTAGCAATCTAAAAGACTGGAAATTTCACAAAAATAATATTTGTGGATTTAATTAAAAATCAATTACAGAAATCACACAATAATTTATTTTAGGCAAAAGACAACTCCAATTTAGACGAAATTAGATTGTAATTAAGGCACAACTAGAGTCATCAAATATGATTTTTCACAACTTTTGGAGTAATATTTAATTATGTACGAATTTCAGAGCAAAAATGACTAAATATCACTGAATTTCAAACTCTGATTTTTAATAAATTATCAATGCTTACAAAAATACAAAAAACTATCCAAATGATAAATAATTAGTTGCTCAATAATGTGTTATTTTTCATTAAAATAAATGATGCAAAATGAATGTCCAAATTCATGCATAAAGTCAGGGGTGTCTTTGCGATATAGAAATTAAAAAACTTAACAAAAACTGTGCACAGGGGTACGTTTGCAATTAATGAAAAATGAAAGAAGGAAAATGCATTTTTCACAAAAAAATAAAAAAAAGTAAACCTTTTCCAATCCCACATTAGGGCACAAGTGGGGAAGCGACGTGGGCGGAGGCATGATGGGAAGCGAGGGCGGCGGTGCGATAGAGCACGCGCAGGCGGCAGGCGTCCACACGTGGCGGCGGCAGCGCTTGGAGGCATACGGTGAGTGGAAGACGTCGAGGTCGCGAGTAGTTACTAGCGGCCTGTGGGGCGCGATGGAGGCAGTCGCGCGGCGCAGCAGCGCACTGGATGCTACGAGGAAGGGGCGCGGGGTACGTGTGGAGCGGTTGGCGGATGCGTGGCGCAACGTGACGAGGGCGCGTGCGCATGCACGGGGTCGGCTGGAGCGGGGCACCTTTAGGCTGATGCGGGTCTGGCAGTCTGAGGTGCAGCCCGTGACTGGGCGATCATACGAGCAGGTCGGTGGCTGTGGATGGCTTGTCGTGCAGGTGGGGCGGAGATGTCACGGCGGCGGAGGCAGGGGCATCCACGCGGAGGAGGGAGGCGTGGCCGCTGGCTGGTGGAGTACGTGGTGGACTGGCAGACTGTGCAGGGGTGGCTCCTTGCTGCTGGAGCTGCACGTGGCGGCAGGGCACCCCTGGTGGAGGCTGCAGCGGAGGACGGTTGGCTACGATGGCGGGCAACTGGACGGCGGCCCGGCTGGCAGGGGTGGAGGGGCGTAGTGGGCTGAACGCTGGAGGGGCGTGACAGTGATGGAAGGACAGAGGTTGGTCGGGCCATTCCTATTTTTTGTTTTTTTGCAATTTTTTTGTATTTTTGGCAATTTTTTTTGTATTTTTTCTTAACAGAAATAAAAATGCAATGTAGAGATGGTGTGTGTGTGTGTGTGATTGTGATTTGGATGTGTTGTAATGTGTGATGATGAACAACATAAAAAATTTGTTAGATAAAAAAATAACAAAAAATGAGGATAGAAGATTTACCTGTGACGGGAGGAGGTTGTCGCATGTGGAGGAGGAGATAAACTTCGACTCCAATGATCATCGCTTCAAGGAGACGGCAGCCTCCAAAGCTTGAGTAGCTTCCTGCGAGGGAAGGTTGTGACGACGTGTGTTGAGACCACCTCGGATCTCTTCGTGGAGCGTCGTTGCTCAAGGAGGATGCTAGGTCGCTGTCACCGACGGAAACACTCCAAGCTCGCTCTCTTTTTCGTTGAAACATGGAATGGTGGATGATGTGAATCGGGGGAGGAGGAGAGAATAAAAAGAAGAGGAGGAGGAAGTTAGAAAAGAGGTGAAGAAAATAGACTGGTGGAGAAAGTGACTTGGAGTGGGGAACAAGTTGGAGTAGAGAAAAGGGAGGAAAATAAAATAAATAAAGTAAACAGTAGGCTATTAAAAATAATGAAGGGAAAAGAGATAAAATAAAATAAAATAAAAATAAAATAATAATATAAAAATTAAAATATATAATTAATAAAATAAAATAAATGTGAAATTAATAAATTAATAAAAAATAGGGTGACACGTGGTGGCTCCAAGAGCCGCCACATGTCGCACCTAGCAAAATCAAAAATTAAATGTAAAGAAAATAAAAAAGAAATAACAAAAGAGGTCAAATAAAAAAGTGGTCAGCACGAAAGTTGCTCATCTCGACGAGATTGCGAAGGCCCGAAAATCAAAGGAAGTCATCCGTACAAAAAAGTATTTTGGGGGTATCCTATATGTATAAAATACTGAATTTTCTCTTTTGTAATTTTTTTATAATTTTAAATAAGAGAAAAATCAAAATAAAAATAGAGGAAACATGACGGGAATATTTACGATTTAATCAAACTTTTTTTTGATTTTTTAATATTGATGAAAATAAAAAGATAAAACTGGAGGGCATTTTAGTCAATATGTACACTATACAATTGGGGCCCAAAACTCAAGTTTCACATGCGATCTCTGATTTTTTATGAAATTAATCTTGTTTTGAAGGGCTTTGAATGTATATTACTTTAAAAGTGAGTAGACCTAAATCGGACGCTATATGAGAGAGTTCTGTGCATTTTAAGGTTCATAGTCTCAAACTTGGATTTGGATTTTATTGGACAATTTTACAAGTTAGTGTGTTTATATATTTTTTCTTTATTAGTGTTAGTAATATATACATATGGAATTGGTTTTATTAGATTTGGAGTTAGTATAAAATAGATACAAATATGGTATTTAAGCTAATATATAGGTGAATATTTCTGATGACACGCCTTATCACTCGGGTATAAGATATTCAAGGGTCGTTGCGACCCAAGTAACCAAGCGTGGTCGATCGAGAAAATAGACCACCAAATCGGATAAAAATCAACTCAAAATCAAATAGCGGTCTTGATATTATTTTAACCTGGTATAGCGACCATGGTCGAACACAAGGAGCACGTGATGGCCTTGCGGCCTACGATGTAGTCTAAAAAAGAATAAAATAAAATAAATGTATTTTTGGTGGATTTTTATTTTTTTATATTTTTTTTGGATTTTTAATTAATAAAGGAAATAAAAAAATAAAGAAACAAGGCAATTCAAACAATTATTTAATGCATCAAGAATCACTCAAAAATTCAAGTAAAAATGTTTTTATGTATTTTATGATTTTTACTGTTTTTAGTGAATTTTTTGGTATTTTTCTGATTTTTATTTAATTTTCTAAAAATAAAACAATGCAAAAATATGAAGGAGCTGTCCAGTCAGACTTGGAGCGCCAATATAAAATAGATAAAGACCCTGTCAGGTCTGAAGGTAATTTTCCTAAAAACTAGAAAGTATAAGGAAATTTTAGGCACTGAAATTATTGTTTTTGGATTTTAAATTAATTATTAGAATTTTTATGGTGTTTTTAGTGTTTTATAATTTTTATGAGTTTTAGATATCAAAAAATGACCAAAATTGGTCAGAAATTCAAACAAGGAAAAATAAACACTAAGTATTTTTTTTGTATTTTTTATAGGAGTTTTAGTATTTTTTTGTGAATTTTTAATTTAGACAGTAACAAAACAATGTATTTTTGAATTTTTAAAAATATCAAATAAAATCAAAAATATCCCCAAAAATTCTAGAAAATTTTACAACAGGGCAGGAGCCATGTTTCCAATTTTCGTTGAATTTGGAGTTAGTTTGATATTTTATTAAAAATCAAAACCTAGGTATAGTGCACAGGGACCTGCACGCAATTAGAGAAAGTTCCAGGGGGTCCGGTGCAAAATTTCCAAGGTTGCACGCGCGAGGTGCGTGACCTGGGCATACAGGGACCTAATTGTAATGAAAATAAGGTTCTTGGACTAAATGGTAACAGATACCAAAAGTCCGAGGGCCTTACTGTAAAATACCCAAAAATAAACGCACATGCGCATAAAAATCATTCACAGCGGCATATCTGCAATTTTCTAAAAGGTTTCATTCATTAATTAACACCCTAGAACAACAGGTCTAAACATGCAAATAACCCAACAAAACACGTGTCGACGCACGTGATACACTACAGGCAGGGGCATACATGTAAATACAGAAATCAACAGGGTCCAAAGTGCAATTTACCTAACGAAAATAAAATGACTAAAATATTTACAGGACTAAAAGCAAACTACTCTAAAGCTAAGGGCCTAACGTGAAATTTACCCTTTATTAAGTAGACCGTCAGATGGGCGCCACGTGTGCTGATCGACGGCTGGGGAAGGGTGGCGCCCAACGCTGGGGTCTTCGGCCTGATCGAGCGGTCGGGGTCTCGCCACGTGGAGGATCGGTCGGCTGGAAAGCGACGTGGGATGCCCTCACTGATCGAACGATCCTGAGCAGTCCTCCAAAGATCGAACGGTGCTGACGACTCCTCGAACGGACGGTGGAGATCAAAACTGGAGCTGGAGGTGCATCGGACGGCTCTGGAAGATGGTGGACGAACTGGATGCCGGCGAACTTCACCGGGCCCGTGTGTGCTCTGACGTCCTCCTCGCAGGCCACTGAAGATCGGAGAAGATGCGTGCTGGCTCTCGGCGTCGAATGGCAGCCTCCGATGACCCGACGGAGCTCTGGGGAGCTCAGACGAGGTCAGCGGAGGTCGAGCAGCTGCACCTGGATGGTCGGGCCCTCAGATGGGCTCCCCTGGTCCTGCAAAATGGCGCAACACACTCATGGTTTGAAGGCAAAGTGCCTCGACTCTGTTAGGCGTGGTGGAGATGATCGGTGCGGCGATGCGGTCGAGCTCTGGCGGTGCGGCGGCGGAGGAGCTCGAAACCCCAGCTCCTGTGCGAGCTGGGTTGAGTGGATTGGCGGAGAACGTGCGCGGGGAGAAGGAGAACGTGATGAGATGGTCCGATGATCGAATCGAAGGCGGAGGTGGCCGGAATCGAAGGGGAATGGCGATGGGTCGATTTGGGCGTAATGTGAAATCAAAGAAAAGGGGAAAGAACTAAGGCTACCTGGGTGGACGAATCGACTGGGCTCGAGCTGTAGAAGCTCTGGGTCATCGCCTCGTGGGTCGTCGAGACCCGAGGCTCGAGCTCCTCCTTCAGGCGGAGCACGGCGGTGCAAGCTCGCCGGATCTGAGGTCCGGGCACCCTCTCCTCTCTGCGACACCACCACCATCGAGCTGTCACCTCGAGGATGTCAGTGGAGGTCCTGGGAATGCAAGGTGGGGGGCCAAAGATCGGGAAATGGGAGGCGGGGCTCGGAACTTATACTGCCAGGGGTCCGGCTAAACTCGATCGGGTAGGGCAGCTCAGAGCGCGGACCCCGAGGCGGGCACCCCGGCGAGGATATCGGATCTGGCAGGAACAAAATGGACCCGGGGTTTAGGTGTGAGGTGATCGGGTCAGGCAGAGATAAATGGAGAAGATGGGTCCGCGAAATGGATCCGTGGGAAGTGATCCACAGGGGGGAGTTGACCGGGCGATCAACATCCCCGTGGACCGATCAGGGAAGGCCATCTGGAAAAGATTTGTATATTCAGTTAAAAATAACAAATGACCGATTTATTAAAAATTCAAAATATGAAAAATATTTATTTTATTTTTTTTCTATTTTTTTGTGATTTTTAATTAATTTTTCAAAATAAAAATAAGGTATTTACATAATAGGGCTATATATATGTATATATACAATATAGGTTTTTGATTTTTGATTTTTAATTAGTTATTTTTGTGCATTTTTATTCCTATTTTATATTTTATTTATTTATAGCATAAAATTAGGAATAAAAGGGTATTTTTATTTTATTTTTATTATTTATATACAAGGGTGAAATAAATAACTATATACAAATATATACATGGTATATTTACAATATTATTTTTTGGTTTTTAATTTCATTCTTTTTATTTTGTTTTTGTTTTAATGGTTTTTATATTATTTATTTACACCATAAAAGATAGAGTATATACAAATTTTATGGAAATTACTTTATTTATTTATAAGGTGAAATAAATATAGATAAGAGGGCTATGTACATGGTGACTATGTACAAGTGATCTATTTTTGTTTTCTTTTTAATTTTTGAATTTTTATTTTGATTTTATGTTTATAAAATATATACAAATATTTACAAGCCACTTTTATTTTATTTTTGGAGGAAAATATATTTATTGTATTTACAGGTATATTTACACACATGAGCCCCTATCTCTCTCTACTCTGGCTTTTATGCGGTCAGGCCCATGCTGAGCCCTCCCTTGGGATTAGGTTTCTCAATATTTATTCTAAATATTTCCCTCTTTTTCTTTTTAATCTTTGTTCTTTTATTTTTGCACAAAAACATGCTAATTATTAGTTTTTACACTATGCATGCTTTTGGTAATTATTTGTATTTACAAACATATACATGCATTTGCAAAGGTTTTTGTAGCTAAAATATAAGAATAAAGAGTGATGAATGAGTATTCATCAATTTCCAAGTGAATTTGGCTCCTTATTTAATGCAAATATGAATGCTAAAATGCAAATATTATTTACACATACATGAATGCTAATTATGCAATATAAGTGATGAAATGCAGCTAATTACTCGAGAACAAAGCTATATTTTCAACTTTTAGAGTGTTGAATCACAAATTCATCAGAATGATAGGTGGATGTTGTACATTATGTGTCTAGCTAGGTTAAATGTGCTTAGCATGAAGAAGTTATGTGTGTTTTGAGGGGGCATGAGATCTAGTGAGCTTGAGTTACCCCAAAATGATGAAGATAGTAAATCAGGCACACCTGGTGTTGAAAAGGACAATCATGTTGTACTAACAAGCTAGCACACTCAATCTTTGCGTCGATCTATCACTTAATCAAACAATCAACCCACAATAAGATGAATAATCAAAATGTGAATGCGATTCAAAATTTATTATAACTCTACATAAATATGTAAAGGTGTAAGTATTGTAGAGTGTCGAATACTGTGAAGCAAACATGGTAGAGAATTACTATTAATTATTGCTAATTATAATAGTAATTTTATTTTTCTAGATATTTATGTTTTTTCTTGTTTTTATATGTGGTTTTATTTATATTTATTTTTTATATATTTTTAATTATTATATAATTTTTATTATTTATTTTATATTCTATTTTTAATTTATAAAATTTTATTTTTATTTTTAAAAATAAAATATAATAAAAATAATATATATATATTATATCTTATATATAAGTTATATATATAATATAAGATTTTAGATTTTATATACGTCAAAATAAAGCCATAATAAATAAAATAAAATGTTTTTGCATTTTTATATTTTTCTATTTTATAATTTTTATGCATTTTTTCTAATTTATACGGATAAAGTGGTAAAATATATAAAATTGTGAATATAATAAATCCGTGAGCTTGTTTATGGTTTACTATATATAAATATAAGTCCAAAATACCTTAAACTATTTTTAATATAGTCATATATATGATAAAGAAAATTCAAAAAAAGATATATTTTTATATTTTTATACAGTTTTAGTTAAATTTTATAAAATTTTAGGGGTTTTAAGTTTTTATGTTTTATATTTTATATTCTTTGGTTTCTGGATATGTGGCACAATATCCTATAATATAGAAAACACTTTTTTGAAAAATTTTGAGAGATATTTTATTTTTTATAGATTTTTAAATGCTAAATAGGAGAAAATGCATGTTTTGTATTGGTCAAATTAGTAAAATATATTTAAATTCCAAATAAAATTTATGCATGAAAGAGCATGGTTATAAGCGTCTATCCTATTTTCCCATAATTTTTGAAGCATTTAATCAAAATAAAATACAATAAAATAAAATACACAACTGATAGGGACTAAAATGTAATTTATACATATTAAAAATGCATTTTCAAATAGGTCCAAAAAGTTGAGGATAAAATATACAAATAACCCAAAGCACCTCACGTAGGGATGAAAACGGTCGGATACGGATACGAATATATGTATAATCGTATCCTTATCCGTTTTAAAATACGAATACGAATACGGATACGAATATTGACGAATGTGAAAAATGTGTTACCATATCCTTAAAAATGAATACGAATGTAAAACGAATACGAATCGGATACGAATATTAACATAAATAATTTACTAATATACATGTTTAGGATGGTTTAAACATAAAATAGATAATCAGATTTTGTAATTTCATAATAATTATATCAACAATGGTAAATGTAATCATAAAATGTTGTTACACACATTTATAAATAAATATATTACTATACTTATGTTTGAAAACGGATATACGAATACGAATGCGAATATTAACGAATGTCAAAGTGATATCCATATCCACATCCATTTTAAAACGAATACGAATACGAATGTCAAAATATGTATAAAACGAATACGATAGCGGATCGGATACGAATATATTCACATTCGTTTTCATCCCTAACCTCACGTGGTGGACCAATGAGGTAACCTAGACATGACCTAAATGTAAATACAAGAAATCTTGAGATCTAACGTGCAATTTAACCTACTTATTTTATGCAGAACCTAATATTTACAATACTAAATGGAAAATACAAAAGGCGGGAGAGCTCGGTTGTAGTTACCCCAGGTGTGGCCGTGCGGGCACGTGCTGATGTTCTGACAATTGATGTACACGCCACTTATGATTCGATGGCTCTGGATCCGCAACGTTTCGACTTTAATCAATGACCCAGATTTGATCTGGGCTGACCTTCTGATCCGACATTTGCGAGAGGATCAAGAAGAACATGGAAGAATGTGTTCTTCCCTACACTTCCATCGGTGATTTCTCTATCTGTCGGCTGTCTCTCTCAACTTATTTAGATGTGTAACTTCATCCCTTGATTTGATGGAAGAATTTTATCATAAGGTTTTTTTGGTGATTGTAGAAAAGATACTAGCGCGGACAATCAAGCTTATTGAAAAAAATCCGATTTCTGATAAAATTCCAGACATGAATTCGGCTAAATGGAATACAAATACTGAGGGAGGGCAAAATCTAGAGGTGAAAGTAATGAAATAAAGAATCTATGACGACTGTCCCTGCCTTGGCTCCGCCATAGCTACCCCAGCACAACTAGAAGAGTGTCGATCATCGAGTCACGATCGTCTCAAAGAAGCCGACCCTGTCTAATTCTGCCGCGAAGCGAGGCACCCTCTTTGGTGTCTCCTTCTCTTGTATCGGAATTGATGTCGTCGTCTTACCCTCTACGCCGACGATGGCGCTTCTCATTTTATTGAAGAACTGTGATTTCAGCCAACCTTGCGCGGAGGCCCAACCGAGGCCCCGGTGGGGACCGCGGTGGTGCCGAAGGACATGAGTGGATTGTGCGAGGGAGGAGGAGGTTGGAGAAGGTTTGGTTTTGGGGTAGTCGTTGGTCTTTGGTGGAAGACGGTACTTATATGGACTGTACCGGAAGGAAAAGCGGAAGGAGCCGCCGTTTCAACTGTCACGTGCGAGACCTCAATCCCCACAATTCTCGTTGCCACTCGGAAAGTTCGAACGCAAACCCCAACGCAAACTCGCAGATGGGTTATTTGCCGCTTTGCCCTACTAGTTTTTATTAGCTGATCTGTGTATATCTTCCACTAGAATATACACACATATTTACGATTGGGTCCCTTGCTCGTCTTCCTAAAAAACGACCGGACACCTTGCGGTAGTCATCAGGACTACGGCGGACCTGTTGGAGACATCCTGTCTGTCCATTGCCCATCTTAAGACTACCATCTTTCAAACCATATTTCTTTACTAAGTATCGGATGGGCCACTGGGTCTAATGTTTTCCATCCAAAATAATCCAAGCTATCGTTATGGTGCCCGATCCAATCAACCCAATCACTTATATTTATTTAATATTTAGAATAATATGTCCTAATATATGTTTAATTTTCTACTTTCATTCTCCCATCCAAGTTCTTAATATGCTAACAACCTTATTTCCTCGAGCTATAATTGCATTGCTTTTATACACATGACTCCCATTTATTTCTCGAGCGACTCCAACCTTATTAGTGTATCATAACTTCTTTATCCATATGACAACTTATCGAAACAAGCGTTGACGAGATTTAAGTTAGGTATAGGCCTGGCCCATATACTATGTTAACAAAAATTCCCTTCAATTAACTAATAATGTTAAATATTACCCTCCTTTATAGAAAATTTGAAATTTGTATATGTATACATGTATTCTTTTCTCTCCTTACATTTCACTCCATCTCTCTCTCCCTCCATTTTCCTCCATCAGTTGTTATATACCTTTGTGCCCCCTATGAAGTTCTCCGCACGTAGAAACATCCCTTTGACTTTATTGGAGCCACGAGCTAAGTATCGCATACTCATCATAGTACTTCATTCAAGGATTTGTTTGGTCGTTGATTGCAACCGAGATCACCCCCTCGACTCTCGAGTTCCTCCCATGCCCTCCTTTACACTTGTGGCAGCTTCACATGCAAAGGTGTCGATGGTTGGAGGAGGAAGCATACAGGGGAGAAGGAGAAGACGAGGAGCAGAAATTGAAGTAGGAAAAACTATGGATGTGTACACAAATTTATTATTATTTATTCAGAAAATATTGAATCAGACATTTGGATTCCAGAATGGTATTTTAAGTTCACAGCGGTATTTTTGCATAA
This sequence comes from Ottelia alismoides, assembly GCA_037367405.1. NCBI lineage: Eukaryota > Viridiplantae > Streptophyta > Magnoliopsida > Alismatales > Hydrocharitaceae > Ottelia > Ottelia alismoides. The sequence continues at coordinate 17,702 of JAZKJV010005622.1, forward strand.
GTAGTTTGTAGGGGTATTTTTACAATATTATAAGTTTATAAAAGTATTTATTGTAAAATATCCCTTTTATAGACCATGTAAAATAAAATAAAAATGATCGTCACTATTTGTGCTCACTAACTAGAAGATAAACTATTTTAAAATTAGTAGAAGCCACCTCAGGTAAAATCTCTCCATCTATCACATGTTATTTCTTTCCTTAGAGCAATGCTTTAGTAGACATATATAGCATAATCTAACAGCGTATCATTGCAAAAATCTGTGATTTATCATCATATTATTTATTTATTTTCCCTCTAACTTAAATAATTCAATATAATGTAAAGCTAATTAACTAACATTAACAGTGAATCCTTTGTAAATAATTTACCTTAATTAATGTATATAAATAATGAATTAATGTATTATTTTTATGTGTTTTATTAATTATTAAACATCCTAAAAAATAGATAAATATTATACATATTTGTTTTGAAATCAAATATAAATTAAAAATACAAAAAAAATCTCAAAAGAAATAAAAAAACAAGTATTTTTATTTCCTTAAGATACTTATAAAAATTTAAATACGCACATATGACATATTTTGACTTTTTATTTAACATAAAACTTGTAGATCTCAAAAAGATCTACAAGTTTCATGTTTTATACTTTTCATTTGAAGCTTGTAAGTATTTATTTTTTTATTTTTCTTTCTTTTATTCTTTTTCTAATTTTCTTATTGTGCCACGTGGTGCATCCTCCGTTGCCCACATGCCTACTCCTTTGCCTCTTTCCGCCTCATTCCTCAGTCGCACGATCCCCGTGATAGACCACATCAGAACCATCCAATGATGCTCGCTCCACAGCCGCTTGATCAGTTTTATCAAGCCCATCTTAGCCATCAGTGGCCGCTTGTACAGCAGCCGTTGGATGATCTTGATCCAACGGTTGACGCACCTTCTTCCTCATCCCAACTGTGCTCTCCCACGACACCACTACACGTGCAAATTCCCATCTTCGTCCATTTCCCCCAACCATTCCAAGCACGACCTTCACCAACCGACCACTCCACGATCGAGACACAACCTCCATGGTCCACGCCAAAGTCCTAATCACATCTTCTTCGTAACCTCCGATCAAGGATGACGGTTGAAGACCCATTGACAGTAACCTAGAACCGCCATTCCTCACCTTCAAATCCGCCTCCTTTGGCCTCCTAAGTGGATGTCGAACATTTCACGGGCCAAGGCCAAGTCCTTCCTCTCCTCCTGTGACAGGGGAGTGAGGGATCGAGGCGACTAAGACACCTTGTGCCCAAGTATTGACCCATGGTTCCAAAACCATGATATGGTGTTGATAGGCGGTTGTTTGAGCTTTCTCCAAAGGTCGAGGAGATTAAATGACGACCTTGAGGTCAACCTTGACCTTAATCCCAGACCAATACTTCCATTGTTAACCCTTTTCAATTCCCAAGTAATTTTCAGTTGCTTTTCTTTTGTTTTCTTTGATTTTTCCATCACTGCACATGCATCATTCTCGTCAATCGACTAAACCTACACCTTCACTGGTCTTTACCTGTCTTCGCAAGCCATTTAGATTACCACCCCTTCTTCTTCCATGCCTTTTCTGCTTTGCCCCCTTTCCTCCATCATCATGGTGGAGGAACCCACCTGGGACCATCACCTTTATCGCCCCCCTTGGTCCCCTAGTTCACTCACCTCACGCACACAAACACCGTTTCGGCTATACGTAACAAATATGCATGTCATCTTCTTCAATGGTCGGAGCATCTGGACATGCTCCATCTAGAGCATGAGCTCCTGTGTAGACCCATGTCTTCTTTGATCCATGAGCTCCAGGTGCTTCATCAACACCCCAACTCCTTCGACATGTTCTTGCGAAGGTGATTGAAACTTTAGAGCATCCGTAGATTGATGGAGGAGCTACAAGGATGTCATCGAAGCTCCGCTCCAAGGAATCTGCGTACAGTTGAGGTAGACTCATCGAGGAGCATATACTGTCCGATCTTCTAGATTGGACGGTCCTTAGGTGTTTTGAGCCTTCGCACCCAAGCCTTGAGCCTTGATGGAATCGAGGCATGTCCTGAAGCATCAGGGCACGCCATGTGATCCGGAACTTGCACGTGAACCTACACGTCACCTGAGCCTCCGTACGCGAAAACGCGAGAGGGGTTGTGCAAATTGCAACCGAGGCCCACTGTGTTCTTCAAATAACATACATGTCCAAATCAAGCAGGTGTGCAGCATGGAGAAATTGCGAAGAAACCCTACAGAGTTTTATATATTGCACTTTTACCACTGCACATGAGAAATTTTACAAATAAGCCCTCCCAACTTTGTTAAATTACATATGTCTCCTTGTGAGGACCTGAATGCTATGTTTTGTTAATATATTTCATGCTTTTATTTGCATTTATGTTTGTGGACCATTTTATTTATAACTTGAGCATATGGATTTATTTTTCAGTGATTTCAATTTCATATTAATGCTTCTTTGATTAGTTATCTAGGGGCCCAATATAATTCTTGATAGTCATTTATAACAATATGTTTAATTTGAGATATAACATGACTTATTTCTATTCACTTAATTGTCATTGGACTGCATATCAACTTAAATTTAGGCATGAAATGAATCAGAAAATTAATTATATCTTTATTGCTCAATTAATGAACTAATTTAGGGGCATATTCATGTGTTAGCATTTGCATTACATGTCATGCCATCTTGTCTCATTTTGTACTTAATTATATCTTAACTTTTCAGCTAATCATACAACTATAACCGTCCTCCTGCAAATTCACATAGGGATATGGGTATAAAGATCCCTGAGAGTTAAGCACAATTCAATGTTTTGGGTGTAATTCCTAATTATGTAGGGTAATGTACGTAATATCAAAAGTATACATGCTTATGGGTGTAAAAATCTCATATAAAAATTAACCAAAATCCAAGCAAATTTCAGTGTGTAAGTCGATTCATAAAGGGGCGATCTCTCGGGAAAATGAGATTTGAATGAATTTCTACTTTAATCCTACAAATCAAGAGAAGAAATTATAGTAAAACAAAAGAACTAATTAAATATTGCATTCAAATACTAACCAATCAAATGACTTAAAATAAATGGATATTTACACCAATAACCTTGAGTAGTTTCATAATTACCCTAAAAACCTTTAATAATTCATAATTACATCCAAGACCCTAAATAAGTACGCTACTTTACACTCATAATCCTATGTTAGTTTAGTTCATTAGCTCAACCGGATAATTGAGTTAATCTAACCAATCCACGATCTAATGGCTGAAGTTAATCAAAAGTAAAAAAAAAGGAGAAAATACCCCCTCCCCTCCAACAGACACCCCCACAACCATCTTCCCTTCCTCCTCTATCCCCCCGCCCCCCAACTGTTGACCACCTCCCCTTCCCTTGTGTGAGCAGCAACTCCCCTCCCCTTACGCGAGCAGCAATAGCTCCCCTTCCCCTCCCTCTGCCTTTTCTCCCCTCGCGCGAGCAAAAACACCACCAACTCCCCTTCCTCTCCCCTCGCACGAGCAGCAATAGCAGTTGCTCCTCCCCCTTCCCCTCCCCTTGCATGAGCAACATCAACAACATTGTCGACGGAAGTAGGGCTTTATCAATATTGTTGGCGGGGCTGGGGAGGGGAAGGAGTCAAGGATATCCAGGGCGGGGTAGGAGTGGGAGGTCCAAGGAAGAGGGAAGGGAAGGAGTGGTATCTATTGTAAAAATACATTGAACTCAAAGGTGGATTATATAACTGATCTCGTCATAGTTAACGAAGAAACAGATGTAAGCTACTCCTCAAAGTTATGTATGCAATTAAGAAACTACTTAGTGTTATGCTATGTAGAAGTTAAGGACTATCCAGGGTCTAGAGTGTGATAATGAATTATCGAGAATTCACGTGGTAATTTTGAAACTACTTAGAATTATGAGGGTAACAATCTCTAAATAAATTAATGCATATGTGTGGAAATCAGGAACTTGCTCATATAACGGAATTAAGATGATGTAACAACAACAAACAACAACAACAAAATATTTTCCCACAATTAAGTAGGGTCGGCTACATGGATTCTTCGCCTCTATTCAGATCTATCTTGGGAATTAAGATGATGCCCGCAATTAAAATTATCCATGATTTGGCGTTGTCTTATCAAAGGAAGGCCCTTCGTTAGGATGTGGCCACTGGGGGTTTGTAGGATGCTCGAAGACGAACCACTTAATCTCCTTCTTCCAATAAATCTCCTGGTTTCGTAACCGCAATTGACGAAATAATTTTGCACATGTAGAGTAACACGTTTAAGTCGTCCTTCCCGCAAAAGGACAAGGATCATCACCGATCATCTACAAGCAACGGAGCAAATCTACCAACTTCAACTATGACGCAAGCTGCCAGTCGTCACGTAAGATCCCAAGCAATCAATGAACAAACCAGAAATCCACGCCAAAGGCGGCAAGCTTATTTATTTATTTATGTAGCATAATTGAATAGATAAATGTGATAGATACAAAACCCGGAGATGATGAAGATTTAAAAAATAGAGAATTTCGATGCAAATATAATATGAAAATCCAAAAATCGGGGGAGGCGATCCTCCTGCCCTGCCTTCGGGTCCATCGTGAATCAAACTGCGCAGCGGAATCGGTGAATCGCCGATTTACCGCGTCACGATCGTCTCGAAGACGTCGATCCCGTCGAATTCTGCTGCGAAGCGAAGCACCCTCATCTGCGTAATCTTCTCCGGTAACAGAATCGATGCCGCCACATTATCCAATGTGCCGATGGGCGCTGCTCACCTTACCGGCGAACCATGATCTCAGCCTACCCTGCGAGGTGGCCTTCGCGTCACCTGAGGACACGGTCACGGCGGCGGCGGTGGTGGAGCCGGACGAAGACATGGTGGGGTAGAGAATTGCCGATCAGTGGGGAGGAGATTGGAGAGGTGTGGTTTTTGGAGGAAGAGGGCATTATGTTGGTATTTATAGTGGAGTTGGGGGAAGGCGTCGGGGGCGGACTACGACTAGGACTGGGACTGGAAGAAGAGTGAAGGAGTCCGCGCTCGCTATGGGTTTCAACTATCACGTGCGGCCGTTTATCCCAACGTGAAAAGTGCCACCACAAACACCGTGGAAAGTGAAAGGCGACGCCGAACATGGGATTGGGTTTGTTTTTCTGCTTTGCCCTCTAATATTTCCAATATTTGTGGATTTACCTTAGGGTAATTTTACAATTTGGGTCATGTATCCGAGAATGGGTCCCCCATTAGAGATGAAAATGATCGGATACAGATACGAATATAGGTATAGTCATATTTTTATTTATTTTAAATACGTATACGAATGCGGATACGAATATTGACAGATGTCAAAAAATGTGTTACTATATTCTCAAAAATGAATACAATTGTAGAATGGAAAACGAATTAGATACAAATAATAATGGAAATTTGTAACAAATTAAAATATATATGTTTATGATCATTTATATATAAAATAGATATATCAGATATAGTAGTTTCATAACAATTATATCAATAATGGTGAATGTAATTATAAAATATTGTTACACACATTTATAAATAATCTATTACTATGCTTATGTACAAAAACGAATATACGAATACGAATGTCAATATTAGCAAATGTTAAAGTGGTATCCACATCCACATCCATTTTAAAACGAATACGAATACAAATGTCAAAATATATATAAAATGAAAACGATAGTGGATAAGATATGAATATATTTCCATTCATTTTCATCCCTAGTCCCCATATTAATTTGTAATAAACTGTTTCTAAGACCATTTAGAAAAGGGATTTTTACCCGACAGACCCTATAAACTTTGCCCTCCATGACCATTGAAACAACCTTATTCTTCCCTCGACCCCGTAAACTTGCTCTGTCTTACCAACGGATCCTACCGTCAACTTTAACTTTATTGGAGCCAATTACTTAGGTTAAACATTGAGTTAATGTAACCAAAGCAGATCAGTCGTGGATCTTCAATCTCCATCTCTCATTCCTTCTCCTACCCCCTTCTTCAACCCCTTCTTCTGCCAAATCAAACCAGAGCCGTCGTGGTGGACATAGAGGGTGGAAGAATTCCCAGCTTTCTGCTTATCAAACTTGGACTAATAGATCCTTCAGCGGCCTTCCACATCAAAATTCAAATGCTAGAGCTTTTCCGGTGGTTTCAGGCTACAGTATTCCCACCACCGCTAGCAGTAACTTCTTCAAATGCTAAAGTTCCCGTATATGGATCGAGACCACCGACCACATATGCATCTCTGAAAGGAAAAACACCAGAAGCTGCCTCCGACAACATCCTAAGAACTAAATGCTTAAGCATCAATAAAGAGATCCATTACATCGATCTTGACAGTCCCGAATCAGTTACTTCGCATTCAGTCAATCAACGTCGTGGTGGACCTGCAGGCTGTAGGCGCGAGGCTACATGTGCAGAGGACGCTGGAGGTGCATGGACAGAAGTAGAGGGGCCGCGAGGTGGCACGTTGGCTGTAGGCATGGGGTGGCATCGCACGAGGTGGTGTGTGGGCTGTAGATGCGAGGCCACGTGCGCAGAAGGCACAGGAGGTGCGCGAGGGTCCGCGTGATGGTGCCGCGCACACGGGCGAGGTCACGCAATGTGGAGCAGAGAGTCGTGCAATGGTGGGCGCCAAAAGTTAATGTTGGGTTCTCCTCAAATCATGGTGACGGTCTTGAAGAAGATGATCTGTATACTGCCTTTGGACACCCGCTTCATGGTCGAGAATGAGTTGCTTATATATCCAGCAACATGGAGATGGGTTGTCCTCGGGAGAGAGATGGCGTGAGGAGGATAATCCTTGGTACCCGATTTACTGCAGACCACATGAGTGGGAGTCGAGGCGTCGATGTTTTGCTGCGACTGCGGTGGAGGAGCTGCTACGGTTGTAGGTGGAGGAGCAAGGGGAGAAGGAGTAGGGAATGGTATTGTTTGTAAATTTTTTAAACAAAGAGGTCAATATGTACCTCATTTTAACGGAATTCGATTACTTTTAATGGGTAAATGGATGAGAGTTAACCGTAGGGTTCGTAGGATAAGTTTTAGCAAGTTTACAGAGTCGAGGAAAGAATTAGGTTGTTTCAAAGGTCGTGGAGGTAATTAACAAAGTTTATAGGATCTGCCGAGTAAAAATCCCTCACTACAACAAAATTAAGCTTTGATGACAGAATTAAAGTGACAGATTTAACTGCGACGGATATTTGCCACCTAAATTCGTCAGGTAAAGTCCATGATTACACCAGATAGCACCTTTTTGAAAAAACCCTATTCCCACTTCTTGAATAAATTCCTATTCTCTCATCTATCCAAAACCCTATCCCCCATTCCAACGTTTTTCTCTGTCGCCGCTGTTATATAACCCCTCTCCTCCCCTTTGTCGCCCTCTTCCTCGAGAGGTTGATCTCCATCAGCGATCCTCTATCTCAGGTGCTCGTGGCGATTTCCACCGTCGTTTGATCACCTCCATCGAGGAGATCCGATGTCAGACGCCATCACTTCTCCATCGAGAAGATCTGCCGGCAGCCGCCTCCAGATCTCTAGGTACTCCTGCTCCGTTTCCGTTGCCCTAGTTTTTGATAACCCTAGGTGTTGAACACCGATAACCCTAGTTTTTGATTGAGATCAGTTACTTCCTATGTCCCACTCTGTAAATTCCCCTACTTTGAGGGGGTTCACAGAAGACTTTTGTGATGATTTTAGCCGTCTGGTCATCCACTCATAATTCTGATGGCGAGTAGGCATGATTTTTGTTTTAGTTTTTACTGAATTTGTTTGAAACACTATGCCTTGTTGGTGGATCGGGAGAGGTTGCTTGTGATCGTCATGACAACTTTTGCAAATGTGGATTCGATCATTAAGCCACGCACAACAGGTGATCACAACGGATCTGATTATTAAGCCCTTGCTAATAAAAATTTGGGTCTTATAGTTAAGGAGACGGAGGGGAAGATGGACATGCTGCTTGAAAGAGAGCATTGGTGAATGATTAAGGGCATATGGTGCTAAAGAGTTAGTATTGCTCTATTGGGTAGAATCAGGGTTCCGGACGTATAAGGTGTCTTATGTCTTAAAATCAACTCCCCAATCAAATATCATGGTTATTTTTCACATGTGAGAGACTAATATGATACTCTCTCTCTCTCTCTCTCTTGCATTAATCACAATACTTACAGTTTTCCATTACTATATAGATCATTGTAATATTTTAAAAAATCATGTCTTGGTTGTATTGGAAGGTGAGGCGCTGAACATATTTCATGTTGGTCTATTTCATGTTTTCCTAGAAAGATAATTGTTGTATCACTATGATAACTGCTATCTTTTATTTTATTTCTTCAAATAGCTTGAATGTGTAGCTTGTGTGCGTGCTAAAATATGATCGTTATCTTCTATTATTAGAGTATTTCATATATTAAAAAAACATTAGATAGGAAATGCAGCTGGTCTGAAATGACATATAATGAGCAAAAATTAAGAAAATCTGTACATAAGTAAGACTGAGTTGCTTCTCCTTGATGTTGTTGCCTTTTTATAACATCTCTCCTATACATAAGATGCCAACTATTTTTATTTCCCCTTGATGTTTAGCAGTGTTCATGCAAGAACCCTAAAATGATATTGTCATTATCCAAATGCTTACTCCACATTAGTGCTCTAGCACTATTTGCTATGAAAAAGTAAGAAGATCATTTAAACTAAATGTAGAAAGTAAAAACTCTTTTACACAATCCATGTGCAGTGCTACTCAGATCTTACCCTTACTCTATGGAACTATTGTGCGTAACGTTGTTGTCGGTCTTCCAAAGTAAAAAGATCCGAACTCAGAAAATATAGTGAAATTGGTTTGCTCCTGCTCTTTTTCACTTAGCATGGAATGACATGACATTGGAAGAAAGGAGTGTGAACAACGGTAGTCTTCTAGGAATCATTTTTATCATTATTTTTGTCATATCATACAAAGTAAGAAAAGGGTACAGAGCAACCAGTACATAAATTCCGATGCTATCCAACTGAACATATGATATCTCTTCTTTTCATGAATAAAAATAAGAATAATGATAAGGGAATAGGAGACGCACTCTGGAAAAAGGAACATTACTATTTACTAAGTTCCTCCGAGTGCATCACGTGATCCCTCCAATATCTCAGACTCCCTCTCCTTATCAATGTCTTTGGGCACATTATCAGTACTCAGTAGCAGCTGGAAATGGATATGGAGAAACTCCTCAGCAGTTTGTTCTTCATCTTCTCCCAATATTCACTGCTTTTACAATAACAACATCTCGTCTTGTGCTCTCCAATAAGAGTAATATCACATTGTTGTTGTTGTTGAGGAAGGCTCTTATCCAATGCAGTTTTTATTCATCTCTTCTCATTAATTTTTAGTCCTTACTGCTAATTTGTAAAAAGTGTGATCATTCCTATTCTAGCTAATCATCATTTGTTTTACATGTGGCATTTCAATCATCTTATGCAGCTAAGAACTATATATATATGCATGCTTTAGTCATTCACATTCATAATATTCCCTTATCCTTAGCTTGATTTCCATGACCTCTCTTTCAAGCTTAAGTTTGATATTTACTTCCTCAATTACTTGTTTCATCCTATAGCAAGAAAACACCGACTAAAAATTTCCAGAAGAATATCTAAATTCTGAATTAGAAGAATTTTGTCTTTTCTATTTAAAGGCATGATTTACATAATTGAATTTTAAAAGAACCTAATTCTGAATTTTCAGTGTCTTTTGACTGTTCAAAATGGCTGGCACTGGTTGAAATATAGAGTCTCAATGATTTGTTATACATTGGTTCCTATTATTTTGATATCTCTTTCTATATACCTGGTTAATCGGTGGATATTATGATGATATCTCTGGAGTAATGCTATGTTATGTTATCTGCACAAAAATTAGTTCACTTGTATTATGTCATGTTATCCGCACACAAAAACCAGTCCACTTCGAAGCATATAATTATGTTAATGTGTCCTTTTAGATTCCTTGCACCATTATCCCATGTAATTATTGTTATCTTGCATAGAATAAAATAGTGATTTTGGGTTGGAGATATTAATAGTCTCTGATTGTTATGAAGATTAGTTATCTGAAAAAATCTTTCATTTTTTACTATTGGATTCGTGATTGTATTTCTGTAAAATCATTTATCCATGTGGTTATACGAACATGTGTAGCTTGTGTGTGTGCTTGAATGCATGCATACTCAAATGCATGCATTATCTAAATGAATGTGTATGAGCCTGAATGTGTGCTTTGCGTGAATGAATGTGTTTGTGCATGTGTATGTCTATGCTTAAGTTTGTGTATATATGTATGTGTGAGTTTGTATGTATTCATGCCAATACACAACATGTATGTGAGTTTGTATGCAGAAGTATGTTTGTTTGTGGATAAGTGTTCATTTGTGTGTATGCGTACATATATGTTAATGTAATGTGTGGGTATTAGAGTTTGTATGCAAATGCATGTCTCTATGGATGTGTGTACGAGACTTTGTGTCTGTAAACATGTAATGTGTAAATGTGTGTTTAGATGTGTATGTGAAAGTTTGTGTAGGAAATTGGGAGAGAGAATCCAAGAATTTTATATCATATTAGCACAACCCCTTGTGCATTCTCAAAATTTTTCTAGAGATATCCTAACTGGTAGGTAGTTTGCGTTTGTAATATGTAGAAGTATTGCCTTGTTCGTGATTACTTATTGATTGTATACTAATTTTACTACTTTGATCTTATTATTCTGTGCTTTTTGTTAAAAACATCTATTCCTTGTAGGCATGTTAAAAACTTAGAATATTTTAAGTCCAATAGAAATGTTGTCCATCAGTGCAAGTATATCCATACAATCTAACTGAAATGTTGTTCATCTTTAGGTTATCCATAAAGATTTTATTACATCAAATGATCTCTACTTGACAGTATGATTTTGCATCGGCTCTTTAACATCTGATAATTAGGTAAACTGTCTGGTTGCAAAAACAAGCCAACTCTGAGATGTTTGTGATGATAGAAGCGAAAGGGTTTGGGGATTGGGGAGACAGAGATCTATCTTTCTTCCTTTTGGCGATTCCGATGTGCATGAGAGGCTATTATCAAGTGACAAATGGGCATAGAGGGGGTGAAGTACGGATGTTATTAAGGTAAATCCCACCTGCTATTTATTACATGCGTACCAATGATCACAGACTCAGGAGCTGCTGCTTGAATTACTGATCTCATATAGGAATACTGGGGCACCTTCATAACAGAGGACTTTAGCGTCACAAAAAGATCTCATGTTCTTGCATGTCAATCTTCCATTTTCATAGAGAATTGAATTATTGATCTCATAATAAACAGGAACACCATGGCACCTTCATAACGAAGGACTTTAACGGCATAATAGATCTACTATTGTTGCATGTGGATCTTCCATTTTCAAGGCATAAGTAGTATTTGATTTTAACTGTATCTACAATCAGGTAAAAATCTTTTGTTACCATTTTTGTTATGATGCAAGAACTATATCTTTGATTGTTATTATGTAGTATGATGTAGACTGAATGTTACAATGAAGATAGGTGCAATCTGATAGAAATGGAACAATAGTTTGTAGCTAATGATTTGCAACCTCCTTATGAAGAACCTCAACATTCAACTCAAGATTAAGGTACAGAATTGGTATTACAAAAACTTATGATACATAAAGAAAAATATATGTAGACTTCCATACCCTAATTCTGAAACGTGTTTCTTCAGGGATGTTCGGCCTTCAGTTCACAATTAGAAGGGAGAATGCAGTTAAAAATGCACGACTACAGAATACATGCAAAAAGAATTGAATAAACGAATCACGCTCAATTGCCAACCAGACGGCGGAGGTCAAACCTTCTAGCTCCACACAAAGGTAAAGACACCACTTTCTCTCTTTTAATACAAATTCACTAAGAAATATCCCATCTTTGCCAAGGACATATCTGATAGCTGTAAATAGTGCAATCCTTTTCAGGGTCTTTTTGATGGGCCATATAGGACAAGCTTGGATCATGGCATGGTGGCAGTTGGTTATGACAGAGAGAATCGTAAGTATTACTTGGAATGGTTAAAAAAGGTTGAAGTTTAGTAACAGTGGATCTGTCTTTTTATAGCAAAGGAGCGGATAAAGAAATTGAGCTTGTATAAGTGACCTTCATAAAATCATAAATGATTCCCAAATTTCTCTATAAATGGTACATTGATAATATGTTATGCAAGATTGCAAGATCACCTGTTTTTTGGATGGACTCTAATAATTTGACTGCTAAATTTTGGTCTTTATTGCTTTTATTCTTAGTTTTCGATAGATTTTGATTCCTTTGTGTATCCCATTATTCTTATTTCAGTATATTTATTTAATTTGTTTACATTCTGCAGATCTTTGATATAGATCGAGGGAGTCAATAAAGTAGATGATACTCTGGATTTAAGTAATCAACTTATATTCCTTCTGGTAATTTTATTCTCAGGCATGAGTTTTACAGACAGTTTGCTCTTTTCATCTTGTTTCTCAAACACTTATATAGAAACAAACATATATGCAACTTATCAAGTAACTGTTATGCATTGCATCTGGATCATAATCAAGCTATCATCTATATCTCGCATAGCAGCAACTATTTCTTATCTTACTCTTTTGTATATGGAAGGTGCACTGAGATTCTCCCTCTACAGGGAAATGGAAGATGCATCTTCTTTTGCACCTGATCATCTTTTGTCTGCCTTCTTAGTATGAAGGAATCTAGGTAGGCAACTGGGCTCTCTCGCTCATAGATAAATCTCTATTTAAGATAGGTAAAGCTAAGGTTTGTTTTTGTTGAGAAATTTAGGGCTGCATCATTTTCCATTCATCTTTGATTGACATAAATTTAGTTGTCCTTGATATATAATGTTGTACAGATCCCAAAATGCTTAGTCTTGTACAAAGTTGTCATCAGATTACCTTTGATAATTGATTTGTTTTTGGGGCTTTCATGTTATATAGAGAATCAAATTTTTAAATAACAGTAATCATCATGAAATTGCATAGGAATGGTCACATGCTTTGCATCCCCCCACACTAGGCGGCATGTGGCCCTGCACAACGGGTGTTGTGTTCTATGTAAAATACTAATAATAATGAAATTGCATAATAGTAATTGTCTATTTTACCTCATTATTATTCTTATTATATATGTATAATGATCTTGATTTCTTGTCATTGAGTGAAATATTTAATTTATTTATATTGAAAAAGCTTTTTGTACTTAAATGTAGGGTGATGAACTTCATAATTGATAGGAGTTGGATGTACTCTATTCTCAAACAATGAAACAATGAGACCTCGTAATACATCATCAAGCTACTTTGTTGCAACAACTTGGTTAATATATTTGATTTCCATATCCTCATTCATATGGACAAGTAAGAACTTTTTTTAACAAGTTTACATATTTTTAATTTTTAAAGCTTCTTCATCATTTTTCTTTGTGCAGATTATTCATGATCCTTCAAGAGTAAATGGAAATGTGGGTTGGACAAATGATGACAATCATGGTAGTAGTAATATCGGTCGCATTGGAGGTGATACTATTTAAAGTCATAGATCTAGAGGTGGAAAACCAACTTTCGACCAATGTGAATATCCACAAAATATACATTTCTCCATTTTCCTTGCCACCACAAGTAAGATTTTTTATCATGTGTATTTTTTTGTAAATGTGTAAGTACTTTTTATCATGTTTATTTTTTGTAGATTTATCTATTCAACATAAAAAAATTATAGGTGCAATTTCCAAATCAACATCATGGGAATCAGATCAACACACCTCATAATCATCCACAAGTAATTTACTTATTAACTCCCGCCATTTTGCTTAACTTAAAGTTATCATCATTTCAAATTTTCATAGCTCAATGTCTAGTAGCTTAATCATCCCTTCTATTTAAAGTTCAATGTAAATTTGTTTGATTAAACATATTTTGTTTTTTAATGTTAATGTAAAACTGCTTGATTCACCAATCGTATAAATCAATTTCCTTATTCTAGGTGACATCAATTGATTCCAAACTTCTATTACGAGCACTTCACATCTAGAAGTGATCTAAGTAGGATTTTGCAAACTGCTATTGCTTTCATACTATTCTTTATATTATTGCATTTCTAATATTGTTGGTATGCATAGCTACATACCAGACGGTCACAAAGCTTGCCTCCCCTTTTATTGTTTTTAATTGATTTTGTAGCTTGGAGAAAGCTAACTCTTTCAGCTTTAATAGTTGCTAAAGAAGTTTGGATTTTATTATCGATTTTTTAGATTTTACTTAAGAGTTGTGAAATAACCATGTCAAATCTCTCATGAATTAAAACATGTAATTTCGGCTTGTTTGTAGAAATGGTTCATTTAAAATGATTTTTGGTGGCAGTTTTCTGTAGCATAATCCAATGGTAACATGATATGTCAAACTTTATTTTATTGGACTATAGATATTATAAATAAAATCAACCGTTGCAATGTTCAATATGTAGCTAAGATCTTTATTGTATGTCACTCCTGTTGTAGAATCAACAAGTGTAGGCATTTCATGTAATATTTTTAATACTTAGGCTTGAAAATTACCAATAAGTTAGTGGTGTAGCTTCTCAAAAGTTTTTTTAGTAAATTAGTCATTAATTATGATATTCATTTAGTAAGGATTGATCAAAAGTACATCGGCAATTTGATTCAAGAGATCTAAAAGTCGTAATGTTTATGCAGGGAGTGGTATGCTCCAGTGGTATGCTCCAGTCTGCTTACCTTCATTCAGATATGTGCACTAAGGAAAGAGATCTGGTCTTCTTAACTACGTTTAATCCACTGGTGATCGTTTAATGCACCAAGAAAAGAGCTCTGGGTTGGAATCAAAATGATTGTCTAGCATAACTTAGAGAATATCATGTAATGGTTGTATTTTGGTGAAGAGTGAGATGTACTATAAATGCTTATGCTTAGACATATAAGAGTGAGATGTACTATAACTGTCATAGATGTTCCAGTGAGCATAACTTATATGTGATGTTTCTCATGTGACTTTTGGTAGGTTTTCTTTAAGATGCTTGATTAAATGCTTTCTTTGAGAAGCTTAACTAGAAATTAACGTTTAGTAGTAAGATAAAAGAGATTTATTTCTAGTTGTGATTAAGAGCAGCTTCTGCCTAATGTCTAATCCTGGGTGTTACTTTGTCAATCATAACCAATAACTATGGTGACGGATTTCTGTCACAATATTCTGAGGAGGCAGTTTTTCCGTCACTGAAGTCTTTAGTGACGAGGTTTTTGGTGGCAGCTTTTTGGTGACGGAATATCTGTCACAAAATTGTTTTCTGCCACCAAAAAGTGTTTTTCCATCACCTAAGATCTGTTGCCACAAGTCTTATTTGTTGTAGTGCCTTTAGAAAATGACAAAACAATGCCCCGTTAGAAGTGAATGACCTTTCGACGAAAAAGCCCCTGGAACGAAATGTTTTTCCAAAACTGTTTCTCTCCCTTTTATCTCTCCTATCGTATCCCACCCCCGCTTCTTTCACTCCAAACCTCAGCCAGAGATAGAAGGGAGCACGCAACTATGACGCATTTGTTGTTCATCTCCAATCTTCAATCTTCTTTGTCCCATGTCCTCCCACAAATTCAGGCAATGATATTGCGGCCATTTTTCCAACCGTTTAAGCGTTGCTTCGATCGATGGAGCTCCGGTGGCGACTGCCTCCTACAGAATATAGACTTGAAGCTTCACGCTTGAGGCGACTTCTCGATGGTGGTTGTGCATGCCTACTCATCCCTGAAGGTCGGAGGACGTAATAAAAAAGGCACTAAGGGCGACGGAGGAGTTCCTCTAGGTGCATATTACTTCACAAGTTGTTTATCGTTTACAACATTCAAAAATGTAGAAAAAAGTTGCAAGATCGAGAAGAATAACTGGAATTAGAAATCTAAATGTCAAAACTCTAATGCATTGATAAAATAAGTATACTTATCCACAATAAAATGATTACATCATTTATTATAGTTTCATCTATACTATCTATCTCATCTTTATCCTTAAATTCAATTGAACAAGAACGAAAGACAAAACTTCACGAATCCACTATCATACCATAGTTCTTATCCCTCGTAAGAACGATCACAAACGCTAGTTGGTTGATTTTAGAAGGAAGGGTAAGTAATACAACATGGAAAGATGGTAGCAAGATCCTTCGTATAATATATCAAACTCCTTTTGCTTTTAAAAATACATTTGGATAATTAAAATAACTTTTCAATTCTTTTGAGGAATAAGAAAAGATAACCCAAATTTCTTATTCTTTGGATAAAACATTCCTTCTGTTTCTTAATTCACACATGTTCATGAAATAGTTCTTCCCCTTCATTTAAACAATGATTGAGTATAACACCCCAACCAAACATAGTCTCACATTACAGACTCATAAAGTACTTGGGGGTAGGTTATATAAGTGGGAGATTACTACTTGATAACTTAGGCTTAAGTATTCTTGGTGGTTGTCAACCGTTCAATCAGATCCAAACCTAATGATTCATCAAGGTCAGTTTTCCTTTATCATAACAGTCCGAGAACTTAAGTCTGGGATGTTATAGATGATACCGGAGCAACAACACCTTTAAACATAAGATATCCTTAATCAAAAGTGACCCAAAACTTAGATATTTAGAGAAAACTAGTCATACAAGCAACTAGTCGACCCTTTCAATTTGTTTAAGCAGATGGCTCCTCGTCATCGGAATGAGACCAATAAAACCGTAAGTAATCGACTAGAAGACCGCAATGTACATACAGTGACAATTGTTGAAACTAATGACACTGATGACCCAACTGCAAAAGAACTACGCATTCAGCATGATCCACCCATTTTAAGGGTGAGCCTCAGTTGGAGAAATCCAACATTGGCTTCAAGATATGGTATCGACATTTGAGGCGATAGATTGTTCCGGGGAAAAGAAAGTAAATTTTTAGACACTTTGCCTACAAGATAGCTCAAAGGAATGACGGGCATCATGTAAGAGGATTTATTTTCGGACACCCAATCATTAAGTGGAGTGATTTTGTGGAATGCTTCACATAGCGTTACATCCCTGAGCATGTTTGGGATGCTAAACTTCAGAAGTTCATAAGTATTTGACAAGAAAATATGATGATCGAAGAGTATGCAATAAAATTCAAGAATTGAATATATATATATGATAAGGAATAAGTGCAAATGAAAAACAACGAGCCTGAAAGTTTGTGGAAGGCCTAAATGCGGGATGGATCAATAAAGTGCTCACTAGGGGTCCGACGACCCTATCAGAGGCGGTAGCAGAAGTTGTGGAGATTGATGCAATATATTGCATGATGCAATAAGTGACCCCCCCCCCCCCCCCAAAAGTGTCCAAACAAGCTAAGCTATAATGGCAAGAGGAATCATACTACAATAAATGCCAAGAAGACTAGGAATGATGATGCTCAAATCCATAGAAAGTAGACATTTGAAGTATACCGACATTGTGATAGAACTTCTATGATAGAAGGCATACGAGGGAATGCTATAAACTGGTTAGTACTTTCTTGAAATACAAAAAAGAATTCACTAGAACCTACAAAAGTTATATAAAGGACTAAAAAAGTCATTCGAGCATAAAAGAAGGTACCACGAAGGGTATTTGTTATTATTCAAAAGATGGCAATACAACCATGGAATGTACTCTTTTAATTGCAAACTATTAGAGACATGTTCTTTTTGATTCAGACATTATAGATTCATTCATTACACGTGCATTTGCAAGTAAATTATGCTTGAAAGCCATTGAGCTTTTATATGCTTTTACAACTTCTTCACCAATGGGTGATCTTATTGCCATGAATATGCACCTAAAAGATATACATGTTATAATAGGAGAAGACACTCTCACTACTAACTTGATCCTACTACCAATTTTGATATATTATGCCATCTTGGGCGTTGATTGATTATAAGAGCATTGTGCAATAATTTATTGCAGAGAGAAAAAGGTGGCCCTTAGGAGGCCAAATCATGAAGAGAGAGCCATTTGATGAAACACTGAAATCGAGGAGGGGTTTTGGGGTTTAGAAATACCATCATGATCGATGTTATGGTGAGGAGTACGATCAGTATAATCAGTGGGGCAACCCGATTATAAGAGCATTATCATGTGCATTGCTCTTGACAACGACGTCATTTGACGAATCCTAAAATAGAGGAGGGATCCTATCATCCGGTCTTGGAGGGTTTGCGGTGCCCGACATGTCGAGTTCGGTAATCGCCGTGTCGATTGCTCTCTCAGCTCTCAGATATCCTTAATCTCAGTGTTGCAATCAATAATTAACCCACAACTAGGCTCAAGCAATGAATAATAGAGCAAAAATTTATTATACCATACGGAATAATATGTATAGTATGCTAGTGTATAGGTCGAACCACTAAGGAGCAACGAGAATAGACCAAAAAATTGAAAAAATGTAATAAATGTTTTCTGTTTTTATATGGATTTTTTTATTTTTTTATGGGTTTTTAATTATTTTTTTATATTTTTAATTTATAATTGTTTTTTGTTTTAATTGTTATATTTTTTATATTTATTTTATATTTTCTAATTTTTAATTTTCTTTTTAATAAGTGTAATATGTATATACAGATACAGATAATAAGTAATATATAATAGATAAATAAGATATAAACATATATAAAATATATAAAAAATCAAAAATACCCTCAGTGTAGTCTTTTTAATTTTTAAGGTTTTTTATGTATTTAGGGATTTTCTATAATAATAGTAGTAGTAGTAATATAAGTATATATAACTATTTATATAGAATATAGGCTAGTATATATATATATATATAAAGTTATAAATACTCGAAATAGGTAATATAAAATATTTTTATCCTTTTTATATTTTCATCTATTTTTGGGATTTTAGTTTTAATTTTACTATTTTTTTATATTTTTAATTAAATAAAAATGGTAAAATAGTGAGTTAAAATATTAGGCCGGATAGTTTTGGAATTTAAAAATGGGTAAATTACAATTTGGGTCCTCATCTATGGGTCCGATCTCAGAATGGGTCCCCATCTTTAAATTGTAACAATTCGGATCCCATGACCCTTAACATAATGAACTTTTTGGGGCTAATGACGAATATGTCCTTGTTTAAGAGTTGGAACCCAACCCCCATTCCCTTCCCTAAAAGGGCATACTCGTCATGAACCCCAAAATTTTCATTTCTTAAAATGGTCCTGGGACCGAATCGTTACAATTTAAAGATCGGGACCCATTTTGAGATCCGACCTATAGATGGGGACCCAAATTGTAATTTGCCCTTTAAAAATAGATAAATACCTCAAAATTTTCCAAGACTATTTTTAACAGATAATATATAGTATAAATAAGGTACATAAATAGAAAAATGATACTTTTTAATTTTTAAATAAATTTTAATAATTTTTATAAGATTTTTAGAGTTTTTCATTTTCTAATATTTTTCTTTTGAAACATTAATGATTCTTGGCCTAGAGTTCAAAAACACAATAATAAAGACACTATAATTTTTGGAATTTTTCAAAATATTTTTTTATTTGTATGTATTTTTTAGTGCAAACAGGGAATAAATACAATATTTTTGAATTTTTAAATATAAGAAAATATTTTAAATTTCCTTGTAACAATATATATGATTTAATATAAGTCGAGACACTTATAATTTTCCCACAATTTTTGGATGCAAAATGATATTTCTAATGATCAAGATACAAGAAAAAAATTAAAATGATTTTAGGGACCTAAACATAATTTAAATAAAACCAAAGTCCATGGGCATATGCACAAAATTTCTCGAATATTCAATTGATACAGTGCTGATAGGGGTTTAAATTTAATATCCAAGAAGCTATAGAGCATACATGTAACTTAACCATAAAACAATACACCTAATTCAAAATTCCTGGTCTAAATAATAACAAAGCTCACAGGGGTGTGCCCATAAAATTCCCACCCTTCACGTGTATGTGCATGCGAAGTGATGCAGCGAGGGACCTAAGTGCAATCAATAGGAACCTAGGGTTCAAAATGTTTATAACTATAGGTAAATGTTTTAGGACTGAAAAAATTACAAAAATTAGGGGTATATGTTGTAAAATTACCCTCTAAGGTGTGTGGGCAATCAACTAGATCTATCTCGCTTAAACAAAAGTTGTACTCTTAACAGTTGATGATCATTCATAGATTAACGACAGAGATTAGATCTCTGTTAGAAATCTTACGGTGGAGTATATGTCGATCCGATAACAACTGGAGCTCCTGGAGATGGACCTCGATCGAACGATTGTGAAACTCCTTGGAAGAATAATGAAGAACACAACATAGGCCGAGCTCCAATCCGCAATGCTGGGAGATTCTTACCACTTGGGGAAGCATAGGCTGAGCTCCAATCCACAATGCTAGGAGACTCTAACCACGTGGGGATGTCCCAAGGGTCGTAAAACGGAGTTGGAGGCTCCCTGAAGCTGCTGGTGATGCTAGAAGAGTCTGGGATCTAATGTTGGGGTCCTAGATGGCCTGCAAAGCTCGGGCACCTAGCGTACCTGTTCCTGGACAAAAAATCGTCTCCAAGGAGGCCTTTAACCTCCAGAACTTACAGGTAATCTCAAACACACACAAAAGGGGTCCTTGGAGCCCCATTTGATGCTAAAATGGATGCATATGAAGTGTTACGAAGGTCTTCTGACGGACGACGAAGACCCGGCATAAGGGGAATGAGATGGAGGTGAAAGACGGGGCGAAGCACGACTGAAGAATGGTGAAACGATAGCCGGAGCAGGAACTTCGATCTTGCGATTTCACGAAATAAAAGATGAAAAGTACTAAAATTAAATGCTAACCTATGCTAACCTTAGTTCTAGGAATGAAAAGAAGCATTAAACTAGGGTTCTACCTCAGGGAAGAAGTCGTCAAGGAGGAGCTCCGATGAGATACACGACGAGCTCATATCACCTAATCCAACACTCTTCCTCCGCATGAAAAGCTCGGGCATGATTGTTGCTGTCACCAGCGACCTTAAGAGGTCATAAATTTGGGGATTTAGAGGGCCAAATGAGATCAAAATTCAAATGAAGCTCCGACGAGGTACATGCACATGGCATACTTGGACCAAGGTCACATCTCGATGCTGCTTTCCATCAATCTATGAATCATGTTGGTGTGAAAGACCAAAGATAGTGGAACAAAAACCTGACAGCAATTCTAACACGCCTAGGGTTCCAGAGGGTCAGTTGACCGGCGGTTTAACTAAGGCCGCAATCTGATTGGGTTAGATAGCCTGCTCATGACAAAGCAGAAAGGAAATTCAAAAATAAATCAAAAATAAATAGTAGCTCATAAAACACAGAAAATGTTTATTATTTTATTAGTATTTTAAGGTGCTTTTTATTTATTTATTTGAGTTAATTTATTATATGTTAATTTTTATATGTATTAATATAGGTATATTTACCTATATATTGGGTATTTTATTTTCATTTTCTATTTTAGATTTTACTATTTTATAAAATAATTTATATATTTATTAGTTATTTAAATAAACGTAAATATATTTTAATATATTTTTATGAAGTTATTTGTACACTTAAATAAATATGTATATATAATGTATATTGCAAGTATATTCATTTATGTAGTACAATATACTTATTTATATTATGTATTTTTTATTGTTTTATTTTATTTTAATTATGTGTATGTATTATAAATAATATTTACAAAAATATAAAAATATAAAAGAGTAAAAATGTAAAGAATAAATAAAATTATAATTTTATTCATGTATATTGCACAATGAGGGTCGAAAATGTAACTTTTGTATCTTAAATTGACATTAAATGAAACAACCTTCATTAAATAGATAATTTAATTTTTAGAATATTAAAGGTGAGTTTGGTAAATTTTGAGTTCATATGGAGAAGATACAAGTATGTAAAGATTTCTTTGTGACTTTTTTATTCTGAGTGTATAGGGCACACTATGAATTACTTTAACATGAAATAAACTTTTTATTTTTCTAGAAAATTTTATCTACAAGTTTCATGTTCAAAGTTTATTAATTTGATGTATAAATAATAAAGAATAAAATAGGTCCCAAAACCTATTTATTGGTTAATAAAAATTAGGGTTTCTTTGTTATTTTTGGCCGTTGTCTCCCCATCCTTTATTTCTTGTCGATCCAGTCATCATGATGCGTAGGTCTTAGGGTTTAGGGTCATTCCATACTTGTGGTATCTCATTACTTTTATTTCTTTATTATTTTATTTGGCTTTAAATACAATATTTTTGCACTATTTTTCAGTATAAATAAGGGATGTTTACCCCGCAGACCCTATAAACTTTGCCAATCACCTCCACAACCTTTGAAACAACCTAATTCCCCCCTCGACCCTGTAAACTTGCCAACTCTTACCCCATGAACCCTCTGGGTAATATGTTTTAAGCTCGTGGGGGTTCTTGGGGTAATTTATAGGGTTGATGGGGTAATTACGTTGTGTAAAAGGTCATAGAGGCATTTTAAAATGTTTATAAAGGTCTGTTGGGTAAAAATCCCTATAAATAATGAATGATATTTTGTACAATTTAATACTAATTACGTACATCTAGCTAAGATTTAAAGGTCAAAATGAAAGAATAAAGGTGACTAAATGGAGATTCATCATCATAACAAATCATAAAGAGATATCCATTAGAGGCATGCATGAGAGTGGTTTATTAGTTAACACATCCTTACAAGCAAGATACTTGTTAGCTAAGGGTTGCACCGCATACCTAGAGAGCACAACTAACACAGAATCATCTCAGACATGACTTGAAAATTTTAATGTGGTTCAAAATTTTATCGATATTTTTCCAAATGATCTTCCTTGATTACCTCCTCATAAGAGGTTGATTTTTCAATTAACGTTATTCTGGGATCTGTAGAATCATACAGAACTTGATGATTTGAAGAAGCAGTTACAAGAATTATTGGATAGAAGGTAATTTTATTGCAGGTCGTGTTGCACAGAAAGTTACCTCAGCTAAAGTTGCTAAATATGAGAAGGCTTTTCTTGACAACCAACATGTTTTCATCCATTTTGATTTTGATAACTTTGGGGTCTTGGTAACTAAAGCGATGGAACTCCTTAAGAGGGTCCAAAAAAATATGTACAACAATGTTATGATTCTTAGGTTTATGGATGTTGTGTTTCGAAGATTGGATTTGCCATCTAGAAGGGATTGGCGACGCATCTTGTTGCCCATCTCCCATTAGTCTCTCTGTAGAAGTGTTTTTTTAATGAAATACGTACTCTCTCCTCATTAATGAAAGAAAATCAGATAAGGGATTTTTACGTTCCTGGTACTTTTTCGTGGCGAGCATCTATCCTCTTTGTGAAAAATAAATATGGATCCCTTAGACTTTGCACTAAATGTGGTGCTCTGAATAAAGTATCTATGAAAAATAAATACTTGCTACCTCATATTGATGATTAGTCGTCTTCTTAAAAATCAATATGCTATCATAAACTTTGAATAAGAGAGAAGGATAAAACAAAGACAATTTTCAGAACGAGGTACACCCATTATGAGTTTTTGATCATGACATTTGGTCTCACTAATGATCCTATGTCTTTTATGGAGCACAAGAACATGATATTCCGAGAATACCTTGATAAATTTATCATATTGTTTACTGAGGAAAAAAGGAAGATCCTTCTCCCACTTTAAGAAGGTTGAGTACATGGATTCTTATCAAATCCATGTTGAAAGATTCGACTGTTTTTTACGTTGATTGTCAGTTACCTAGCCCTCCTGAAAGGGGGATCTGAACCCTGGTCTTTTGGGTCCTAGGTACACTGCTCTACCAGACCATGTTTGTGGATGACATTTTGATATATTCATCTGATCAAGAACAACATCATGTGCATCTCTGTATTGTATTCAAAACATTATGACAACACTGTCTCTAGCTAAAATTCTTGAAATGTGACTTCTGACTAGATAAACTTGCATTCCTTAATTATGTTATATCCTATGATGGTATTGAACTAGATCCAACCAATGTATGGAAGTTGTGATGGGTTGGAGTGAGCCCAAAAATTTTTCTACGATATGCATTTTTCTTTGATTGGTTGGATACTATATCGACAATTCATTCAAAATTTATCAAGGATCTCAGTAGCATAAATAAAGCTTATTTGTCATAGTATATATATGGACAGAGGAGTGCGAAAAAAGTTTTCAAGAGTTAAAAAAGAGATACACTACAACAACGATCTTGTCCATATTGTCTGGTA
Source organism: Ottelia alismoides (assembly GCA_037367405.1). Taxonomy (NCBI): domain Eukaryota; kingdom Viridiplantae; phylum Streptophyta; class Magnoliopsida; order Alismatales; family Hydrocharitaceae; genus Ottelia; species Ottelia alismoides. The sequence goes on from JAZKJV010005622.1 coordinate 42,158, forward strand.
GTGGAGACTTCATAGTATATGTAGATGCATCTTGCACACGACTCAGATGTACTTATGTAATGAAAAAGTCAATGCTTTTGACTCATGCCAACTAAAATCACAAGAGAAAACTGCACTACTCATGATCTGGAGTTAGCAGCGGTAGTCATTTCTCTAAAAATTTAACGTCATTACCTTTATATTGAATAGTTTGAGGTCCTCATTAATCATAAGAGACTCAAATATATTTTTTATCAGCAGAAACTTAATTTGAGGCAACATCACCGATTAGAGTTCCTAAATAATTATGGCTTTGCCATCAATTACCATTGTAGAAAACAAATGTAGTAGTTGATGCATTATTTAGAAGGCAAACTGACTAGCTTGAAACTTCAGTGGAAAATGATAAAAAATTTTGAAGATTAAAAACCTTTCTTGAGTCAAAGAAGAAAGATATTATTTGCAAGGCTTAGAATCCATCTAAAAATAATTAGAAAAATGTAAAATAAGATGTGTACCTTTTTATGATGATCGAAGCTTTTAAGAAAGAAGGTTTCGAATTTACGATCGGAATTGATGAAATTGTGAAATACCACAATAGACTATGGCTTCCAAGTGACCATGAGACAAAACAAGAGATTCTAGATGAATCTCATAGATTGATGTACGCTATCCATATTGGTATAATAAAAGTTTACAAAGATCTACAACAAAATCTCGATGGTCAATGATGAAGAGAAATATCATGGAATTTGTTTCTAAATGCTTGGTATGTTGGCACATCAAGATTGAACAACAGAGACCAACATGCCCTGTACAACCCTTGGAGATACCGGAATGGAAGTGGGAGCATCTTACGATAGATTTTTTACTAGTTTACACAAGAGAAAGAAGCATTGTTATGACACCATCTGGGTGATTGTTGTTCGATTGACCGAGTCAGCTCACTTCTTATCCATTTGCCTAGATTAAATGATGGAAAGTCTAGCCAAATTGTGTACATGACAGAGAAAGTCAGCCTACATGGGGTTATGCACCAACTGTGTCAGGTTGAGACACAATATACACATCTCATTTATGGAAAAGTTTCCTAGCGGCTATGGGTACTCATATGAAGTTCAACACTTCATTTCATTTGCAGACCGATGGTTTATTAGAAAGGACCCTCCAAACACTTGATGAAATGCTAAGAGCATGTGCTCTGTATTTTGCAGGTAGCTAGGATAGACATCTTCTGTCAGTGGAGTTCGATTATAATATAGTTATCATTTGAGCATTAACATGGCTCCCTATGAAGAATTGTATGGGAGACCTTGTAGATCACCATGGTGCTAGAGTGATGTAGGCGAAAAATTTTTATTGGGATCAAAGTTAGTCTAGACTGGCAAACATGGAGTTGAGCTAATTAACAAGAGATTATTGGTAGCTCAAATTAGACCAAAATTTTATGTTGATCATTGCAGAAGAGAGATGATTTTCAAAGTCGGAGAGCATGTGTTTCTGAATATCTCCCCAGCCAAAGTGTCTTGCAATTTGGCAAGAAAGGGAGCTTAGTCCCAGGTACATCGGATAGTTCGAGATTAAACAAAAGATTAGTGAGATGACATATCGTATTATGTTGCCACCATGATATTAGAAGCTCTATGAGGTATTTCATGTGTCAATGTTAAGGAAGTACACTCCTAATCATTCACATGTGATCAAACATGAGGCCCTCACATCAACCCAATTTGACCTTTGAAGCAAAACCAGTACAAATAGTCATTCGAAGCCGTCATCTTTGTCAACACACATTTCCCATATTTAAAGTCTTTTGGCAGCATCACCGAAAGGAAAATGCTAATTGGAAATTAGAGAGTGAGATACAAGAGAAATACCCCGACCTTTCTGTATGTTCCCATTCTAAGAAATTTTGAAGCGAAGGAAAAATGAGTTACCTATTTATTACCAAGTTGCATTATATTTTATGTTGTCTTAGACTGATTATGCAAATCTAGATCATATGTATGCTTGATAAAAGAATTGGATTTAGCATTATTATATGAATATGTTAGACTGAATTCCAAATGGTTGTATAAAAAAACAAAGCCTATTTATTGTTTTGATTAGTCCATAAGTATCAATTTTGATTGTTGTATTATTGACTACTGATACATCTCATATGCACTTACCTTATACACTTGATGAAGCTAAAAAAAACTTTACTGTGACATAGAAAGAGCTGTTAACTGTAGTGTTATCTCTAGATAAGTTCAAATCACATCTCCTTGTATCAAGGGTTATTATTTACACTGACCATTTTACCATCAAGTACCTTCAGAGAAAAAATGATGCCAAGACTCGTCTGATTCGTTGGATCCTTCTACTCCAAGAATGCGACTTGGAAATTGGTGACAAACTGGACATAAAAAATGTGGTGGCAGGCTATCTTTCCAGGATCGTCAATTTAGATCCTCTTGAGCAAAATTCAATTACTATCACGGAGACCTTTCCAGATGAGGCAATCTTGTCTATATCCTCTCTTCCCTGGTATGCAGACGTAATGAATTATCTCGCCTTCAAGAAGAGTCTGTCGTACTATCCGAAGATCAAACACGATAAGTTCTTGGCAGACATTCATTTCTACCAGTGGGAAGAACCACATATATTCCGGGAGGGCTTATACTGCATCTAGAGGAGGGTATACATCAAGAGGAGATTATGGGTGTCCTAGACCATTGTCACAAGCTCGAAGTCGGTGGACACCATTTTGGAAATAGAATGGTGGGAAAAGTGCTTTAATGTGGCCTTTGTGACCAACCTTATTAACGGATGCAGATGACTATGTCAAGAAGTGCACTAATTATCAAAAAATGGTCGGAAACATCAGCATGCGCAATATAATGCCCCTGAAGTACATTCAGATATCTGACATCTTCGATGCCTAGGCATTGACTTCATGGGGCCATTCCCTAACAGTCAGGGTTTTGAGTACATCCTACTTGTCGTCGACTATGTCAGTAGATGGGTGGAGGCAATCCCCTCCCGAACCGCAGACAACCACACAGTATGTCAATTCTCAAAAGACAACATTATTTCACAGTTTGGAATCCCCAAGATTCTTATTTCTGTGGGGCGGCACTTCACTAACAATGAGGTCAAGAAGTTGACCAAAGAATAGGACATTGAACATCGCATTGCTATGACGTACCACTCACAATCCAACGGCTTGGTTGAATGCTAAAATTGGGAGATCAAAAAAATACTATAGAATATTGTACGTATGGATCACAATAATTAGTCTCAGTTCCTAGACTTGGTACTCAATGCTTATCGCATGACATACAAGTCTCCACTCATCATGTCTCCCTACCGCCTTGTTTATGGAAAGCTTTGCCACATGCCCGTGGAACTCATTCACAAATCCTTGTAAGCATTGAACTTGTGAAACCTTGATTCCGAGCGAGGAGGAAGAACAGAAAAGTTGATCTAAACCGACTGCTTAAATTTTGAGACTACGTATATGATAACAGCCTGATGTACAATGAGAAAGTCAAGAGATGACACGACAAACATATTCGAAGGATTACTTTCGAACCTGAAAAGAAGATGTCATTATTTGATGCGAAGTTGAAAACTTTCTCAAGTAAACTGAAGAGAAAATGGACAAGACCATTTATTGTGAGAAATGTGTGTGGCAATGGATGTCTACTCATATCTGAATTGGCATTTGACACACAACCTTTTGTCATTGATGGACAGTTGCTGAAGACATACCTCGAGCATAATACATTCTTGTTCGTTCTTGATTCAATAGAGGTTGCATTTCAAGATGATCTCTCAAAGCAGGAGGATTAGGCGCTAAAAACTGAAAAATCATAAAAAGAATTTGTTTTCTTCTTTTACTTTTCATTTTCATTTTTTTATTTCTTTTGAAAAGGTGTTCACCCCTTTCATTACTGCTATACTTAGGACATCTTTTGTCCTAAGTATAGGGGGTGATCATCCCGAGTGGTTAATTCTTTGATCCCTCACTCGTACCCTCAACTCTTGATATTTTGTCTATACTTAGGAATGTTCTACCTTAAGTATAGGGTTGACAGGTCGAGCCGATGATTTCATATATTCCCAGCCTTGGCCCTCCCTTCCTTATGTACAACCTGCTATACTTAGGGGGTGGTCAACTTCTCATTCGTTCATTATTTACTCATTGTAGTATAGACTATTCTATACTTAATACAAGTTATGTCTTCTCTTTTTCTCTCTGATCTATGAGGACATAGCTCAAGAAGTATAGGGGGTCATATATACATCGTAAATACTTTAGTCAAAACTCGAACTTTTGTATTTTTAATAGGTATAGCCAAAATAAAATTTGTTAATTGTAAAGAACGTACCTGTATAAAATTCATAAAAATTCCTTGTATATATTGATTAACAAATCAAGTTCAAAATGTTTTGCAGAAATTTGAAAAATGGTTGTAAAATCTTTTAAAAACTGCTTGGAAAATATTTCGTAAAATATTTTCAACCTTTGTAAAATTGTTTTGTTTGTAAAAATTTCTTTCTTTTGTGTGAATAAAATGTTTTGAAAATATATTTGAAAATGGCTTGAAAAGTGGTTGCAAAAATACTTTGAAAAATCTATATATAACATTTTAAAAATCTTTGTAAAATAATTTTCAAATCTTGTAAATTTTTTTAAAATTATTTGTCAAATTAGTTTGCAAAATAAAGTATTCAAAATGTTTGTGAAAATCTTTTCAAATTATTTTGAGAACTATGTACATATTCAAGGAAACACAGATCCTTTACGAACCATGCATATACAAGCTTGTAAATCCCTAAATCCCAACTCTTATAAATTATAAAGATGCACTTCCATGCAAATATTTGCATATATTTCTTTTCCTAAATACTTGGGGTTTTGAAAATTCCCTAAAAATTTTAAAAAATTAAAAATCCAAAAAACATTTGCAAAATGTTTTCAAAAACTGCATAAAAATTGCAACACTTTTTCAAAAATCTATAGAAAGTTCAAAATCAGATAATTTCATTATAATAATATTTCTTTTCCTTGAGCATAGCATTTGCATTTTCAGATGATGTTGATAATTGAACTAGTCTAAGTAAAATACGAAGATTGGAGTTTAGTTGGACCTTAATCTACTTAATCACATGAACCTTATATGAACTTGAATTGAGACACTTCAGGTCTGCTAGACTTAATTCTTTGAGACCACGAGACTTGGTTCAGTGTCGTCTTGACTGCCTGATGAATCTCCATCTCATCACCTTTATTCTATTATTTTGACCTTAAAAATCATAGTAAATGCTTGTAAATATCCTTAATTAATGCATTTTAACATTCATGCATTATTGTGTAAATAGGTATAAAATACTGTTTTTAATGGCAAAATTATAGAATAAAGAAAAGAAAATAAAAAGAATAAAATATTGAAAATATTTTATGACCCGAAACCTTGAGACCGGAGCATCTTGATGACTAGGTCGACAACAAATAAAGTAGGGGGAGATAAGTATCCAAAATACCATTTCATTTATTCATTTTTTCCATTTTGAGATCTATTTTTAGTTTCTCTTTTTATACTTCAAATAAAGAAACTTTAAACATGAAAGTTATAGATAATAAAATATAGAAAAATATAAAATTAATTTCATACAAAAATAATAAACAGAATAAAGTTATGGTCAGAATAAGTTTCCTAAATCATAACTTCCCAGACCCATATCTCTCAAATAAAAACTTAAAATATATGAAAATTACCTTTAATTGTATGTAATTTTAATGAGCTATTTAAAGAAGGCACCTTCATATTTTTTGGAGTTAAGATATGAAAGATAGGTTTTGGACCCCTATTGTATAGTTATATCAATTAAAATATTCAGTTTATTTATTATTCATTATTTTTATATTTTTATAATTTTGTAAATATTATTTATAGTATACGCACACATTAAAACAGAAATAAAACAATAAAGAGACTTCTAAAATAAAATACATATAAATTACATAGGTAAAATACTTATATCTATACCTACATAATAAATATAGCTATTTATTTAAGTGTATATATCATATCAGAAAAATACAATAAAAATATATTTAAGTATATAAAAATAAGTTATAATTAAATCAAATAATAAATTTAATAAATAAAATAAAAAATACAAAATAAAAATAAATTACATAAATACATAGATAAATATACATGTAATGTGACCCAGAAAAGTAAATTGTAATTATAAACCTCTTAAAAATAAATAAAAATTTCTTCAGAAAAAATAAATATATTTTATTTTTAAACACAAAATTAATAATTTCATTTACTAATTTTTATTGATTTTTCTAATATTTTTTCCAAGGGTTTTTCCTGGTTGGTTCACGTGGACCAACTAGGTGGCGAGGAGAGCTGACCTACGGTCAGCTCTCTGACCCGCCTGCTCGACCTGTTAGAACTTCATTTTGACCCCGTTCTTGCATTTTTCCATGACGATATGAGCCTCTTCTTGGAAAGATCTCTTCTTGACCTTTTCTCCTCGGATAATGGTGATTCACGCCCTTGCGTTATCTCGAGGAGTGCCTCGCTGCTCTACCAGATCTCCCTCAATCTTCTACCCTCCTCCACATCTTGTACTTAAGTCCTCATCCGCCACCTTTCGAGTTTGATTTCTCTTCCACCTTCAAACCCTAAACCTAGGCATTTGAAGATCCTCCTGGTGACAACATGAGTCGATTCCAACCTTCAGGGGTCTATGTGGGTGTCGAATCGAGCCGGTCTAGCTCCGCCGCTGTCTCCACCCAGAGCTCCGTTCCAAGCGAGCCCCGATGAGGTTTTCCCCTTTATCTTCTTGTCTTTTTCATTCCCTAGCACAACTATAGCTTAGGAGTGTTGATTCTCCATGTTAATTTTGTCGAATGTAGCGTAGAGGCAAGTTCTTCGTCCGGCGGAGCTCTAGCTCTGCTAGTTGGTTCCGACCATCGTTGACGACTTCTGTCCCACCAATCACCTTCACCTTCTTCCCTTCGCATTCTTCACACCCCAGGCACCTCCGACCACCACGTTCTTGCAAAGAATGAACCATCTGTTCTCCTCCCTCCGTCGTTCACCGAAGGAGATCCGCCCGCACCACCTGCCACTCCCCTTTCTTCAAAAAGAGCCCTCGGGTCCCCCTTTTACTTGTGCACATCTTACTTGCAGGTCCTAGAGGCTTAAGACCCCACTAGGGGCCGATTTTTGTGAAGTTTTGAGGTTCCTGGAGCCCATATCTTCCCGGTGCTCCGATCTCGACGGTGCTCCAGGACTTTGATTGAAAGATCCACCCGATGCAGGGGAACTTGTGTTGTGACCCCGATTCCCGGGCCGTCAGATCCTCCCATATCCGGATCTGATTACTCAGCAATAATTTATCCAACAATCACTACTAACATTCAGAAACAAATTGCAAATAAAAATACTCAAAAAGAAGTATTGAATATTTTTCTATTCACAAAATAAAGTTTACATGATCCATTGTACCACTACAACCATTTACATGTACATCAGCTGAAAGGAAGTACACAGAAAGATTACTAACTACCGTACAAAGTAAAGCTACTCTGGCTGGCTGGATGTCTACTTCGTAAGCAGGCTGGATTACTAAAGTCCTTGTGATGGCTCACTGACACCCTTTGGGTTTTCCATAAATCATAGGATAAAAAATTAGCGAATGCTTAGTAAAGAAGAAGAGAAAAGCAAACAAATTGTGTAATTTTGCAAACTTATTATGACAAAAGATTTCATTCCTTTTCATTAATTAAGTCCTATTCCTTTTCTATTCCACGTCAGGGATTAGTCCAGGGGAACCCCACCATTCTTGGACTCTGAAGTTGTGGACCCTTTGGGATTGGAGATTGTGTTGATCTTGGTAAGCTTATGCCGCCGCACGTCGCCTCAACCAATCCTCCAATACTACCCTGACAATTTCTTTTTCTTTTATTAATCAGGGTCTCAAACCCTCAGCCTGGAACACAAAGGAGCACACCGTCCTCGAGGTCCTGGTTGCTTAAAACCTCGGGCTAAACTTTAATCTATAACCTAGAGGTTTTAAATACATGTTGTCGTGACCCAGCCACTATTGAACCACCCGTGCCTTCACATGGCACGACCACATCTTCCGTCGTTCAACCCGAATATATTGGCTCCCGGTACCACGCGTCGCAAATCATTCATTTCGTGTGCACTTATCATAATAGGGCAACCGTGTACCACCTAAGTAGGGAAACACCAATACGGGTTCCTTCCGACAAACCTACAGGTTGCATGCCCGACCTGTAGTTCTACTCCCAGTCATCCTTAACGTGACTCACGACCTTTTTCAGGATCCAACTTAAAACACATCAATTCCCATGATGTAATTCCTCTGTTAAGTCATGGATTATCGTGACCATAAATACTGAGTATAGACTTACACATGTATTAATTCAGATATTTATATACTCAATTTATGCTATTTTAACTCCCAAACTCGATCTTTCCAAGCCACTACATTAATTTGATGCTTAAACCTTATTTTAGTGGGAATCACAAAGCAACTTTTCATATTTCTAAAAAAATATCCAAATTAGGGTTCTTTATAGCGAAGAACATAAAATCGGGAATTTCAATAATCTCGTATGAAAACCCAACTACAAAAGGAAGTATTTCGTTACCTAATCGAGCTCTCACTCGCGTGTGCAGTACTTTATCATGTTTCGTTTTCAGAAAGAATGATTTAAGGCTCCTGAAATGATCAAATTCATTTTCGTATCAAAAACACTAAGAACGTGTCAAGAACGCGAAGAACGAACGAAGAACACGAAGAACGCGAAGAGCACGAAGAACACAAAGAACGCCAAGAACATATTTTCTCTTGAAATTTCGACAGAGCTTCCTCTTATATGGGGTGATATTTCTAGGAAAATTTTGGAAGAGTTTCCCTTTATATCAATACACATTTCTCAGAAAATTTTGGCAGTGTTTCCCCTTATATCAGGATATATTTCTCGGAAAATTTCAGCAGAGTTTCCCCTTATATCGGGAATATTTCTCGAAAAATTTCGGTAGAGTTTCCCCTTATATCGGGACATATTTCTTGAAAAAATTCGGCAGAGTTTCCCCTTATATCAGGATATAATTCAAAATAAAATGAAAAGAGTTTCCTCTATAAAATCAATCGAGAGGAAAACAACATCGAAACTGAAAGAATATAATGAAACTACAAGCGATGGAGAATCGGTAGACACCACACGTCTTAGGTGAGTGAATGTGTGACAAATCATAGGGTTCACTGACGTGCACAGTCGCCCGCACCTAAGTATGGTATTACACAGATTTCTCCATCAAAATAACTATAAAAGCGGAAAAGAAAGAACAATAAGTAATGGAGAATCGGTAGACAACACGCGTCTTAGGTGAGTGAATGTGTGACGAATCATAGGGTTCACTGACGTGCACAGCCGCCCGCACCTAAGTAGGGTGTTACACAAATTTCTCTTCAAACCACAACAGGAAATGACTCAGAAAGAAAGATGAATCAAGAACAAAACTTGGAAGAAAAGATGATGAATTGAAAGCCTAGCTTACGAAGAAAACTAAGAGAGGATCATATCTTCCTCCTCCTCATTCTCCCAGCAACGCTTCGCTAGCGCTCTTTCCCCGCCTCCCACTCCTCCTACCGATCTCTCAACCCTAGCCCTTGGATGGTGGTAGTGGAAATCGTAGAGAATGAATGGGTAGGGGGGCTATTTATAGGCTCCAGAAAACCACTAACCATGGTTAGAAAACCATGGTTTAGACCTTAACCATGGTTTAGCGGCCCATGGTTTTAGCCCATGGTTTTGGACAAAACTTATCCCAAACTTGAGGCTTAAGTTAGAACATTCCAGATGATTCTAGATTCACTAATGACACTTAATTATCACTAATCGTGATTAACTTTCATTAATTACGATTTAACTTTCATGGCTTTTGCTTATCTTTTGCTATCTATTGATTAGTATTTGCTAATGATCATTAGCGGTTTTCAATATGTCATTAGTTTCTTTAATTATGCTTAATTAGTCTTAATGATAGTCATTATGGGTTAATGACGTCTTAACCCTCTTTACTTCTCTTTCTTCCGAAAATCATAACAAACTAAAACGAAGTCCAATTCACACGAAACAAATTCTGTTGGTTTTCTCTTGACGAGTCGGATCTTATGATATATGATCCGAGAGATGCCAAGTTCATGACTTTACAACTTGGGCAACATTTTGAGTTCCTTGCAAGTCGCACTGGAGGTCGGAGACACGCTCCATCGACGATCGAAGCTCAGAGGAACCCATGTTCTTCCTTGTTCCTCTGAGCCTCATATTAGCCGTTCGATTTTCTCTAGAGCCCAGATTTTCCAGCCACCATTTGATCTTCCCCGGCCTTCACAGTTGGATTTCGATCTGAGATCTAATCTTAGATGCTGGTGGCGAAGCGGTATCGACCATTGGATGAGCGCTACGTGTATACATGATTGAAGATTAATTGCCCGCCCCCGCTTTGTTTGGGTATTTTGCATACTTGACCCAAGCCATTTTTGCATTTAAAATTTAAACCATAGACCTTCTTCTGTAGTTGTATTAATTTTGTAATATTTACATTCTGCCCCTTGAACCTTTAGTAATTGCAAGTAGGTCCTTGCTAACTCACCTCACGTGGTCGCCCACGTGAGGTGGGCATTTTGTAGGGAAGGGCCCGTGGTTTTGTTTATTTCTTTTTAGTACAGAAACTTTTTATTTCAGTTTTATATTTTTGGGAAAATTGCATTCAGGCCTTTAAGCTTTCTGATATTTACAAAAATACCCCTACCAGTATTGCATTTTCTCTTTGTTCCTTGTAATTATTTCATATAGCTATATTGCTCTGAAAAATCTCAAAAAAATACTTGTAGCTTCCTGTTGCATTCTAGTTTCACCCTATAATTTTTGTTTTGCATTTTGAGGCTTTTTAATATTTATTAAAAATCAAAAAGTGTCATTTTTGTCCCTATTTGTAATAGAAAATACATAAAAATTATAAAAACATTTTGAAAAATCTCCCCAAAATATATTTTTTTATTTTATATTTTTAACCTTCACACCAAAAAATCATTAAAAATTATAAAAGAAAACTCAAAATATAGAAAAACCTAAAAACCTTCATAAAAATATATAAAATTCTCAAAAATTCCAAAAATTGTGTTTCATGTTCTATATTTTCTTTATTTTATTATCTTTATTTTATAATTAATTTGGAGAATTTTGATTCTGTTTTCTAATTTTAATGTCCATTTTAATTTTGGGTCTTTGTTTTATCCCCTGTTTTTGGGTATTTTGGACTTTAGAAAATATATAAAAATTATAAAAAAATCCTAAAAAATCACAAAAATAAAAAATTTGTAAAAACCCCAAAAAATATTTTCTTATTTTTGATAATTTTTGTTAATTTTTATTTCAACCCTAGCTTATATTGTGTGTGTGTATATATATCTTCATGTAGTTTTATATATAAATTAAAAGAAAAAGAAAATAAGAAATATATAAATATAAAAAAAATTAAAAATCAGAAAATTAAAAATCAAAATAAAAAAGACATAAAAATAAAAATAAAAAAATAAAAAAATAAAAACCCACAAACAATGTAGCTTGGCTAAGTGTGTAAGATATAACTCATGCTTTGATTTTTATCTTGCCTGCTCTACTCCTTTGTTTCATGTGTTCGACTCGTACTTGCTTTCCATTATACATTTTGAGTAGAATATAATAAATTTTAACTCTTGGTCTTAATTGTACAATTATTTGTGTGGGTTAATTATTGAAACAACGAGAAGGTTGGAGTAGTCGCCTTAGTGACAATGAGCCTGAATTGTCAAGCCATTACTTAGCGACTCCTGTCTTTTCGTTTTTCAAATGGCACCGTTGCCAGGGAGCATCGGCTTGTAGAGTAGATTTTATCTCTTTCCATGCTTAGCAATATTTTGTTATCTCTCTTTATTTCATTACCAATTTTGAACTGCCAGACATCTTTTCTCTGAGCTTCTAGCGAGGGACCGCGAACCGAGGAGGATCGCTAAGGTGATCCTACGCAGCCTGGGGACGAGGAGTCGGTTATTCTACCCTAGCTGGTAGGAGAGAGCAAAAAGAGCTTGAGAGAGAGGATAGTTTAGGATTTTTTACTTTTTGGTGAGAGAGAGATTCATTTTTACTATTAATTTGTAATAACACAGGTACTCTGGACTTTGGATACTCGGGCCCAATTTGCAATTGTTTGTTCATTTGTGTGCTTACCGCATTTTTTCTAAGTTTTCATTGCTTTATTTTACTTTGTTTCTGTGGTTTTGTGCTTTTCCGCCTTATTTTCATTTTTGTGGAATAAGCCCTTAGTCTTTAGGCTTGCTTGATCGTGTTGTCTAAGGACAAACACATTAACCACCATTGCATGCACCTATAGTCTTTACGTTTGGACTTAGAGTTAATTAATTACTGAGGTACTCAGTCTTGAAATCGCGTGCCGAGAGAGGTCGTATACAACGCTTGCAGGACCCATTGTGGCGGGAACCGATTGGCCTCAGAGACCGGACTTAGGCTTCATTCCGAGTACTTAGCATTTGGTTCTTCATGTGTAGTAATTTCCTGCTTAGGATAATTTCCGTGTGCATATCAACATTTAGTGTAGGTATATAAATTCTTGTTTTCCATCTCGCATGGAGAGAGCTGGGAAGCATTGTAAGTCTTCTAACCGAGCATTCATCATTTAGGCACTAAGGTGAGATTTCCATCTTAGTGTCGCCTTGCATTGATTTTTCGACCTTCTTCCCACGTTTCTGGATCAACTAGGATTTAAAGAAACACAAAAACGTTAGGCGCTTTCACTGAATCTACTCAAAGCAAGTGATAAAAAAAATTAAAAAAGGAGCTGCTAAAAATACTTGACCTTAATAAAATTGGTTAATTTGACTCATTGCCTTGGGTGAGCAAAGCCCTCATTTGTTTTAAGGTTGTACTAGAAGGTCTCCTTCCCAGTGAGAGAGCGGCTTCGTAAGGATTAGAGTCCAAAACCCAATCTATGGCTGCCTTGTGTATCGTCCGGATTTCTGAAGTATTGACGCTTCTATCGTACGTAGACGAGTAGGGCTTGGTCAACAATGATGTTATCTATTGTGTAAAGCATCGACCCTGTTTGAAGTATTGAGCATAGGTCGTGCCTTCACGAGGGGGTCTATCTCATCGTCTTGCATACGAGTAGGTTCTCGCACGCTCACGGGTAATTCCGTTGCGAGCGAGATCCGAAGTATTGATTTCGCCTATTGGCTTGCTCCCTCTATTTCTTTGTTGAGTAGGGATCCAGGAAGGGTTACAAGGACCTTAAAAAGAGCAGACTAAAGGTTACAAAGGAGTACAAGTACGTGATACTTTTCCGGCAGTACGTGCTCCTATAGGCGTAGCGCTCTAAGGACCTGTGAAAAGATTAATTACCTGAAAATCAAATCTAAAAATTACAAAGATAATTGTCGAACCCTCACGGCTCCACAGGTCGAGTTGGTTAACATATTGCTTTGTGTTTGATTGATTAAGCTTATTAAAGTCAAAATCAAAAACATCACGCAATCGCGCAATTTTGCTTCCTTCCTTTTTGACCTTTGCACACATTGAGCCATTCTACTATTTTCCATTCCTTTTGTTTCTCGTTGACCTCTGTATCTTTCATCTACATCAATCTTCCTCTTCATCTTCGAGATGGTGATGAATGGATAGTTGAGTCGAGGCTCCGTCGACACCGATATCAGTTCCATACGCTCGCTCTCTCCAATAATTCGGGGCGTTTCCCGGGAATCCTGTTCAAACTATGCGAACTGATCTCCAGACTCCACACCTTCTTCAATAAACCAGGATCACCTTATCCCGAACTCTTCCTGTTTTGGATGGCCATCGATTTCACTCCTTATACATTGCCATCCTTAACAAGGTTCTGTGTTGACCTTAATACATAACATTTCTCTCTATTTATTATTGCAATTCAGACTGATCGAGGTATTCTTTTGTATGCAGACCAAGAACCCGATTTCAAGCCAGAGATCCAAGCAGAATTTGGGATGGCCAGTGGAAGAGGAAAGGGACCGCAACCCCAACTTACAGATGAAGTCAATCCGGGGGAAGGGAAATACACAACTCAGAATGAGGTTAACATCTAGTTGTTTGCATCCATACAAGCAATCCTGCAGCAGCTAACTAACCAAGCCCTGACCCAGACCATCTTCCAAGATATGCTAAACGATATGAGGAGGGTTGATGCAAGAGATGGTGGAGAAGAGGATGGACCAGATCCAGATTAAGAGTTCGATCTGGGAGGTGCTGGAGATGAATTTTCAGTTGGTGGACCCAATCTCGAGGGAAGGGACAACAGACTACCACTGCTGAAGCCTACATTGAAGCAGACATACAACCCTGGAGTGGGCCGTATTACCGAGTGGATTCAAATTCCACAGATCCGTGCCCACATCGGGCTGAAGCCGCAGTTCCTATCCCGGCTCCCCACATTTCATGGGAATACCACAGAAGAACCATATATCCACCTCAGAAGTTCGAACGCATCTGCGTGATGACACGCCTTGCAACGGGTTAAGTATGCAAATAATCAATGGTCATTGTGACCCGAATAACCAAGCGCAGTTAATCAAGAAAAGAAAGAAACCACTCAGAACAAATCAACCAAAATACGAGAATGTTAGCAGTCTCTGCTATTTATTTAACCTAGTATAGCGACCAGGGTCGAACACAAGAAGCACGAATGAAACCTACGAAGTAGTCCTAATTAGAAAATAAAAGGTATATTTTTGGAGGTTTTTTTAATTTGCAGTTGTTTTATATTTTCAAAATGAGAAAACAAATGAAAAGATCAAGGCAAAAACAAGCTTTAACAATTTCTATTAAGACTAAAAATACTCAAAAATTATAAATAAAAATATTTTTATATTTTTCAAATATGCATATGTTTTTGGTGATTTTATGGTATTTTTCTAATTTTTATATGATTTTATAAAAATAAAACAAAATCAAAACAAGGAAACAATGTACATCCTGGATTAAAAGGCAAGTTTAAAATATAAAATGCCTTAAAGTCATGGGTGTGATTTTTATGAAAAGGTAAATAAAATATCTACATACACCTACTGAATCCTATTTTTTTGATTTTTTTTAGAATTTTTAATGATTTTTATAATATTTCTAGAGTTTTTAGCTTTTTAGGTTTTTATAAGAGATAAAGCAACAAAAATTGCACTGAAATGAAACACACAAAAATGAGCACACAAAATTTTTATGGAATTTTAAGACAATTTTTATATTTTTTTGAAATTTTAGAAATTAGACAGAACACTTTTTAAAAGTATTCGATTTTTAGAAAATATCAAATAAAACTAAATTAAGTCACAAAAATTACCATAAATAACACATGTTAGCGGGAGCTAACCGAAATTTTTGTGGAATATTTTGAATTGATTTGGTATTTATTTGACTAAAAAAGCACACAACACATAGGGACCCACTTGCAAATATAACAAAGTTCTAGGGTCAAATCATAACACACTTAAAAACTTAGGGCACTACTTGCAATTTGTCCAATAAATTCACGCACATGCAGAATATTAACGCGCACAGGGGTATAGCTGAAAATACCCAAAAGTTTCTATTCAAAGAATAATAGTCAAAAGCATAGGGGCATAACATGCAAATACACCATACAAGCACATGAGACAACACGTGAGTTCAGTGGAGCGGGACTAAAATGCAAATTTTGAAAGTTCGGCGTCCAAAGTGTAAACTAATTAAACTACAAATGTATTTAATGGACTGAAGAGATACACGTGAAAATACGAGGGTAAAAGCGAAATATATCCATGTCAGGGCACGTGGCGCACACGGAAGAGGTCGTGGACATACGACTCTGATGGCTGCCACCTGTTGATCTGACGGTGCAAACTTTGTCAGGGACGTGCGACTGAATCTGGCACTGCAGCTCTAATCTAATGGCCACGACAGCTTTCTATCGGACGACGGTGATGTAATCTGGCAGGGGCGTAGATATCCAACAGCAGACGAGGATGTTGGAAGAACACCCTCCCGGTGAACTTCGATCGGCAACTGGAGGAGATCCACCATGCCGATGAGCTCACCCAAGAGGTATGGGGTGTCGTGAAGGTATTCCACGTCTGGTGGCGAGCTCCGATGCGAAGGAGAATGATCGGATGGCCATCGTAGTGAAGTGCGTCTAGAGATGCTCTGCCTGAGAAGTCGAGGGCCGAATGAGGGTCTTCCGCACGATCCCAGACTTGAAATGGGTGCTCCACTCGGAGACGTAGCTCCGACGAGGGTTATTGCTTGGTGAAACTCGAAGAAATGAGGGTGGATGGCATTTGACTCCCGATGAAGGTGAAAGAAGGGGGTTGCAGCCCTAATCTCGACCAAGAGTTCAAGCTTAGGAATGATCAGGGTGCGGTGTGAAGATGAGCGTTCATAGGGGATTCGATCGATACGGGTGTGGAGGTGAGATGAAGCTCCGACGACCGGGGAGGAGCAAATGGACGGGCGACAGTGCAAAATGGAAGGAGTGAATCGAATGAAGAAATAAAGGGGATATAAGTAACACCTGAAGGTCAAAACAAGTTCCTGAGCTCCAGGCGAAGGTGGACGGCAGGGTTGTGGCCTCTACCAGGCTGTGGAAGGCCGGGAGGCTCGACGTGACGACGCTCACCATCCACGTGAGTGAGCTGCGTGATCCATGCGACCAAACTTTTCTCCAAGGGTAGCCTCCAGTAGCTGTCACTCAGCCAAAGGTGCTTAGGGATGGAAGAACGAGCGGGGAACGAGCTGCAGCGCCAGGGGGTCAAAGAAGATGCTTTATAGGGTTTTCAGGGGTGAGAGATGATTAGGCAATAACACACAACCCTAGGAAGATCTGTGCCTTCCTAGGAATCCGTGAGGGTCGTGGATCCAAGGAGAAGCAAAGGGTGAATAATCGGGGCGAGGGGTGGCACGATCCGACTGGGAAAATGAGGGAGAAGAAGCCCCGGCGAGCAGAGTCGGGTCAGGTCAAGCCTGGAAGAGGCCGTTGACCCGCGGTCAACATTTGGTCCCGACCAATCAGAAAAAAGGATTTTCCAAAATGTTTACAAAATAAATAAAAATAGTAAATGACTTTAAAATAAAAAGTATATAAAGTAAAAAATGTTTATTTTTTCAAACTATTTTTTGTGATTTTTTATTATTTTTATAAAAAATAATTCTTGTATATACAATATCTAGTGTTATATGCATGTATAATATACCTATGTATTATGTACAATTATTTTTATTTTATTAATTTTACACAAATACCCCCAATTTTGTATTTTATTTATTTTTAACATATTTTTAGGAGTATAAAATAATTTTTATTTTATTTTTATGAGTTATGTACACTTTTAAAATAAATAGGGGATGCTATCTATATACATGTATTTTGTACAAGTAAGAAGGATTTTATTTTTATTTTTATTTTCTTTTCCTGATTTTATTTTATTTTTATTTTTATTTTTAGGACTATATATAAGGAGGTAAAAAGAATATTTTATTTTTATTTTGTCAAAAATAATTATTTACAGATATAAGTAATATGTATAATATAGAGTAGGCTCTATCTCTCTCTACTTATTGATTTGACGATCAGGTCAATGCTTGATCTTCTCTTGGGGTTTTGGTCACTCTATATTTATTCTAAATACTTCCTTCCTTTTTCTTTTCATTTATTCTTTTATTTTTGCACAAATACATGCTAAATATATAAAGTTAACATATGCATGCAAAATGTTAACTTATTATATTTATACCTATTTACATGATGCTTTGCCAAGTTAAATAGCTAAAATAAAAGAAAAAAGAGTGAGAATAAGATATTCATCACTGCGCCACCGCCCACTACCCCGGTATTCCATTAGGGGTAGTCAAGATGACTGCCTTTCCCTTCCGTCTACAGGATAAAGCCTTGTATTGGGTCGATCACTTAGGGAAGGTAGTCACGACCTGTGAGGAGTTAAAGTATGCATTTCTCCACAAATTTTACCCTCTCGGACATTTAAACCAGATCCATGCTCGTATCTCCAGTTTCTGTCAGCAACCTCACGAGACCATACATGAAGTATGGTAGAGATTCAAGGATCTACAGGAAAAGTGTCCCCACCACGAGATTCCAAAGGCTAGTCTCATGCATCATTTTTTGGTGGGTTGACACTTGAGAGCCAAAAGCTCATTGATGCAGCTTGCGGTGGCTCTCACTTCAACAAGGACGAGGATGTTGTATAGAATATCTTTGAGGAAATGGTTGAAGGAGAAGCCATGCAATCCTCGTAGTGCACTTACATGAAGATGCCGGCCACCATCAGCAAGCCCGTGAACATGGCCACTCATGCCTAAGACAGGGACGAGAGCTCCAACCTGAGCATCATAGGAAGTCATCTGTCCAAGGTAGATATCATAGAGAAGAGGTCGCATGACCTCGAAAAATTGTTAGTGATTGAGAAAAGGACCCAGAGCTTGGAAAAGCTCGACCTGATTTCCCATCAACTGGAGCAGCTTGTCCGAGCTTGGAATGCCAACATGTGCAACTCTATGTCTACCACTGCTGAGACGTCCGTTGAGAAGAAGGAGCAGTCACCGAACCAAATTTCTCAACCGAGTTGACCGCAGCCCCAACAACACATATACTACGTGAAGGTTCCGGAGCAGTCTCCGCAGTCCCAATCACAGATGGTTGTGTATCAACCAGAGCCCCAACCAACTTATCCTGGGTAATTCTCTCCACCTCCTTCACTGATTCAAGAAATCAATGGTGTCTAGAGTAGTGAGGCGCAACTGACCCATCCTTAGGGACATTCTCTGGGTCAGAACATGGGCAGCATGCCATATCTCCAGCAGTAGCAGGGTGGGAGACCTCTCCAGCCCTCATATAAGCAACAACCTCCATTACAAGGCAACACCTGGAGGCAGAATTATCGGCATGGAGCTCAACAGTCCGGATATCACAATCAAGGATACCATCAGCAACCGGCTGCCCAATATCGTCGTCACATCTCATAGTATTCCTCCAATCCTCCTCCTCTCCAGTTTTCTCAGGGGTACCAGTCACAATCTCACCAGTCATATCATCATCAGAAACTCCAGTATGGGGAATCTTCAGAGATTGTACCGGTAAACCCGGGCCTAACCTGTCTTGAGCAGCTAATGAAAAATATGGTTGAGAAGAACCAAAAGATCGACGATCTGACAGCTGCGAAAACAGCCATCCCAGCTCAGGTCGAGGCTAATCCGAACAATTTCCGACGCAAGGAGCAGGTAGTCGGTAGTGTCACACCCAATTCAGGTAAATTAAATTGTTTTTATCTAATGTTGTTACTCTCAAGAGCAGTAGGACACTCCAACCATCGATAATGGCGAAGGGAAACATCTTGCATTCGACGGGGAATCGTCAGTCCAGCCAGCGCAGGGCCAAACCACATCTTTGGAGCAGTACCATCAACTGAAAAATTACAAAAAATGAAGAAAAAACAAAAATACAAAAAGACCACAACAGCCTCGGTGAAGATCAGACATCATTGGAGACGTCTGCACGTGCCCTAGAGCCAGCTCATGCCACAAAGAATCTTGCAACTGCAGCGAGTCCAAAGCCAGCACCAGAAGCCGAGCCTACATTTTTTGATCTACAGATTGTAGATGATTCTATACCTTTTTGCCATCTACCTGTACACAATGATAGAGACAGTCTTTTGAATGATATTTTTTCAGAGTCTGTAAATATTCCTTTTCCAGAAGCACTGAAAAAACACAAAAAATGAAAATTTTGAAAAATGCTTTGTCTGATCCTGCTATCATTAAGATAATTCAAAATTTGGTCTTGAACATGCCTTTAATGAAGGCTCTGGAGTACATGTCTGCTGTGAAGAAAGGAATGAAATAGGCATGTACGAACAAGCGCATGCCTCATCCTCATAATTCTAGAGCAAAGGTGGCAAGTCCGAAAATCATATTCTTACAATGACCACGGTCAATGCTATCAGCAACCTCCCAGACAAGAAGCCAGACAAGGGAGCACTGCTCGTTCGCTGTCAGATGTTCAGCCAGGAGTTCGAACGCACCTTACTCGACAGCGGGTCGTCTGTCAATCTAATGCCTGCTTTACTACTCACAGAATTTGGGTTAGGACCACTCAAACCTAGAAGATGATTATGCAATTCGCGGACAAATCCGTCAAGTGGCCTAGAGGTATGTTGGAGGATGTAATTGTCACAGTCCAGGGGATGCCGTTCCCTGATGCCTTTGTCATGCTGGATATGGACATCTCCACACCTTTGCTCCTCACCCCGATCATTCTTGGATGGCCATTCCTACAAACGACCAATGCAGTGGTGAACTACGGTACTGGAGAGATCAACTTCGGCTCCAATGACAACAAAATGAAGATAGAGACCGTGTCCGATGCAAGACCAATGGCGGGAACATCTGAGACATGTACAAGGGTAATTAATCATTTTGAAGATTGCGACTTTCTGACATAAATCCAAGACACCATCCGATTCATGGATGATAATGAGATCCATGAATTCCTCGGCCCCGAGGAAGGATTGGAGAATGCAATCGACTTTCCCCTTGTCGACCAAGATGAGGTTCTTGCTGATACACTTGATGAGATCCCTGTAAGGATGATGTGCCTTCAAGACCAAGAACAGACTATGGACGAATCTAGTTATGAAGAGGAAATTATTGAAAAAAATTTCTGAACTTTTTGATATTGAAGCTGAACTGAGCATGGTTGACACCAAACCGATGGCAGAACCACCACCTTCTATGCTAGCTAAAGTCACTATCAAGGCATCTCCCAATCCACCCGAGATAAAGCAATTGCCCTCCAAGATGAAATATGCCTTCCTTGCGGGTGAACCAAACATGTACCCGGTCATCATCAATGCGCATCTGATTGGAAACTAAGAATCTCATCTGATGGAGGTTATAGAACGTAACCGCAAGGCAATAGGCTGGAAAACTTTGGATCTCCATGGGATCAATCCCTCATTGTGCTCACATCGCATTTTCCTTGAAGAAGACAACAAACCCTCCCGAGAATTTCATAGAAGACTAAATCCGAACCTACGGGAGGTTGTCATGAAAGAGATTAAAAAACGGTGCGATACGGGATTCATATAATCCTATCTCCGACAACAAATGGGTGAGCCCTCTGCATGTAGTGCCGAAGAAATCAGGGATCGCCATCGTGAAGAATGATAAAAGAGAGGAGATCGCGACCAGAGTACCCACTTCTTGGCAAGTGTGTGTGTGTATTATAGAAGACTCAATCTCGCCACCAAGAAGGATCACTTTCCATTGCCCTTCATTGATCAGATTCTTGAGAGACTGGCTGTGAAGGAATACTTGTATTTCTTGGATGGTTACTCTATGTATAATCAAGTTGCTATAGCTCCTGAAGATCAAGAGAAGACCACGTTCACCTATCTTTTTGGTACATACACCTTTAGACGGATGCCATTCAAGCTTTGCAACGCCCCAACCACATTTCAGAGGTGTATGCTGGTAGTATTCACTACAATGGTGGGTAATTTTTTTGAGGTCTTTATGGATGATTTCTCAATCTACGGGGATTCATTTGATCAATGTCTTGAGTATTTAGATCGAGTATTACGGAGGTGTTGTGAAGTAAATCTGATGCTCTCGTGGGAGAGGAGCAACTTTATGGTGACTGTGGGAATTGTGCTAGGTCACGTTGTATCTAAACGTGGCATGGAGGTTGACCCACCCAAGGTGAAGGTGATTTCAAAGCTAGAGCCACCTACAACCAAAAAGCAGGTTAGGTCATTCTTCGGCCATGTCAGTTTTTACCGACGATTTATCAAAGATTTCAATAAATTGACCAGGCCATTGACCGAGTTGCTAGGCAAGGAGAATGATTTCATTGTGGATGATTGTGTGCTACTTGCCTTTAATTAGTTGAAAGAACTTATCACTCAGGCCTCTGTCTTGCAGCTGTCAATTTGGACACATCCTTTTGAGATAATGACATATGCGTCAGATTATGCCATCGGTGCTATACTGGGATAGGGGGAAGATAATGTACCATTCGCGATTCACTACGCTAGTCGAACGCTTGATAAAGCCCAAAGGTATTACACAGTCACCGAGAAGGAGCTGCTAGCGGTAGCCTTTGCCTTGGAAAAGTTCAGATCCCACCTCCTCAGGTCCAAGGTTATCATATACAAAAAACATTTGGCCATCCGATACTTACAGCAGAAGAAGGATGCCAAGTCACGCCTCATTCGGTGGATCCTTCTCCTCCAGAAATTTGACCTTGAAATTCGTGATAAACCTGGAGTGAAGAATGTGGTGGCCGACCACTTATCTAGACTTCCCGAGCCTAAGTCTCTTGAGCTAAACCTACAACAATCACAGAAACCTTTCCATATGAGGAAATTCTGTCAGTAACCTCGCTCCCCCGGTACGCTGATATTGTGAATTATCTTGTTTCCAAGAGAACTCCACAAGATTGGTCGAAGCTGAAAGTAGACAACTTCTTGTCTAAAAACAATTTTTACTAGTGGGAAGATACATATCTATTTTGTGAGGGGGTAAATTGGATCTGGAGGAGGTGTGTTCCTTAGGAGGAAGTTCTGAGTATCCTCACGCTCTGTCATGATCAAGAATCTGGAGGGCACCATTTAGGCAGAAGAACGACAACAAAGGTTCTTCAGATTGGCCTTTGGTGGCCTACATTATTCAAGGATGCAGAAGATTATGTCAAGTATTGCACTGACTGTTGATGAATCCACATTTCATCATCTTTATTCTATCATTTTGGCCTCAAAATCCTTGGCGAATGCATGTAAACACCCTTAATTCCAGCATCTTAACATTTATACATGTGCATGTAAATAGTGTATAAAATATTGTATTTAAAGCCAAAATTATAGAATAAATAAAAGAAAAGAAAAAGAATAAAATATTGTAAATATTTTATGACCCGAAACCCTGAGACCTAGGCATCTCGATGAATAGGTCGACAAGGAATAAAGTAGGGGGAGATAAGGGCCAGATACCTATTCATTTTATTCTTTCCTTATTCATTTTGGGACCTATTTTTGGTTCTACTTTCTATACCTCAAATAAAGAAACTTTGTACATGAAAGTTGTAGATAATTAAATAAATAAAAATACAAAATTTATTTCATACAAAAATACTGTACAGAGAAAAAGTTATGACCTGAATGAAAATCCAAAATACCAACTTCCCAGACCTGTATCTCTCAAATAAAAACTCGAAATGCGTCAAACTCACTTTAATTATATATAATTTCAAATAAGCTATTTAATGGCGGTGGTTTCACATTTGGCGGAGCTACGGTTTGAAAGTTGAGTTTTGGACCCCTTTTGTATACTTGTACAGAATAAAATATTCATTTTATTATTTATTCATTATTTTCATAATTTTTTATTTTTATAATCTTGTAAATATTATTTATAATAAATATGTGCATTAAAATCAGAATAAAAATGCAAAAAAATACAAAATAAAATACTTGTATATTACATACCTAGGTATAATACCTATAAATATACCTACATAGAATATAATCCTATTTTATTAAGTATATAAAACACCTCAGAAAAATAAAATAAAAATATATTTAAGTGTATAAAAATATTTTATAAATTTATAAAATAATAAAAAAATAAATAAACTAAATTTACAAAATAAAAATAAAATAATAAATTATATAGATATATATACCTATATAGGGCATAAAAGGTAACTTGTAATTATATACCTCATAAAAATAAATATAAATCACCATAAAATTCTTTGTAAAATAAGAAACATTTTTTTATTTTATAACCTAAAATTAATAAATTCATTTAGTATTTTAAAACGAATTAATAAAACATTTTTCAGGGATTTTTCCTGGTTGGTCCACGTGGACCAACCATGTGCCTCTGAGGGTTGACCGGCGGGTCAACTCTCTGACTCGCCCCTCTGCCACCTTATCAGACCTTGTTTTTGCTCCGATTCGCGGATTTTTCGAGGCTTGTGCTTTCACCAAATGACACTGCTCCCTTCTTAACTTTTTGTCCCCGTTCATCGAGGATTCACGCCGATATCTTTTCTTGGCCAAAGGGCCACTGAATCAATGCCAATCTCTCGTCATTTGAGCCCCTTCGCAACCCATTCAAAATGACCTCCGAGTTTCCCTTCCACTTTTGAACCTCTTGGACCCATTTTGTCCACCCTTCTTGGATCTCAAGATAGAGTGAAGTGACAGTGAGCTCTCCAGCTCCTCGGAGGCGCGGCTAGGCGAGTCGAAGGGCGGCTCCACCCCTACCTCCGGCCACCGACCGTCGAGGTTCCACCTTCCTGGTTTCTAGGCCAGTCAAGGTCATTTTATTGCTTGTTTCCTTGCTCTTTATTCACTTGTAGATCATAGATTTATGCTAGCATTTTATTTACTTGCTTTTTAGTCACTTAATCACTCAGTTCACCCCTCGCTAGAGCAAACTCCGACGAGCTTCCAACCCATCATTTCGACTTTCATTCATCCTCCTCGACGCGGCTCACATCTCACCGCCGCCATCCTCCGCTATTCTACGTATCCTCATACACAACCCCCTCCATCTTCAGCCACATACGGTGGTCGGAGGACATCCTTCTTCCCTCACCAAATCGAAGGAAAACCCATTCATATCCCATTATTTTTTTATGTACCTAACATCTTGGCCGAGTTTTGTACTCGAGCCCTTCTTCTAATTGCAGGTATATCAGAGCACTTTCACGCACATCTCCTTATTGTCCAAGAGCAGCTTGACGCTACCTGGATTAGTGGCAAGTTTTGCGGCCATACCCCGACGTTTTTGGCATATTTCAAGAAGTTTTCGAGTATATTTTTGAATTGCAGTTTCGTAATTAGTATTGCATCTGCGCCCCTGTGTTGTAATGGCTATAACTCATTCGTCTGAACTGGGTTTTTTGTGAGATTTTTTTGTTATAAAGCTGTTTAAACATTCTACATCATATCCAAATTTCAGAATTTTCTGTATACGAACTAGTTATGGTGAATTACAAAATCAGAGTACTGATTGGGCTTGTTTTGTTGATAACGCTTTAAATACTCAATATCACTTGCTCATTTTTGGATATGTTGTAGTCATTAGTAGGGCCGAATTTGTGTTCAAATTTCATCAAAATATATTGCGATTTGTGTCTTGTAGAATTTCTTCAATATTTAAAGTGATTGATTTATTTCTGGAGCATCTTTTATCTATTTGAAAATCTAAAAATATGTCTACGTGCCCCTGAGTTTGTTCTACAATTTAAGGATTTTTGTTGTATTTTTATCATGTTGTTTGGTTAGTAAAAAATAAAAAACATCATTTCTACCTTCCTGTTGTCTTTTATTTTTAATATATTCATTCTCTTTTGAAAAAATCCCAAAAAAATATACTTTATTTTTTTTGTATGTTTTAACTTCAGACCAAAAATCATTAAAAAAATCAAAAGAAACCCCCTAAAAATCGCAAAAAACCAAAAATCTTCATAAAAATCTTAAAAATTACACAAAAATCTTAAAAATACGATTTCAGTTTCCGACTTTTTCCTATTTTGTTATCTTTATTTAAAATTAATTTGAGGAAGTTTTGATTCTATTTGATATTTTTCATCCTCATTTTAATTTTGGCCAGCAACTTATCTCATTGTTTACTAGTATTTTTTCCCTTAAAAATACCAAAAATAGGAAAAATCTAGAAAAATCAGAAAAACATTAGAAAAATATAAAAATCACAAAAAACATTCCATTTCTTGTATTTTGAGTATTTTCCCCTATTTTTATCCCTCTCTTATCTGTAGTGTACATATATATATTCCTTATATACATTATATCTTTATTAAAAGAAAAAGAAAATATAAAAATACAAAATATATAAAAAATACAAAATCAGTAAATTAAAAACCCAAATATAAAAATATAAAATCAAAAATTAAATAAAAAAATATAAAATTCAAAACCCACAAAAAATAGCACTTGTAGGCATTTAACCACTTTCACAATTCTGAGCATTATTGCCTTATTCTACTTGTTTGCTCCATGTGTTCGACACTCTACATACTTGCACTATACACATATTTTTTAGAGTTATAATAAATTTTAACTCCACATATTGCTTTTCATTGTTTGATTGTTGTTGTGGGTTACTTGTTGATTAAATGGCGCTGTTGCCGGGGAGCAATAGCGTATAGATCATTCTTTTGAGATTGTGAATATTTTCCTGTCTTTTTACATAGCTATTGATTATATTGCTTGATTGGTCTAATCACCCCTTTGTTGAATTTTGTGCGAGGTACCGTCGAGCGAGGGAATCGCTCCATCCTAGGCGCTTGGGCACCCACGTGAAGGCTCGCTTAGCACCAAAGAGAACTTGGAGGCTTGAGAAGACCATCATCTCTTGTAGAATTTTTGTAGTTTAAAAATTTGTAATTTGAAGTGAGAGAGAGAGAGGCTTAATTTGTAATAACTTGGACTCTCTAGGACACTCGGGCCTAATTTCCAAGTGTTTGTTCACTTGGGGGCTCACCGCGATTTTGTGTTTTTCGTGGCTTTCTCGCTTTTCTTTTTATTTGTTTCACGAGGATTTAGCCCCTAGACATAGGAATTTTTATTGACTGTGATGACTTAAGAAGCTAAGGCCCAATCCCTAATATCTTGCCTGCATGTATAGATCGTAATTGGACTTGGCTAAAAATCAACTGAAAAGGTATTGATTTGGACTAGAGACCACATGCCGAGAGGAGTTGTATACAGCGCATGCATGATCCACTGTGGTGGACACAGATCGGCTCCCGAGACCGGACTCCGGGCTCTCTTCTTAGTCATAGCTACTTGTTCTTCACGTCAATAGAAGTTACTCATCTTAGGATGATTTCCTCGTGCATGCATTTAGGTAGTTTTATTTATTGTCTTTAATTTATGCGCGGATCATTTTGTATGTAGAGTGCTGGCGAAAAGGTACGCATCTCTATCCATGCATGCATCATAGATTTTGACCGCGCATCGGCTTTTCCGCTTTCCTCTCCCAGTTTTGTTGGACTTTAAATAACAAGGAAATTGGAAAATTCGTTAGACGATGATTGCTCAGAAAAATACATAAAAAGTGAAAACAATAAAATTGGGACTGCTAATGCAAATTTGACCTTAAAACTCACCCCACCAAAAATTTTGTCTTGGTGAGAGTAACCCCCTCCTTGTTTGATTTATCTGCTACGAGAGAGTGACCCGATACTAGGATAGAGCCACGCCTAAAATTCTGGTTGACTATTGATCGTGGTTAGTCGTTCTCCAGTGAGGATCTCTCTAGTAATCGATAAAGGGCACCGCGACGTCCTTAGCAGATTGAATTTGCGGGAACAACTGGGTTACGGTCTGCAATTCATACTGGCTGGGAAAGATCTAACGTGGATCGGGACAGTCGGCTAGGAAAGTATGGTACCTAACATCTCACTCTAACGCTCTGATAGATTGACTGATCACCTAATAAAATTCGACAAGATAACAGACCGAACTTTCACGGTCATCAGCTCAAGAGTTGTGTAGGTGAATTGGGGGTTTGATTGAACATCTTGTTTGCATTCCAGATCTCATCCACCCTTATCTCTAGATCAAGATGATGGGAAGGAGATCCCTTAGGCCACGTCTGGTGGCACCGCTATCGAGCACTCCTCCTTTTTCATCTAGGTCGACTTCGAGGAGTCCAGACCCACTCTCCGAGCCTGAGTTTACGTCCACCATGTTCCCCCTCGACCACCCTTCTTCTTCTATCAGTCCAGTGGTGTCGGACTTTAGTGCAGAACCGAGTTCAGAACATTTGACGACACCTAAGATGGATTCTTTTGACTTTGCAGAAACCCCAGAAATGGAAGGCAGAGAGGAGCACCCAGATGAGCAGAGACCGCCTCCATACATATATGATCGGGCTGCCATCAACAATTCACTACTAGCCTCCCTGGAAACTATGCAGCGACAGATCAGAGACCGGGGAGTGGTCATGGGTGAAATCATGAGGGAGATTCGTGACGGACGAGAAGACCGAAATGGGCGTGATGATATACCAGACGAAGAACCTAACCAGGAGAGGCCGGCTCCGAGGACCATGAGGCAATTGCACAACCCTGGTGCAACCCTCACACACCGATGGATCCGACTTCCTCCCATCTATGGTGACTTCGAGCTTCGCCCACACACCATTCAGCTACTGCCCAAGTTTCACGGGCTGGCCACGGAAGAACCTCACCTCCATCTGCAAGAGTTCGAAATGATATGCAGTACGATCCATGACAGGTTCGTGATGGAGGATACCATCAAAATGATTGCCTTCCCGTTCTCGTTGGTTGATAGAGCCGCTTATTGGCTTAAACATTTGGGGAGGTACATCGACACTTGGGAGCAAATCCGGACCGAGTACTTAAACAAGTACTATCCACTCGGCCGGACAAATGCAACACGAGCAATGATCAGCAATTTCACTATGATCCCCAATGAACAATTCCATGAAGCTTGGGATCGCTTTAGAGAGCTCATAGACCGATGTCCACACCATGAGATATCACAGCCCAACCTTGTCCAAAGTTTCTTTTGCGAGCTGACATCGTAGCTGCAGGGGCTTGTAAGCGCCTCGTCTGGGGGATCTTATTTCTCCGAGGATGCAGACGCGATCTGGGCCATCTTCGAGCAGATGGCAGAAAATTCTACAGTGATGTCTCAAGGCCACATCTACACAAAGTCCAAAGTCCCGCCACAAGACACTTCTTACCACCACATTGCAAGGATCGATGCCGGAAACCACACTCCATCAGCAGCAACAACACAAGACGAATCAGCGGCAGCTGACATGAGCATAATTAGTGAGAAATTGGACCGTATCGAGATTTTGGAGAAGAAGCAGGGCCAAGGTCTGGCACAAATAGACCAGTTGGCTAAGACCATGAGTGACCTGAAGACTCACATCTTGAGTATTCATGAGGGGCAATCATCTTCACATCCGCCACCCAGGTCACTGGCTGACTCCAGAGATAGTCGTTCTACCCCACCACCTGCAGCATACCGCCAAGTTTATCATGTCCAGGAGGTGCCGATACAATAGTTGCCGCACTACTTACATCAGCCACCATCTCAGGACACTCAGATGGTGGTCTATCAGCCGGATCAGCCTTTAGCAGTACCAGCACCTCCACCCTTCGAGCAGGAGCCGTTGATGGAGGTCAACGAGATATGGTACGATCGGTACCCCCAACATCCTCGGATTCGTTGTGATCACCCAAGATTCCGTTGGTCCACCGGAGGTGCTTCATCCCAACAGCAGCCTCCAGCTCAGGGTAATCAGAGTAGCCAACACCAGCAGCCCCAGTACTCCCAACAACCACAGCAGCAGTATCAGCAGAAGCCTCGTCACGCCTGGCAGGGAAAACAGTGGAGGCTGCGGCAACAGCCCTACCACCCGCAGTACTCCCAACCTCACCAGCAACCTCAGTTCCAGCAAGGGAACACTCCCGGTTCTTCCGCACCCATCTTGGAGAACCCAGCACTTGATGATCTCGCCCGCTTGCTCTTCGAACAGCAAGCGTCTTTCCGACGAGAAATGGATGAGTTCCGGCAGGAAATGAGGGACATCATAAAGGGAAAAGCCACCATACCTGCACAGAGCGAGCCGAATCCAAATAACTTGAAGAGAAAGTCTAAGCAGGTACAACTTACAGAGGATACCACTCCGAGTGCTTATTTGAATGACATGCATTCTGTGTTTGATACTCACTTCGTGTCACATAGGAGCGGTAGGGAACCAGCCGGCGGCGGCTCATCTGAGGGACAACACCATGGAGATTCCAGAACCCTAGATGAGGAGAGAAGTGGTGCTGATGCCGTTAACAACCATGATGATGATGACGATGGTGCTGATGCCGCCAAGGATGACCTTCCAGACGACGGTACTGAGGCCGTCGTAGAACCAGATATAGACAGTGGTGCTGAGGCCACCATTTTTTATAAAGAACCAGAGCGCGGTGCTGAGGTCGCAAAGGATAATCTGTTGGGTGGTACTGATGCCCCCATTCTGAGTCCATCTGTATTCCAACCTTCTATACTACCATTTTCTTTATCTCTGGACATTGAGAAAAAGACCAAAAAATGAATAAAGGAAAGGTTTCTCCATCAAATCCGAGTCCATGTGTGTTGAATGATGATGTTTGCATGGATTTCAGTCCTTCACAGGGCCAGAAACCTTCTCCTAACCCTCTGTCTGAGGAGGGCCCCTCCGTCCCCTTCCCTCAAGCACTTCGCTCAACGAAGGGAAATAAAACAGAAAATCCCAAAAAGAAGGAACAATTAGAGTTCAGCTAGCAGATGATAGACAGATTTCAGATACAGCTGACTCTACAGGAGGCACTAGAGCACATCCCCCTCTTCCAAAAAAACCTGAGAGAAAAGACCACTGTACGTAGGAGGAAGCGGAACAATAGAGGAGACATCCATGTGCTGACCCGTGCCACATGATGTGCCATTCAGAACTAGCTACCAGCCAAAAGACCTGATGCAGGAGCTCCATATGTCAGATGCCAGATTAGTGAGCATCCATTCGATCGTACTCTATTATACAATGGCTCTTCTATCAACCTTCTTCCGGCAGCCTTACTCGACCGATTCGAGTTCGGCAACTCCTTCGGAGTCGAACAGTCCTTCAGTTTGGTGATAGGTCTATCAAGAGGCCGAAGGGGTTGTTGAGAGACATGGTCGTCACCATTCAGGTCCTGAAATTTCCCGTGGACTTTGTTGTATTGGACATGGAGATCCCTGAGTCGGTGACCGATGCCCCCATCATACTAGGATGCCCATTCTTGGCCACAGCCAAGATGGTGACCGACCGTGATAGTGGGAAGGTGTACTTTCGCATAGAGGGAGAGAGTATACAAATAAAGACGATTGACGAAACTCGAGCGAGAGATACAGCCTGCTCAGAGCCATGCAGTGACACAGTGCATCTAACTGATGCAGAGTTAGACGTCCACCAGGAGTGTGATTTTGTGATGACCGATGACGAAGCAGTTTGGGAAGATCCAGAAGCACAAGCCCTCGCCTTGTCTACAGATTCAGAGCACCCGCCTTTTGAGGCAGACGAGAGTTCGGAGAGCACACCCTTGGCAGAAGACACTATAGAGGCTGACAGTTGTGGGATGATTGGAGACACTGATGATTGTTCATATTCAGATCCCTCGGAGGCAGACTTTGATTGGAAGGACTTTGATACATATTTGCCATGTCTGTTTCCCGATGAGCCGACAGAGAGGACGCAGAGCAAGCCCCCACAGATGATAGACATACCAACAGGGTTCCCTTCGTCATAATCACAGGTACTGCGAGAGTTCTCACATGTAGACCTGGTTGATTTCACGCAGACAGATCAGAAGCCAGATTTGCCAGCTCCCACCAAGCCAGAATTGAAGCCTTTACCGCAACCGCTCAAGTATAGATTCCTTACAGGAGAACCAGCTATGCACCCAGTCATTATCTCAGCAGATTTGACTGGAGAACAAGAATCTCGTCAAATGGAGGTTCTTGAACACAACCACAAGGCAATAGGATGGAGTGTGGCTGATCTCAAGGGGATAAGTCCGGCCCTGTGCTCCCACTGTATCTACCTCGAAGAAGATGCTAAGCCATCGTATGAGTTCCAACGATGGCTGAACCTGAATCTTCGAGATGTAGTAATGAAGGAGATATCTAAATGGTGGAGCGCCGACTTTATCTACCCCATCTCCGACTCTAAATGGGTTAGTCCTTTACATGTGGTACCTAAAAAGATGGGTGTCACTACAGTTGTGAATGAGTCTGGAGAGGAGATCGCCACCCGGATACCCACTTCTTTGAGGGTCTGTGTGGACTACAGACGATTGAATGAGGCCACCAAGAAGGATCATTTCATGCTACCATTTATTGATCAGATTATCGAGAGGCTAGTGGGAAGAGTCATTATTGTTTCCTTGACGGGTATTCCGGATACAATCAAGTGGCCATTGCGCCCGAAGACCAGGAAAAAACGACATTCACCTGTCCATTTGGGACTTATACTTTCAGACGGATGCCCTTTGGTCTATGTAATGCTCCAGCGACATTCCAGAGGTGCATGTTGTCCATCTTCTCGGACATGATAGGTGATTGCTTAGAGGTCTTCATGGATGATTTCTCGGTCTACGGCGACGGGTTTGATGCTTGTCTTGACTGCCTAGACCAAGTACTTCAGCGTTGCATAGAGGTAAACCTTGTACTGTCTTGGGAGAAGAGTACTTTATGGTGACTCAGGGGACGGTCCTTTGTCACATCATCTCCAACATGGGCATGGAGGTTGATCCGGCCAAGGTGGATATCATTAGAAAACTCAATCCACTGTCCAATTTGAGACAGTTGCGGACTTTCTGGGGCATGTCAGTTTCTACCGACGGTTCATTCAGGACTTCAGTCGAATTTCCCGATCGCTAACAGATTTTTTGACTAAAGACACCGAGTTCCTTGTAGATGATAAGTGTCTTAAGTCCTTCGAGACTCTCAAGAATTTAGTTGTCGAGGCTCCTGTCCTTCAGCCATCCGATTGGTCTCTTCCCTTTGAGATCATGACGAACGCTTCTGATTATGCCATAGGGGTTGTGATTGGACAGAGGAGGGATGGATTACCCTATGCCATACACTACGCTAGCCGGACGTTGGATGCAGCTCAGAGAAACTACACAGTGACTGAGAAAGAGATGCTAGCGGTAGTCTTTGCTTTGGATAAGTATAGATCTTACATTCTTGGATCTAGAGTGACAATATTTACAGATCACACTGCCATTCGGTATTTGATGTCGAAGAAGGATGCCAAAGCCAGGTTGACCAGATGGATCCTTCTCCTCCAGGAATTTAATATTGAGATTAAGGATAAACCTGGAGTTAAGAATGTTGTGGCAGATCACCTCTCCCGTCTAGAGAACCTTGAGGAATCTGAGCCCATAACCCTTATTACTAAGACTTTTCCAGATGAGGCGATCCTTGCTATCTCCTCTCTTCCATGGTATGCCGACATTGTGAATTACTTTGTTGCCAGATCTATTCCACAAGGTTGGCCCAGACAGCGGCTTGAGACCTTCCTTGTAAAGGCAAAGTCGTACCATTGGAAGGACCCCATCTTTTATCATAAAGGAGGGGACAATATCTCGAGAGACGGTGCATTCCTCAAGAAGAGAAACATAGCATCCTCACCTACTGCCACAAGCTTGAGGCAGGAGGACATCATTCTGGGAGACGGACAGCACAAAAGGTACTCCAATCCGACCTTTGGTGGCCTACCCTTTTCAAGGATTCTGATGAGTTCGTGAGAAGGTGTACTGACTGTCAGAAGATGGGCACTTGTGGACAGAGAGACATGATGCCCATGCAACCCATTCACTTTTGTGAGGTTTTTGACGCATGGGGGATTGATTTCATGGGCCCATTTTCTAAGAATCAGGGGTTTGAGTACATTCTGCTCGCTGTGGATTATGTGAGTCGTCAGGTTGAGGCCATCCCCGTCCGAGCCGCAGATGCTAAAACCATATATCGTTTCTTGAGGAAAAATATTATTTCACGGTTCGGGGGTACCTAGAGTCTTGATTTCAGATGGGGGTTTCACTTTATTAACGACAAGGTAAAGGCCCTTGCAGACGAGTTCAGTATTGACCATCGTGTTGCCACACCGTATCACCCTCAAACTAATGGTCTTGCTGAAGTATCGAATAGGGAGATTAAGATAATTTTACAGAAGGTAGTCTGCCCAGACCGAAAGGATTGGTCCCGGCTTTTGGACTCGGTCTTGTGGGCCTACCAGACTTCCTTCAAGACACCATTAGGGACATGTCCCTTTCGTCTCATCTATGGCAAGCCATGTCATTTACGAGTGAAGATAAAGCATAAGTCACTTTGGGCAGTTACGGAGTTATTATTGGATCCTAAGAATGTAGGAGAACAGAGGAAAGAAGAGTTGGCAGCCTTGGAAGAACTAAGAGATACAACCTTCTCAAGTGGCCTACAGTATAAGGAGAAAGTATAAGTATGGCATGATTCCCGAATCAGCCATAAACAATTTGAGCCAGATCAGCAAGTATGGATATTTGATGCTAGGTTGAAATTATTCCCAGGGAAACTACAAAGTAAATGGAAAGGACCATATGTGGTCCGGAAGGTGCATGATAATGGTAGCATTGATATATCCAAACCTTCATCATCTTCCACTTTTAGAGTTAATGGTCAGCGCTTGAAACCTTATCTAGATCATGACCCGCCGACCGTTGATGTTGCCTCGATTCATCTGGTTTGAGACGTGCTCTTTGACTCACAACTTATGCATCTCATACATGATTATCACTTCTATCTTCCTCTGTACAGATCCATTTGTCTATATCATTCAGTCTTCCGTTATGTCTGTCACCCCACCTTCATCCTATGATTTTGTTGTACTTAGGACACGCCTTGTCCTAAGTATAAGGGGTGGACACACCGAGTTGTTCTCTTTTCTTCTTTTCTTTTCTATCTTCTTTACTCTTTGATCCTCTCCATTGTCTCCTCTTCTTGTCTATACTTAGGGATATCTGACCCTAAGTATAGAGGAAGACAATCGGAGTATGATTTGTTGATTCCAACCTTGACCCTCCCTGCATTGTGTACAGTCTGCTATACTTAGGATTATTTGATCCTAAGTATAGGGGGGCGATCGACTTCTCATTCATTCACTTATTCCTTTATTTATTTATTCTTTAGACTTGTCTATACTTAGTACGAGTTCTGTCTTCTCTTTTCTCTCCAATCTATGAGGAGATAACTCAAGCTAAGTATAGGAGGGTCGTATATACTCCGTATACACTTTAGACATAACTCGTACTTTCATATTCTTACTAATAAAGATGGCTAATTACACGTATCCTCAAATTCTTGTTGTATTTGCTAAATCAGGTGCAAAATGTTTGAAAAATAGTTTGAAAATCTTTGTGAAAAATCTATTGAAAACTATTTGGAAAATGTTCTGTACATGTTTTCAACTTTGTAAAAATATTATGGTTTGCAAAATTTATTTTCTTTGTGTGTGAAATAAAATGTGTGAAAAATGATTTGCAAATGGTTTGAAAAATGGTTGCAAAAATATTCTGAAAAATCTATATATGCTGTTTGAAAAGCCTTTGCAAGATGATTTTCAAATGTGTGTACATGTTTGTAAAATATTTGTAAAAACTATTTCGGACTATAGTTTTCAAAAATTATTTGTAAAAACCTTTGTGGAATAAGTTTGAGGAATACATACATCACACCTAAAATTCATTGTATATACCTATAAAATTGATCACTTACCCTTGTAAATTCTTAAAATCCACTTCTTGTATATATAAGATGCATCCCCGTGTAAATATTTTAACCTAGTTTTTATCCAAAATTTTTGTTTTCAAAGACATTTGCAAAATTAAAATACCAAAAACATTTGAAAAATCTTTTTGAAAAATACAAAAAATGCATATGCATCATCTTTTCAAAAATCCATAAAAAGTTCAAAATCTTGAAAGTTGCATCACAAAAATATTTTCTGAATTCTTCATAGCATTTGCATAGCATTCACATTTTTTTGGATTGAGTTTGATGGTTGAACAAGTCTAAATAAAATCTGAAGATTGGAGCTTGATTGGACCTTAAAATCTACCTAATAACAGGAACCTTATAGGAGCTGGAATTGAGGTACTTCAGGTCTAGTTGACTTAATTCTTTGAGGATCACGAGACTTGGTTCAATGGATTCTTGACTGCCTAAGTAGAGTATTTCGGAACACACACACGACTCTTGTTGATAATGACCTAACTTGGGTACCTTCACCTTTCACATGGCTCAACTCAGTTGGAGTGGTGAGGGGATTGGATTTGCCGGTATGAGACGCGCACAAGTGGAAACACTTGTCCTCTTCTAGGGAGGGAAGTACATCCCAACCCGTCCAGTGATGAGGAATTCTAAAGATAGGAGAGTGTGGGTTGCAATAAAGCTTCAAAAGAGGGATAATCTATTGGCTCAAGAGGAAAAATTCCCTATGTAAATGATGTTGTTAATAGTATTTAAAAAAATGGACAGGCATGTACAAAAATAAAGTGCCTGCAAAGTATGTACATATGTTGTAAAGTCAATAAGCAAGCTTGAGTTCCAAAGTCATATCATGTGAGCCTGCAGCTGGATGACTTGACTACACTGGTCTTGCATCCTAGGATAGGTAGTTACACTGGCTACCGTCCATTCTTCTCTTCACCCCCTCCTCTTGAGTTGGTTGCCACTTGAACTTAGAAGGGAATACCCTGCTCCTCGAGGAAGGATTTATTGGATTGGGGAATCATTGGGTTGTCATGCTAGAGAAGTCAGTCTCTTTGTCATTCTAGTTGGGAAGAACCACTATCACTTACTGTACGAGTCAGATTCATAGTCGTAAGGGTTTGCGTATGAGTTGAGATATTTCTGACATGGCTATTGAGGAGACTTGAGCAGAGTTTTGGGATTCTCAGGGACTGTTGGATTTCAAATCCGGTTCTCATTAAGGTTCCGCCCGCACTCAAATTCCAAAGGTCTAACTTAAGCTCCAAACTTTGATTTTGTGAAGACAAGTTTGATAATTGAACTAAATCCACTTTCTTCTTTTTCTTTTTTTTGTTTTTCTTTCTGCACTTATTGCATAAGTGTTTGCTAGGGACTAGCAAAGGCAAAGTATAGGGGGATGATGAATCCACATTTCATCATCTTTATTATATCATTTTGGCCTCAAAAACCCTGGCGAATGCATGTAAACACCCTTAATTCCACATTTATACATGTGCATGTAAATAGTGTAGAAAATATTGTATTTAAAGCCAAAATTATAGAATAAATAAAAGAAAAGAAAAAGAATAAAATATTGTAAATATTTTATGACCCGAAACCCCGAGACCTAGGCATCTCGATGAATAGGTCGACAAGGAATAAAGTAGGGGGAGATAAGGGCCAGATACCTATTCATTTTATTCTTTCCTTATTCATTTTGGGACCTATTTTTGGTTCCACTTTCTATACCTCAAATAAAGAAACTTTGTACATGAAAGTTGTAGATAATTAAATAAATAAAAATACAAAGTTTATTTCATACAAAAATACTGTGCAGATAAAAAGTTATGATCTGAATGAAATTCCAAAATACCAACTTCCCATACCTGTATCTCTCAAATAAAAACTCGAAATGCATCAAACTCACTTTAATTGTATATAATTTTAAATAAGCTATTTAATGGCGGCGGTTTCGCATTTGGCAGAGCTACGATTTGAAAGTTGAGTTTTGGACCCCTATTGTATACTTGTACAGGATAAAATATTCATTTTATTATTTATTCATTATTTTCATAATTTTATATTTTTATAAACTTGTAAATATTATTTACAATAAATATGTGCATTAAAATCAGAATAAAAATACTGTGATAAGAAAATTCCTTTAAAAATTAAAGGAAAGTTTTACAAAGCAGCCGTGAGACCTGCTATGCTTTATGGTTCTGAATGTTGGCCTGTGAACCATAGACATGTGCAGAGAATGCCTGTAGCAGAAATGAAAATTCTAAGATGGATGTGTGGACATACACGTAAAGATCGGATTCAGAATGATGCAATCAAAAAGAAAGTTGGTGTAGCTCCGATCGAGGATAAGATGCGAGAAAACCGCTTAAGATGGTTTGGTCATTTGCAAAGAAGGTCAAATGATGCGCCAGTTAGGAGATGCGAGTGTTGGGATGTTGAGCCGGCTAAGAGAGGGCGAGAACGACACAAGAAGTGTTGGAAAGAGACTATACGAAGGGATCTTAGTTTTTTGGATATAAGTCCGAGATTGACCCAAGATAGATCTGAATGGAGGCGAAGAATCCATGTAGCCGACCTACTTAATTGTGGGAAAAAGCTTTGTTGTTGTTGTTGTGAAAATCAGAATAAAAATACAAAAGAAATACAAAATAAAATATTTGTATATTACATACCTAGGTATAATACCTATAAATATACCTACATAGAATATAATCCTATTTTATTAAGTATATAAAACACCTCAGAAAAATAAAATAAAAATATATTTTAGTGTATAAAAATATTTTATAAATTTATAAAATAATAAATAAAAATAAATAAACTAAAATTACAAAATAAAAATAAAATAATAAAATATATAGATATATATACCTATACAGGGCATAAAAGGTAACTTGTAATTATATACCTCATAAAAATAAATAAAAATCACCATAAAATTCTTTATAAAATAAGAATCATTTTTTATTTTATAACCTAAAATTAATAAATTCATTTACTATTTTAAAACGATATAATAAAACATTTTTCGAGGATTTTTCCTGGTTGGTCCACGTGGACCAACTAGGTGCCTCCGAGGGTTGACCGGCGGGAGAACTCTCTGACTCGCCCCTCTGCCATCTTATCAGACCTCGTTTTTGCTCCGATTCGTGGATTTTTCGAGGCTTGTGCTTTCACCAAATGACACCGCTCCTTTCTTAACTTTTTGTCCCCGTTCATCGAGGATTCACCCGATATCTTTTCTTGGCCAAAGGGCCACTAAATCAATGCCAATCTCTCGTCCTTTGAGCCCCTTCGCAACACATTCAAAATGACCTCCGAGTTTCCCTTCCACTTTTGAACCCTCTTGGACCCATTTTGGCCACCCTTCTTGGAGCTCAAGATAGAGTGAAGTGACAGTGAGCTCTCCAGCTCCTCGGAGGCGCGACTAGGCGAGTCGAAGGGCGGCTCCACCCCTACCTCCGGCCACCGACCGTCGAGGTTCCACCTTCCTGGTTTCTAGGCCAGTCGAGGTCATTTTTTTGCTTGTTTCCTTGCTCTTTATTCACTTGTAGATCATATATTTATGCTAGAATTTTGTTTACTTGCTTTTTAGTCACTTAATAACTCAGTTCACCGGCGAGCTTCCAACCCATCATTTCGACTTTCATTCATCCTCCTCAACGCGGCTCACATCTCATCGCCGCCATCCTACACTATT
This sequence comes from Ottelia alismoides, assembly GCA_037367405.1. Taxonomy (NCBI): domain Eukaryota; kingdom Viridiplantae; phylum Streptophyta; class Magnoliopsida; order Alismatales; family Hydrocharitaceae; genus Ottelia; species Ottelia alismoides. The sequence continues at coordinate 81,348 of JAZKJV010005622.1, forward strand.
CTACGTATCCTCATACACAACCCCCTCCATCTTCAGCCACATACGGTGGTCAGAGCACATCCTTCTTTCCTCACCAAATTGAACGAAAACCCATTCATATCCCATTATTTTTTGTGCACCTAACATCTTGGCCGAGTTTTGTACTCGAGCCCTTCTTCTAATTGCAGGTTCATCGGAGCACTTTCACTCACATCCCCTTATTGTCCAAGAGCAGCTTGACGCAACCTGAATTAGTGGCAAGTTTTATGACCATACCCCTGCGTTTTTGGCATATTTCAAGAAGTTTTCGGGTATATTTTTGAACTGCAGTTTCGTAATTAGTATTGCATCTGCGCCCCTGTTTTGTATTGGCTATAACTCATTCGTCTGAACTCGGTTTTTTGTGAGATTTTTTTGTTAGAAAGATGTTTAAACATTCTACATCATATCTAAATTGCAGAATTTTCTGTTGTACGAAATATTTATGGCGAATTTATGAAATCAGAGTACTGATTGGGCTTGTTTTGTTGACAACGCTTTAAATACTCATTATTACTTGCTCATTTTTGGATATGTTGTAGGAATTAGTAGGGCCGAATTTGTATTCAAATTTCATCAAAATATATTGTGATTTGTGTCTTGTAGAATTTCTACAATATTTCAAGTGATTGATTTATTTCTGGAGCATCTTTTATCTATTTGAAAATCTAAAATTATATCTATGTGCCCCTAAATTTGTTCTACAATTAAGGATTTTTGTTGTATTTTTAGCATGTTGTTTGGTTAGTCAAAAAAATCAAAAACATTATTTCTACCTTCCTGCTGTCTTTTATTTTTAATATATTCATTCTTTTTTGAAAAAATCCCAAAAAAATATATTTTGTTTATTTTTGTGTGTTTTAACTTCAGACCAAAAGTCATTAAAAAATTCAAAAGGAAACCCCTAAAAATCGCAAAAAACTAAAAATCTTCATAAAAAATTACGCAAAAATCCTAAAAATACGATTTCAGTTTCTGAATTTTTCCTATTTTGTTTTTTTATTCAAAATTAATTTGAGGAAGTTTTGATTATGTTTGATATTTTTATCCTCATTTTAATTTCGACCAGCAACTTATCTCACTGTTTACTAGTATTTTTGCCTTTAAAAATATCAAAAAAAAGTAAAAATCTAGAAAAATCACAAAAACATTAGAAAAAATATAAAAATCACCCATTTCTTGTATTTTGAGTTTTTTCCCCTATTTTTATCCCTCTCTTATCTCTAGTGTACATATATATTCCTTATATACATTATATCTTTATTAAAAGAAAAAGAAAATATAAAAATACAAAATATAAAAAGAAAATCTAAAATTAGTAAATTAAAAACCCAAATATAAAAATATAAAATCAAAAATTAAACAAAAAAATATAAAATTCAAAACTCACAAAAAATAGCACTTGTAGGCATTTAACCACTTTCACATTTTTGAGCATTATTGCCTTATTCTACCTGTTTGCACTCTGTGTTCGACACTCTACATACTTGCACTATACACATATTTTGTAGAGTTATAATAAATTTTAACTCCACACTTCTATTTCCATTGCTTGATATTATTTGTGGGTTAATTGTTGATTTAATCGGGATTTACCGCGGGTCGCCACAGCGACTTTGTCTCCGCCTTGTGTGAGACATTTAGACCCTCGTATCTCGTGGTTAATCAACTGCGAGAAGATGGCTGGTACCATAGGAATGAGAGACACAATGCCTTTGAGGTTCATTCAGATATCAGACGTCTTCAATGCTTGGGGCATCGACTTTATGGGCCCATTTTCGAACAGCCAGGGCTATGAATATATTCTTCTTGTTGTCAACTATGTGAGTCGTTGGGTGGAGGCTATTCCCGCACGAACTGCCGACAGTCGGACTGTCTGTCGATTCCTCAGAGATCATATTATTGCATAGTTCGGGATTCCTAAAATTCTAATATCTGATGGGGGTATTCATTTCATGAACAAAGAGGTGAAGAATCTAACTCGAGAATTCTACAAAGAACATCGTGTTGCTTCACCATACCACCCACAATCCAATGGCTTAGCTGAATGATCAAATAGGAAGATAAAGATAATTCTGCAGATGCTTGTGCGTCCGGATCGTAAGAACTGGTCTCAGCTGCTTGACTCAGTTCTTTGATCTTACAGAACCATGTATAAGTCGCCATTCAGAATGTCTCCCTACCGCCTTGTGCATGGCAAGCCATGTCATTTGCCCATTGAGCTGATTTATAAATCTTTATGGGCCATCAATATTTGCAACTTGGATTACGAGAAAGCCGGGAATAATCGAAAAGTGGACCTGAACAAATTATTAGAATTCAAAGATTATGCATATGACAATAGCCTGATGTAAAAGGATGGGGTCAAGAAGTAGCATGACAAGCACATTCGTTGCAAATCCTTCAAGCTGGGTCAGAAGGTGTGGTTGTTCGATGTGAAATTGAAGATCTTTCTAGGCAAGTTGAAGAGAAAATGGATTGGGTCTTTTGCAGTAACGCATGTGTGTGACAATAGAAGCATAATGATATCTGGATTGTCAGCTGACGCACAACCATTCGTGATCAATGGACAGCTTCTGAAGCCTTATCTGGAACATGACACATTTATGTCTGTCGTTGACTCCGTTCAAGTGATCTATGAATACGAACTGAATACTTCCGAAGTTACAGTCGGAGACAAAGCAAATCAATATATTTTTGAATGACTTCTTTTCCTCCTTTCTTTTCTTCTTCTATCGAAAAGGTGTCATCCCCTTCACCATTGCTATACTTAGGATGTACTTTATCCTAAGTGTAGGGGGGATGTGCGCCCCGAGTTGTTCATATATCTTCTTCTATTTTTAGATCTCTTTTCTTTTTTTCTTTTTTTCTTCTTTTCTGCTTTTCCTTTTCATTTTTCTTTTTCTACCGAAAAGGTGCCACCCCTTGTTGTCAGGACGTACTTTGTCCTAAGTATAGGGGCTGTGCACCCCGAGTTCTTTCATTTTTTTGATCCTCTTTATTATCTCCTCTTCTTGTCTATACTTAGGGATATCTTACCCTAAGTATAGGGGGAGACAATCTCAGTATGATCCGTTCATTCTCACCCTTGATCCTCTCTGCTTTGTGTACAATCTGGTATACTTAGTATTATTTGATCCTAAGTATAGGGGGAATGGTCAACTTCTCATTCATTCATTTCTTCTTTCATTTATTCTTTAGATTTTCGTATACTCAGTAGGAGTTATGTCTTCTCATTTCTCTCTGATCTCTTAGGATATAGCTCAAGCTAAGTATAGGAGGGTTGTATATATACTGTGTATACTTTAGCCATAACTCGTACTTTCGTATTTTCAATAATAAATATTGGTGAAAACACTATATAATTCATTAAAATCACTTAATAAAAAGATGCATATTATTCCTCAAATTCTGTTTGTATTTATTGATTAATAAATCAAGTTAAAAATATTTTTTTGCAAAATATTTGCAAAATAGTTTAAAAATCTTTTTGAAAAAAAAATCTTTTGAAAAATCTTTGGAAAATATTTTGTTCAATATCTTCAACCTTTGTAAAAATTATTTTGTTTGTAAAATTTATTTTCTTTGTGTGAAATAAAATGTTTGACAAACGATTTGTAAATGGTTTGAAAATTGGTTGCAAAAATATTTTGAAAAATCTATCTATACTGTTTCAAAAAACCTTTGCAAAATGATTTTCAAATGTGTGCAAATGTCAAATAAGTTTGAGGAATATATACATTAAACTAAATTCTTTATTAAATTGTATATATATAAATGATCACTTGCTCCTTGTAAATTCTTAAAACCCAACTCTTGTAAATATAAGATGCATACCCGTGTAAATATTTGTACCTAGTTTTTATCCAAAACTTTTTGTTATAAAAAATCACAAAAATATTTGCAAAATCAAAAATTCAAAAACAGTTGCAAAATCTTTTTGAAAAATCCAAAAATTGCATATCACCATCTTTTTCAAAAATCAATAAAAAGTTCAAAACTTTGAAAATTGCATCACAAAAATATTTTCTGCATTTTCATAGCATTTGCATAGCATTAGCATTTTTTAGATTGAGTTTGGTAATTGAAGAAGTCTAAGTGAAATCTAAAGATTGGAGATTGATTGGACCTTAAATCTACCTAATAACAAGAAGCTTATATGAGCTGGAATTGAGGTACTTTGACTTAATTCTTTGAGAATCACGAGACTTGGTTCAATGGATTCTTGACTGCCTAAGTAGAGTATTTTGGAGCACACACAAGACTCTTGGTGATAATCACCTAACTTGGACACATGTACCTTTCGCTTGGCTTAACTCAGTTGGAGTGGTGAGGGGATTGGATTTGCCGGTATGAGATGCACACAAGTGGAAACATTTATCCTTGTCTAGGGAGGGAAGTGCACCCCAACCTGTCCAGCGACGTTGTCTAAAGACAGGAGAGTGTGGGTTGCAATAATGCTTCAAAGAGCGATAATCTGCTGGCTCAAGAGGAAAAATTCCTTATGTAAATGCTGTCGTATATAGTATTTCAAAAAAAAGAGAAGCAAGCAAAAAGCAAAAACTCCAAAAAAGTGGACATGCTTGATTGAAAATAAAATGCATGTCGGAGTGTATATGTTTCCATAGTCAATAAGCAAGCATAAGTTTCGAAGTCAAATTATATGAGCGTGCAGCTGGATGACTTGACTACATTGGTCTTGCATCCTAGGATAGGTAGCTACACTGGCTACCGTCCATTCCTCTCTTCACTCCCTTCTCTTGAGTTGGTTGTCACTTGAACTTAGAAGGGAATACCCCTCTCCTCGAGGAAGGAGTTGTTGGATTGGGAAATCATTGACTTGTCTTACTAAAGAAGTCAGTCTATTTGTCATTTTAGTTGGGGAGAGCCACTATCACTTATATTGTACAAGTCAGATTCATACTCATAAGGGTTTGTGTATGAGTTGAAGTATTCTGACCTGGCTATTGAGGAGACTTGGGCAAAGTTTTGGGATTCTCGAAGGCTGATGGATTTCAAATCTGATTCCCATTAAAGTTCCACCCGCACAAAAATTCCAAAGGTCTGACTTAAGCTCCAAACTTTGATTTTGTGAAGACAAGATTGATAATTAATCATTAATCCAATTTCTTTCTTTTTATTTTCTTTGTTTTTCTTTTTCTTTCTACACTTATTGCATAAGTGTTTGCTAGGGACTAGCAAAGGAAAGTATATGGGTGTGATGAATCTCCATTTCATCACCTTTATTCTATCATTTTGGCTTTAAAAACTTGAGTAAATGCTTGTAAATACCCTTAATTCATGCATTTTAACATTCATGCATTATTGTGTAAATAGGTATAAAATATTGTTTTTAATGCCAAAATTATAAAATAAAGAAAAGAAAATAAAAATATTAAAATATTAAAAAAATTATGACCTAAAACCTCGAGACCTAGGCATCTTGATGACTAGATCGACAAGGAATAAGTAGGGGGAGATAAGTGTCCAAAATACAATTTCATTTATTCATTTTTTTTCATTTTTGGACCTAGTTTCAGTTCCACTATATATACTTCAAATAAAGAAACTTCGAACATGAAATTATAGATAATAAAATATAGAAAAATACAAAATTGATTTCATACAAAAATAATATACATAGTAAAAGTTATGCTCAGAATAAGTTTCCAAAATCCTAACTTCCCGGACCCATATCTCTCAAATAAAAACTCAAAATATATCAAAATCCCCTTTAATTGTATATAACTTTTAACGATCTATTTAGCGAAGGTGGTTTCATATTTTTTAGAGTTAAGTTGTGAAAGTTAGATTTTGGACCCCTATTGTATAGTTATGCCGATTAAAATATTCATTTTATTTATTATTCATTATTTTTATAATTTTATATTTTTATAATTTTGTAAATATTATTTATAATATATGTATATATTAAAATAGGATAAAATAATAAAGAAACTACTAAAATAAAATACCTATATAAAATACATAGTAAATTACTTATGTCTATACCTATATAATAAATATAGCTATTTATTTAAATGTATATATTGTATCAGAAAAATATAATAAAAATATATTTAAGTATATAAAAATATTTTGTAATTATATAACAAATAATTAAATAAATAAAATCAAAAATACATAATAAACATAAATTACATAAATACATAGATAAATATACCTTTAATGTGACCTTAAATAGTAATTTGTAATTATAAACCTCTAAAAAATAAACAAAAATCATAATGAAATTCTTTAGGAAAAATATATTTTATTTTTAAACCTAAAATTAATAAATTCATTTACTAATTTTTATTGATTTTTCTAATATTTTTTCCAGGGGTTTTTCCTGGTTAGTCCACGTGGACCAACCAGGTGGCGAGGAGAGTTGACCCACGGTCAACTCTCTGACTCGCTTGCTGGACTTGTCAGAACTTCATTTTGACCTCTGTTCTCGCATTTTTCCACGATGATACGAGCCTCTTCTTGGAAAGATCACTTTGTGACTTTTTCTCCTCGGATAATGGTGATTCATGCCCTTACGTTATCTCGAGAAATGTGTCGCTGCTCTGCCAGATCTCCCTCGATCTTCTACCCTCCTCCACATTCGGTACTTAAGTCCTCATCTGCCACCTTTTCAAGTTTGATCGCTTTTCTGCCTTCAAACACTGAACCTAGGCATTTGAAGATCCTCCTGGTGACAGCAGGAGTGGATTCCTACCTTCAGGGGTCTGTGTGGGTGTCGAATCGAGCCGGTCCAGCTTCGTCGCGGTCTCCGCCCAGAGCTCCATTCCAAGCGAGCCTCGATGAGCTTTTCCCCTTTATCTTCCTGTCTTTTTCATTCCCTAGCATAGTTGTAGCTTAGGAGTGTCGATTCTCCCTGTTAATTTTGTCGAATGTAGTGTAGAGCCAAGTTCTTCATCAGGGGGAGCTCTAGCTCCGCCAGTTGGTTCCGACCATCGTTGACGACTTCCATCCCACCAATCACATTCACCTTCTTCCCTTCGCATTCTCCACACCCCAGGCACCTCCGACCACCTCGTTCTTGCAAAGAACGAGCCATCCATTCTCCTCCCTCCGTCGTTCGTCGGAGGAGATCCGCTTGCACCACCTGCCTCTCCCCTTTTGTCAAAAAGAGCCCTCAGGTCCCCCTTTTGCTTGTGTGCGTCTTACTTGCAGGTCCTAGAGGCTTAAGACCCCACTAGGGATCGATTCTTGCAGAGTTTTGAGGTTCCTGGAGCCCATATCTTCCCGGTGCTCCTTCGACCTCGACGGTGCTCCAGGACTTCGATTGAAGGATCCAGCCGACGCAGGGGAACTTGGGCAACATTTTGAGTTCTCTGCAAGCCGCGCAGGAGGTCAGAGATGCGCCCCATCGACAATCGAAGCTCAGAGGAACCCCTATTCTTCCTTGTTCCTCCGAGCCTCGTCTTAGCCGTTCGATCTTCTCTGGAGCCCAAATTTACCAGCCACCGTCAGATCTTCCCCGAACTTCACCATTGGATCTCGGTCTGAGATCTAATCTCAGACGTTGGTGGCGAAGCGGTATAAGTCATTGGATGGGTGCCACGTGTATAAGTGATTGAGGATCAGCCGTCCGCCACCGCTTTGTTTAGGTATTTTGCATACTTGGCCCAAGCAATTTTTGTATTTAAAATTTAAACCATAAACCTTCATCTGCAGTTGTATTAATTTTGTAATATTTACATTCCACCCCCTAAACTTTTAATAATTACAAGTAGGTCCTTGCCAACTCACCTCATGTGGTCGCCCACGCGAGGTGAGCATTTTGTAGGGAAGGGCTCGTGGTTTTTTGTATTTCTTTTCAGTCTAGAAACTTTTTATTTCAATTCTATATTTTTGGGAAAATTGCATTCAGGCACTCATGCTTTCTAATATTTACAAAAATACCCCTGCCAATATTGTATTTTTTCTTTGTTCCTTGTAATTATTACATATAGCTATATTCGTCTGAAAAATCTCAAAAAATATTTTTAGCTTCTTGTTGCATTCTAGTTTCACGTCTAATATTTGTTTTACATTTTAAGCATTTTAATATTTATTAAAAAATCAAAAAGTATCATTTTGTCCCTGTTTTCAATAAAAATACATAAAATTATAAAAATGTTTTAAAAAATCCCCCAAAAATATATTTTATTTATATATGTATTTTTAACCTTCAGAACAAAATCATTAAAATTTATAAAAGAAAACTAAAAAAAAAGAAAATCTTCATAAAAATATATAAAATTCTCAAAAAATTCCAAAAATTGTGTTTCTTATTCTATATTTTTCTTTATTTTATTATCTTTATTTTAAAATTAATTTGGAGAAATTTTGTTTCTATTTTCTATTTTTAATCTCCATTTTAATTTCGGATCTTTATGTTATCCCTATTTTATTGTATTTTAGACTTTTGAAAATATATAAAAATTAGCAAAATTTCCTCAAAATCACAAAATTAGTAAAAATCCAAAAATATTTTATTTTCTTATTTTTGATTATTTTTGTTAATTTTTATATAACCCTATAATGTATATATATCTTTATGTAGCTTTATATATAAATTAAAAGAAAAAAATAAAAAAACATATAAATATAAAGAGAAAATATAAAATTAGAAAATTAAAAATCAAAATAAAAAAATATATAAAAACAAAAATTAAAATAAATTAAATATAAAAAACCCACAAACATTACAGCTTGGCTAAGTGTTTAAGAGATAACTCGTTCTTTGATTTTTATCTTGTCTTCTCTACTCCTTTGTTTCTTGTGTTCGACCCCTACTTGCTTACCATTATACATTTTGAGTAGGGTATAATAAATTTTAACTCTTGCTCTTAATTTCTCAATTATTTGTGTGGGTTAATTGTTGAAACAACGAGAAGGTTGGAGTAGTTGCCTTAGCGAGAGTGAGCCTGAATTGTCAGGCCATTACTTAGCGACTACCGTCTTTTCATTTTTTACTACCTAAGTAGAATATTTCAGAACACACATGACTCTTGTCGGCAGTGACCTAGCTTGTCCACATGCACCTTGCACTTTGCTCACCTCAGTTGAAGTGGTAGAGGGCTTGATTTGTCGGCAAGAGACACAAGCCAATGGAAACATCGGAAGTCGCACATTTGTGCCCATTGTACCCCCAACCCGATCCTGTAGCGAAGAGGTCTTAAGACAAATGTTCGTGGGTTGAAATATTGCTTCAAAAGAGGGATAGTCTACCGGCTCATGAGGAAAAAAATCCTTATTTAAATGATGTTGTACATAGTATTAAAAAAATGCATATCCAAAAACTCCAAAAAGAATAGACGGGCAAAACTCAAAGAAAAATCAGTTCCCATCGTAGCATGTATATATCCAATTAGCATGTTTGAGCTTTAAAGTTAAATGTATGTGAGCCTGCAACTGAATGACTTGGCTACACTGGCCAAGCATTCTGAGATAGGTCGCTACACTGGCTATCGTCCATTCTTCACTACAACTCCTCTCCTTGAGTCGGTTGTACTTGAACTTAGAAGGGCATACCCCTCTTCTCGAGGAAAGAGTTATTGGATTGAGGAATTAGGATCACCATGTTGGAGAAGACTAACTTTTACCACTTCAGTCGAGAGGAGCTACATATCACTATAGCTGTACAAGATAGACTCATAGTCATAATGGACTGTGTATGACATTGACTTGTTCTAACCTGGCTTTTGAGGAGACTTGGGCAGGGTTTTGTGGATTTCAAAGGTCATTGTATTTTAAATCCGATTCCCAATAAGGTTCCGAGCAAACTAAAACTCTAAAGGTATGGCTGAGCTCCAAACTTTGATTTTATGAAGACAAGTTTGAAAGTCAGATATCAATTCAAGTTCTTTCCTTTTCTTTTCTATATTTTCTTTTATGCACATATAGGCACAAGTGTTTGCTAGGGACTAGCAAAGGCAAGTATAGGGGGTGATGAATCTCCATTTCATAACCTTTATTCTTTTATGTTAGCCTTTAAATCCTAGCTGAATGCATATTTATAGCATTATTTTCCATAAAATAACATCTATTATTTATTGAGTAAATATTGCATAAAAGACTATTTAGAGCAATAATAAAAGAATAAAGAAAAAAATAAATAAAATGACAGCGGTATTTTATGACCCTAAACCCCGAGATCTAGGTTCCATGATGACTTAGTCGACAAGGAATAAAGTAGGGGGAGATAAGGACCAATAAATAAAAGAGACCCTAATTCATAAATACCCAGTAAAACATTTTTTAATTCATTTTATTCTTTATTTTTATACATCAAATTGATACACTTTTTACATGAAAGTTGTCGACAAAAATACATAGAGAAATACAAAATTTATTTCATATAAAAATAGTGCATATTGTGCATTCTACATTCAGAATAAAAATCCAAAATCCAAATTTTCCAGATCCATATCTTCTCCATATGAACTCAAAATGCATCAAAATCACCTTTAATTGCATATAACTTTTTATTAGCTATTAAATGAAGGTAGTCTCGTTAGTTTTGAAGTTAAGATGCAAAAGTTTGGTTATGGACCCCTATTGTACAATATACCTGAATAAAATATTCATTTTACTTATTCTTTATATTTTTAATTATTTTATATTTTTATAGTTTTATAAATATTTTTGTAGTATATTTACATAATCAGAATAAAATAAGACAATAAAAAAGACACTAAAATAAATAAGTCTATTTCTATACATAAACGAATACACTATACATGTACATATATAATTAGTACATATATTTAATTGAGGGTACAAATAAGCTTAGAAAAAAATAATAAATATATATTAATGTATTAAAATAAGTTAAAAATATATAAATTATGTATATAAAATAATAAAATCTAAAATGAAAATAAATAAATAAATAAATAAATATAGGTAATTATACCTATAAATACACTTGTTGTAACACCCCAACCCCCAAGCATAGTCCCACATCTAAAACTCACGAAGTGTGGGTTTGGTTTATAAGTGGTGAGGATTACTACTTGACAACTTGGGCTTAAGCATTTTGGGTGGTTGACAACGGATCCATCCGGGTCCGTACTCAACAAGCGAAAAAGAGGAGAGGGATATAACTCAAAAAAATTAAAATACAATGATGAAAGGTATCCTACTCCATGGAGTAGGTAACTTACCTACTCCATTATCAATTTTTGCCGCTTCTTTTTATTTTTTTCGAAAAATGCTTTCATGGATTTTCATAACTATATCCCTCTAATATGTCATTCAAATTTTGTTAGAAATAGAGACTCATATGCCCTCCATCCATAACATGTCAATTACAACAAATCTAAGATCGTTAAATTTACCTGTTCTTGATGAAGGGCATATGAGTCTCTGCTTCGGACGAAATTTGAATGACATATTAGAGGGATATATAGTTATAAAAATCCATGGAAGTATTTTTCAAAAAAAAGTGGCAAAAAATGACAATGGAGTAGGTAACTTACCTACTCCATGGAGTAGGATCCCTTTCCTCAAATACTATATAAAATAATAAACAAATTTTCTATTACAATTTTTAATAAAAATATTTGTTTATTCTTTTATTTTTAATTTATTTATCATTTTCCAGCCGGTTTTGTCCTCTAGCGGTCCAGCTGGACCAATGGGGGACGGTCGTTTGCTGACCACGGTCAACTCTTTGACCTAGGCTCTAGCGCACGTCAGATCTCGTTTGACCAATATTTCCTCGAATTTTTCCCTCCGTTTCTTTCATCATTTGGCCTCGATTCCTTCTGTAAACATCAGCCTTGATCTATGACCTTTCACGCCAGATCATTACTTCGATTTGAGAACCTCTGAATCGAGCACATTCTCCAAATGAAGTCGCACTGTATATGATATCTCCTCCGCTCTTCCTTCGCCCCTTAATCCCTCGTCTGCCAATAAACCCTAAACCTAAAGCTCGATCGAGTTCCTAGTGATAGCAAGAGCTTCTCCGTCGGTTCTGTGATGAAGAAGGCATCGATTTTGAGGTCAATCCACCTCCAGTGAGCTTCATCATCGTGAGGTTTGCCCCCCCGGCTGCTTCAAGCCCTTTTCTCCACCTTTTAGGTAGCTTTTATTCCAACATTTCATTTCCGCTTTAAGTTTAGCTTTAATCATTTGCAGTAGCTTAGATTTTTAGCTCCCGTAGTTCGCCGAAGCTTAACTCCGGCCATCTCTCTATCCTTTGTTTCCGCTCATTCCGACCGCCCTCCGCCTTTACTATCACCTCCAACATCTTCCCCTACACCTGATCTTCACCCCAGGCACCTTCGTTCATCCTGATCGAGCATCGATCAGGGAGATCTACTCGCCCTCTCCGCCTCATTGCCAGTGAGCTCCGTCCACTTCATCTCTACACATTGTTGCTGCCTGAGTCCTTCGAAGGCTTCATTTTTTGTCCCTTTTTCTAACCCTGTAGGAAACAAAAAGAAAAGACCCCTTTTCGGGGGTATTCAAAGAAGGGAGATATCCCCAGGTCCTCCTCCTAACTCCAACCCTCCAGAGCTCGATCAGCGGCTCCGGACCCATCCGAGGCCCTTGGGAGGTGCGTAGTAGCTGCATGAGTAAGAAGAGCCAATCAACGGTGATCCAAGTGGTCGGAGACACGCGCAATATCGGATCGAAGCTCGCCAAGCTCGAGTTCTTCGTTTGTCCTTCCTGAACTTCTCTGCGCCGTCCGATCAGGCCATATGTCAGATTGAGCAGTAGCCATTGGATGCGCCCAAGCCTCAACCATTGATCCTCTTCCACAGTCTAATCCCAGAAAGCCATCCACAAACTGATATCGTGCATCCAGAGCACGCCACGAGTTAAGAGAATTCATGTGTTGGATCGCGCAACGGAGGGTATTTTGCATATTCTATCCCCTCACCTTTTGTATTTTATTTTTAGTACACAAACTTTCGTCTGTAGTGTAATATGTTTTGTAACATTTATATAGGCCCCTATATTCACATATTTGCACTTAGGTCCCTCTCCATGTCACCTCACATGTCTGTGCGCATGAGGTTGTGGGCTTTTTGTAAAGGGACCCTCACATTTTCTGAATTTCATTTTAGTCCTCATTTTTTGAATATATGTGTGATATTTTTCTGGAAATTTTGCATCTCGACCCCCAAACTTTGTATTAATTATAGAAATACCCCTACGGGTTTATATTATTGGAAATATCTAGGAAAATTGTATTTTTGATCCTATTCTTCTTTGTTGTGTTCAAGATTAGTCAGAAACTTTAAATATTTACATAACAATCCCTGCTAGGTTGTATTTTCTTTTTGTATATTTTATTTTGTTAAAAATAGTTCACATGCCTTAAAATTTCAGAGATAATTAGGATAAATACCTTATATAATATTAACCACATATAATTTCATTAAGGTATTTTATCTTATATTTCTATTTACTAAAAATTAACGATAAAGCTATTTTCCCTATCTAGCTTTGAAAAATACAAAAAACAAAAATGTTTTAAAAAAATTACAAAAAATATATTATCTATTAGCTTATTTAGCATTTAGAGATCAAAAATCCCTAAAATAGAAAAAAAACACTAAAAATTAAAAATACCCAAAATCTTAATTAAAAATTTTAAAAAAATCTATAAAATTCCAAAAATATTTGATTTTTTCTGAATTTTAATTAGTTTATTTATTATTTTTTAAAAATAGTTTTGCAAAATTTTGAGCTATTTTGATATTTTCTAACTCCAAAACAATTCGCCCTATTTTTTTACTCATTGTTTTGTAATATTAGTTCAATTAGAAATAAAAAATTAGCAAAAAAATATCAAAAATTTTAAAAATAGATAAAAATATAAAAAGATAAAAATATTTTATTTTGTGATTTTTGAGTACTTATAGCTATATTTATAAATAGAAAATCTATCTATATATATAATTCTTTATAATTATTATAAAAAGTAAATATCATAAATATAAAAGAAAATAAGATTTATCAAATGAAAGTTCTAAAAAATAAAAACAGAAAATTTTAAAAATAAATGATTAAAATCCCACAAAAATTCAAAAATCCCTTAAAAACCCAAAAACACCTATCGTCATTTTTTGGTTGTCTATCCCCAGTTCTCTCTATGTTTGACACCCTATTTGTACCTGACCACTATACACATTTATTGTAGGGTTATAATAAATTTTGATTCACACTTGCTTGCATTGCTTTATCTATACATTGTATGGATTGATTGTTGAAATATTTTGGATCTCGTGAGCGGTCGCTTCAGCGACAATTTATTCTCACACTCCGTGAGGAAAATTTTTAGACCTTCATAAGATCCTGATTTTCAAATGGCACCGTTGTCGGGGAGCAACGTGTAGGATAGAATTTTGGTTCTATTTTCCTTTATTATTTCTCTTTATTTATTTGCCTTTTATTTGTTTTAACTGTTTATTGTGCTAACATTTTCTCTTATATTTTTTCTTGCAAGGGTCTTCGAGACGACGACGACCATCTAGGTGGTTGAGGCACCCGAGTCGAGAAGACTTGGTCCTTCTACTTATGGACCAAGAGGAAAGAGCGAGAGAGAGAGAGAGTGAGAGAGCAAAGAAATTAACATAGTTTCTTTTTATTTTTGGTGAGAGAATGACTTTTATTTTTGCTCAATTAATTTGTAATAATACGGGTACTTAGACTTGGACACTCGAGCCCAATTTTCAAGAGTTTGTTTACTTGGGAGCTCATCAGATTTTATCGTGATTTTATCGTCTTTATTTTTTGCATTCTGTGTTTTCCGCCTTATTTTTATTTGTTTTGTGGAATGAGCCCTTAGAATTTTAAGAATTGCTTGATCGAGTAAAATAAGACCAAACAACTAATATCTTGCATGCACCTATAGTCTCTACGTTTGGACTTAGTTTAAATTAATTGTTGAATACATAGACTTGAAACCGTGTACCGCGAGAGGTCTTCATACATCATTTGCATGACCCACTGTGGTGGCACCGAGGAGCCTCCAAGACCAGACTCTAGGTTTCTTTCTAAGTGTTTAGCTTTCAGTTCTTCACGACAATAGAAATTTTCTGCTTAGTACAAATTCTGCTTGCATCTCACACATATAGTATAGGTTTAAAAAGTTATGCCTTGCATCCTGCATGGAGAGGATTGAGAAACACTATAAGTCTTCCAACTGAGCATTCATCATTTAGGCCCTAAGGTGAGATTTCCAGCTTAGTTTCGCCTTGAATTATTTTGTCGTCCTCTCTCTCTGATTTTGAGCATCTAAGGTAAAAAGAAAATCCAAAAAAATCGTTAGGCGTTTGTCATTGAAAATACTAAAAATATTATTATACAATTTAATAAGTAAATTTGATATTGCATAATTAATGTACAATCAAAACAAAAAGAGAGTTACATAGTGATTAATATTTTATATACATCATTGAAAGTCCATTTTGAATATGTGACAATGCATCTTGCATGTTTTCGAGATTGTATCTGGAAACGTGCAATCGATTCATCAACGTCAACGTCATCGAATGAAGTAATATCACATACAAGCCAATGGGTAGGAATAATTACGCTAGGAGGAAATTATATTTTCTGCCAAATTTAGAGCAAGGAAGCCACATCTTTAATGCACACATAGCTACGTGACCTTTAAGTTTACATAGGCATCATTATACAGGAGACCATTGCATCTTTACTTTAAGCATGGCATGTTTGGTAACTGGGTTGGGTTGGGGTATCTTTCTAAGAATAGTAGTTGTTTGGATGATTGAAGGTTTTGAGAGAGTTGAAATGATAAATGTGATGTGATGGGATATTGATTATGTTATATTAGTTTTTCCAATGATTATAATATGCTTTTTATATCAATTTTTTTATTCGAACACGTTGAAAAAATATTATAATAAAGAAATTGCATAATCCACATAAATAATTCAAACTCAGGAATGCATGGATAGAGCCATGCCACGTTCCCCCAGTGACCAACCAAACAAGCCCCATTCAATTACTCTAAATTCAAAGTAGATTTCAAATTAGTGGTTAATTTCAAAATTAACTGATGCTAATTTATCCTCGAGTAGACATAAGACTATAGATAACTATTCATATCTAATTGGTTGCTAGCAAGATATCGACAAATTTAATATTCATTACGAATATAAAGAAGTGACCAATGAATAGTATTTATTTTTTTATATTTACAAGCGTAATATATGGTGCTTCGCTGTTATGTTCCGATTTTGATTTCGTGATAATAAATAACACTAAGGGTGTGTTTGGTTGTCGGGTTACCTGGGGTAAACAGCGAGAGGGTAATTCATTTTTGTGTGTTGATGTTTGGATAGAGGGTTTTGTGTTGAGTGAGTTCGTTGTGATATGATTGTATTGGAGTTTGAAAAAGTGAGTAGTTTACTGTAGTTATTGTGATGTGATCGTATTGAAGTTTGGAAAAGTGAGTAGAAGTTGAGTAGTTTTTAATTTTTAGATGATATGATGGTATAATATATTATTTTTTTGATGGAATAGATGAAAGAGAAATTATTTATATAATGCATTAAAAAATAAAGGAAGAGTAGACATCACAAGTGAGAGAAGGATGGGTTTTGGGTGTAAACACCCAAAGGGAGGATTAACCCTCAATCCAAACATGGCCTAACCGATGATCTCATAAGCAGCTTGATTTTTTTAGCACATGCAACATGCAGATATCAATAGTGTACACATAAACTAAAGGGATATTTTCTTGACTTTTGAAACAACATAACCCTCCCTCGACACCGTAAACTTGCTAACTCTTACCCCTTGAATCCTACGATTAATCTTTTTGAGGTTCGTGAGGGTTTTTGGGATAATTTACAGTATCGATGTTGTAACTACGTTGTGCAAAAAAATCGTAGATGTAATTTACAAAGTCTACAAGGTTCATGAGGTAAATATCCCTAAACTAAACTAGAATAGAGAAATAAATCCAAATACGTTTGTGGCTCAAATTAATCCTTATTTTTTTTACCCGCAACTGTAGATTAAACTATATACAGAATGTTCGAGGACAATCGCGGATTACGAGCAATTCCACGTACATGATTCACAGGAAAGAATCAAAATTTCTGAAAAATTTTCGCATACAAGTTCCGCCAAAAAGGAATACAGATATTGAGGGGCAAAATACTATTTAATTCATACTATTCAGACAATAGCACAAATAAAGCAACGGAGCGAATCGACCATCTTAAACTATCACGCAAGGCGATCAATGAACAGACCATGAATCCAGGCCATTCCAAAGGCACAAGTTTATTTATTTATGTAGCATAATGGAATAGATAAATGTGGATAGATACAAACCCTGGAGAAGAATATTTAAAAAATAGAGAATTTCGATGCTAATATAATATGGAAATCCAAAAATCGGGGGAGGCGATCCTCCCGCCCTGCCTTCGGGTCCATCGTGAATCAAACTGCGCAGCGGAATCGGTGAATCGCCGATTTACCGCGTCGCGATCGTCTCGAAAACGTCGATCCCGTCGAATTCTGCCGCGAAGCGAAGCGCCCTCATCTGTGTAATCTTCTCCGGTAACAGAATCGATGCCGCCACATTACCCGATGTGCCGACGGCGCTGCTCACCTTACCGACGAACCACGATATCAGCCTACCCTGCGAGGCGGCCTTCGCATTACCTGAGGACTCGGTCGCGGCGGCGGCGGTGGTGGAGCCAGAGGAAGACATGGTGGGGTAGAGAATCGCCGACGAGGGGAGGGGAGATCGGAGAGGGTTGGTGTGGTCTTTGGCGGAAGGGGGTATTATTTTGGTATTTATAGTGGAGTTGGGGGAAGGCGTCCAGTTGCGCGGGGGCCGACTAGGACTAGGACTGGGACTGGAAAAAGCGTCAAGGATTCCGCGCGCGCTGTGAGGGTTTTAAGTTTCAACTGTTCGGTTTATCCCTCCCAACGACAAGCACCGTGGAAAGTGGAAACGCAACGCCAAATACGGGATTGGGGTTATTATCTGCTTTGCCCTCCCAGTTTTCCCAAGATTAGTGGATTTATTACCATATTCCTATTCTTCTTCGTATACGGATTCGGATCCGTATCCGTATAACATTACTAAGCATTAAGCAAGATTCATTATTATTATTATTATTATTCCATCTGAAAGATGCTTTGTAGCGGCAAGTAGTCGCGTTTTTGGAAACGTGTTTGATGATGTGAAAACATGGCGTCATTTAATATGTTTTGATCAACCAAATTAACTACTATGTCAAAAATATAAGGGATATTTACACCCATAACCTTGAGTAGTTTCGTAATTACTCCAGAAATCTTCGATGATCATGAATTACATCCAGAACCCCGAATAATGCCTAACCTTTACATGACATAACCCTGTGTGAAGTTCCGTCCGAATTCTCCGTTAACAATGACGGAAAAAGTCATGTCTTGACCATTTTGCCCTTTGAAATACATCATATTTATAATATGATGCCATTTGTATATTCAAAAAAGTTGATGCCCCCTCTCCCTGACAAGCCGAAGGCCTCCATCACGAGCGTCCCCGCAAGCGGCTCCCTCTGCCACCAGCATGGAGCTCCAACCTTCCTCCGGCTGTCCCCCCGCGCTCCAGCCCTCATCCCCCGGTTCCTCCTGGAAGCTCTGGCCGAGCAGCCCCCCCTCCCTCGCCCTCGGGCTGTCCCCCAAGCTCCAGCCCCCTTCCCGAGTTCCTCCTGCTCGAAGCCCCTGCCTCTGGGCGATCAATCCCTCCCGAAGCTCCGCCGCCCCCGCCCACTCCTGCTCGAAGGCCCCTGCCCCCTAGACGACCCATCCCGAAGCCCCCCCCCCCCCCGCTCCGTCGCACACCCCTGGGCGATCAATCCCCCCGCGGAAGGCCCCCTCCCTCGGCACACCCTTGCTCCTCCTCCCCCCTCCCTCCCCTGGGCGACCCATCCCCCGGCGGAAGCCCCCCCCCCCCCCCCCCCCCCCCCCCCGGCACACCCCTGCTCAGCTGCCCCTCGCCCACCCCTGGGCGACCCATCCCCCGCGGAACACCCCCCCTGCCGCACACTCCTGCTCCCATGCTCCGCTACCCCCCGCCCTCCCCTGGGTGACCCATCCCTCGCGGAAGCCCTCCCCCCTCCACAAACCTCTGCTCCGCCGCCCCCCGCCCACCCCTGGGCGACCCCCCGTGCCCGCCTCCAGTTCGTAGGACTCCCTCACCTGGAAAGCCGGCCTCTTTTCTTTTTCTTTTTTTAGTTAATCTCAGTCGTTAGATTAATGATTGGTTAGATTAACTCAACTATCTGGTTGAGTTAACAGACTAAACTAACGGAAGGTTGTGGGTGTAAAACGGAGCGATTATTCGGGGTTCTTGATGTAATTCGTGATTATCGAGGGTTTTTAGGGTAATTACGAAACTACTCAAGGTTATAGGTGTAAATATCCCAAAATATAACTGCTACTACAAAAGACCTTTAAAAAACTAAATAAATACTTTCACCATTTTAATTGTGTTATAGTTATGGTTCACAAGGAAGATGTCATGATGTGATGTGAGAGCGTGCTATTAGGGTGGTCATCGAATTGAGTATGATGAAGTTCACTCGAATCAGATTTTATTTAAACTTTTGACATCGATTCAAATAGAATCGAGAATGCATTCTCTTAAATGATTTACATTCAACTGGTTTTAAATTTTTTTAATATTCTATTTGTTTCGTTTCAATTCTCATTTTGATGTTAAATGGTACTTTAAAGTACGTACAATTTTGTTTTATGAATACTATAAAGAAGTCATATAAAGTATACTTCAAAAGTTGTTTGTCATTTACCATATTCAAAAATGTAGAAAGAGTTGCAAGATCAAGAAGAATAATTGGAACTAGAAATATAAATATCAAAACTCATGCAATGCATAAACAAAATAAGTATACTTATCCTTAAATTACACCATTTGTTATATTTTCATCTATACTATCTATCTATCTCATCTTTATCCTTAAATCGATCTGAACAAGAACGAAAAACAAAACCTCACCAATCCATTGTCATATCTTAGTTCTTATCCATCGTAAGAACGATTCCAAATGCTAGTTTGTTGATTTTAGAAAGAAGGGTAAGTAATACGATATGGAAAGATAGTAGCAAGATCACACATAAAATCTATCGAACTCCTTTTGCTTTTAAAAATACTTTTGGATAATTAAAAGATAATCCAAATTCCTTATTCTTTGAATGAAACATTTCTTTTATTTCTTATTTCACATTTATTCATGAAATAGTTCTTCCCCTTCGTTTAAACAATGATCACCCTATAAATATGCAATTTTCTACTACTTACTAATGATGCAATTTTTATGCAATTTATTTACTAATGATTACCTGTAACACCCCAACCCAAACATAGTCTCGCATTAGAAACTCACAAAGTACTTGGGAGTAGGTTATAAGAGTAGGAGAGACTACTACTTGATAACTTAGGTTTAACTATTCTGGGTGGTTGTCAACCGTTCAATCAGGTCCATACCCAATAAGTCATCAAGGTCAGTTTTTCTTAATCATAACGGCCTGAGGACTTATGTCTGGGATGTTATAAATGATACCAGAGCAAGAGTTCCTTTAGACATAAGATATCCTCAATCAATAGTGACCCAAAACTTAGATACTTGGAGAAAACTAGTAATACAAGCAACTGGTCGAAACTTTTAGTCTCTTTAAGTAGATACTCCTCATCATTGGAATGAGACCAATAAAGCCTTAAGTAATCGAAGAACTATGAGACCTCTATGTACATACAATGACTATTGCTGGAGCTAATGACACTGATGACCAACTGCAAAAGAACTGCGCATTCAACACGATCCACGCATTGTAAGGGTGAGCCTCATATGGAGAAAGCCAAACATTAGCTTCAAGAGATGAAATTGATATTTGAGGTGACCGATTGTCCTGAGGGAAAGAAAATGATTTTTGAGACACTTTACTTACAAGATAGCACAAAGGAATGGTGTGCATCATGTAAGAGGATTTATTTTCGGACACCCCAACCATTAAGTGGAGTGATTTTGTGGAATGCTTCACAGAACGTTACATCCCCCAACATTCTAGGGATGGTAAACTCCAAAAGTTCATATATATTAGACAAGAAAATATTGTGATAGAAGACTATGCAATAGAATTCAAGAGTTGGAAAAATATGTATGATCATGAATATGTGCAAATGAAAAACAATTAGCCAGAAAGTTTGTGGAAGGCCTGAATGCGGGATGGAGCAATAAAGTGCTCACTAGGGATCCCACGGTCCTATCGGAGGAGATAACAACAATTGTGGAAATTGATGCAATATAGTATATGATGCAACAAGTGAACCCCCAAAGTGTCCAAACAAGCCAAGCTATAATGGCAAGAGGCATCATATTGCAATAATTTTTTTGAGATTTAAAAGGGTGGCCTCCCAAGCAGGGAACCACCTCATAGTGTATATATATATATATATATATATATATATATATATATATATATGTATATATATATATATATGAGGCTGGGGACGATGTTCTGTGTAACAACCAAGTTGGCTGTTACACGGAACAGTTTTCCCCTTTTTTTATTTTTTTTCATGTATATTCATCTATATATCCCTCCTACATGTCATTCAAATTTCGTGAGAAACGGAGACTCCTAAGCCCTCCATCTAGAACAGGTCGATTACAGCAAAATTCAGACCGTTAAAATTTACCCAGTCTAGATGGAGTGCTTAGGAGTCTCCGTTTCTCACAAAATTCGAATGACATGTAGGAGGGATATATGGACGAATATACATGAAAGCATTTTTGAAAAAAAATAAAAAATAGGGGAAACTGCTCCGTGCAACAGCCAACTTGGCTGTTCCACAGAACAACTTCCCTTCTCTCTCTCTCTCTCTCTCTCTCTCTCTCTATATATATATATATATATATATATATATATGGGAGTGATCATGTGAGAGCCAAACCCTGTGAGAGCATGCATTCTGGACCACTAGATTCAACCAAGAGAGAGAAGATAGAATCTAGTGGTCCAGAATGCATGCTCTCATGCTCTCACAGTTTTTTGCTCTCACATGATTACTCATATATATATATATAGAGAGAGAGAGAGAGAAAGAGAGAGAGAGAGAGAGAGAAAGGAAAGGGAAGCTACATCATGATGTAGAGGGGAATTTCCATCTCTTTCTTTTATTTTTTTTGAAAATATCACAATGGATTTTCATAACTATATTCCTCTAATATGTCATTCAAATTTCGTCAGAAATAGAGACTCCTACATCCTCCATCTAGAACAGGTAAAATACAACAAATCTGTGACCGCTAAAAAATGACTGTCTGGATGGAGGCTATAGAAGTATTTGTTTCTGACAAAATTTGAATGACATATTACAGGGATATAGTTATGAAAATCCATCATGGAGTTTTCAAAAAAAAATAAAAGAAAGAGACGAAAATGCCCCAGATGTAGCTAAGGATAGCTACATCATGTTGTATCTTCCCTTTCCTCATACACACACGCACACACACACATATGTGAAATGTCCAATGATGTGCGACTTTCCTAGATGCATGGAAAGCCAAATCAATTTAGGTATCTTTCTATTTATTTTACATTTTCTAACTCCATAAATTTAATAATAAATATAGCATAATATGTATATCAAGAAAAAAATTATGAAAATATTATTTTATTGGACAAAAATGTTAGTTACAATATTGGTGTTGTATAAACAGTATGATCATCATTATTTTTACAATATGTAGTTTATATTTTATAAAAGTGTTACGCAAACCTCATTGCAAGGGACCCTATATATATAACACAAGAAAGGTATTACATCATGATATACTTGCCATGAGGAACACAACGCCTTATAGTGCTCAATCACATTTTCAGAATAGAACCTTCGTCCCCTAAATATAATCTCATTCCTAGCACGTCAGATGGACCAAACCAGAATAAAAGAAAAAGAGTCGTCTTCCTGGCCAACACCGCAAACTGATCTCATGCTCCTCTAGAAAGCCTCACAGTCCCGACTCTCCAACAATGCCACATTGGCCATGTCCCATACCTCCGTCGAATACTGACAAGCAAAGAACAAGTGGTCCGCGTCCTCTATTGCCATACCGCAATGATTTCAAGAGACATCCTCCATGCCCAGTAGAAGTCACCAACGACCTTTCGAGAGAATCCTCCCCAGCCTGAGCAACCAAAGTAAAATCTTAATCCGGTCCAATACCTTACTCCTCCAAACCATCCCCGTGTCAACCCCCATCTCGTCCTGTACCACTGCCCCATCATCCACCAAAAAATGATATGCTTTCCTAATTGAAAATTTTCCATCTCCCCACTCCCAATGGTCCTGCCCGTGGACAGTCCCGTGCTCTGTAACAGCTCCGTCTAAAGTGCTAATAAATCCTCCACCCTTCGATCTGAAAATGTCTTGTGGAAAGTCGGAGACAACGCCCCATTGTCCCATACCTGTCGTACCATGATCGCGATGGTCGCCCGCCAATCTAAACAGACGTGGGTACCTCTCACCTAAAAGACCATCCCCCATCCATTCATCTAACCTGAAATGAAATCTCACACCGTCCTCGAGCACCGGTCGTAACTTGGACAAAATCTCTGGCATCACCGCAGTAATCCCCTTCCACACTGACGACGGCAACCGTCCCAGAGTAACCTCCAAAGATAAGTTCACCGCCATAAATTTTCCTCATCACGCGACAAACCAATTCCTCTGACTTGCCCCAAAGCCGGACTACCCATTTTACCATAAAGGCTTTATTCATCTCCCCCATCCTCAACACCCCCCAAGCCACTCTTCTTTTTCGAGCTTGTCACCTTGGGCCCAATCCACGAGGTAAATACCTTTCTTGCTCGGTTGACCGTCTGCCCAAAAGAATCTCCTCATCAACACCTCGATCTTATTTCGAACCCCCGCAGGTATCGATCTCGTGGAGCAAAAGATGATGGGGATTGCCGAGAGGACATGCTTCAATAGTGCCAACTTCCCCCCTTAGAGAGCACGGTCGCCTTCCATCAATCCAGCCTAGCTTCCAGCCTCTCCAACAAATCCTTTCAGTCCCCCGCCTTTGGCTTCCCCGCCACAAGAGGAAACCCCAAGTAAGTAATCGGTAAAGACGGCAGCAAGCAAACCAACATTTCAAACACGTTCCGCTACTCCATCTCTGAGAGCCTGAAAGGGACCATCACATACTTGTCTTTATTAACTCGTTGGCCAGACACCATCCCAAAAATGTCCATGATGAACGAAGCCCGCCTAATCTTTTCTAGTTCCTCACCCAGGAATAGAACAATATCATTGGCATATTGAAGAAAAGGGATGGAGATATCATCCTTCAAAAATCCAGAACACAAGTTGTCAGCCACTGCCATCCTCATAAGCACGACCAGAGCATCCGACACCAAAACAAAGAGCAGGGGAGCTAAGAGACATCCCTGCTTGATTCCCCGTTGCGGTTGAAAGAAACCCCCCTCCGGCCTTCCATTAATCAACACAACATGAGAAGCAGAAGTAACACATCCGCTTGATCCAAGCAATCCACATCCTAGGGAATCCTCCTTTTTCCAACGACGCCCACGAGAATCTCCAATCTACACAATCGTACGTCTTAGAAAAGTCAACCTTCCAGAGCACCCCTTTAACCACCCTCCTTTTCCACTCCGACACCATCTCCGCGGTGAAAACTAGCCCATCAGCCATAGCTATCCCAGGTATGAATGCAGACTGCTCAGGTGATATGAGGTTGTGCAACACCCTCAGTCGGTTAGCCAAAATCTTAAAAATCAAGAGATATATGGCATTCGACAACGCAATAGGCCTAAAATCATCAACCCTGAGTGGCGCACTTTTCTTGGGTAGCAGGAAAATGAGTGCTTTAAATCATCATATTGCAATAAATGTCAAGAAGACAAGGAATGATGATGCTCAAATCCATAGAAACTAGACATTTGAAGTATGCCAACATTGTGATAGAAGGCATCTTGGGAATGCTATAAACTGGTTAGTACTTGCTTAAAATACAAAAAAAATCATGAGAAAATGTAAAAGTTACATAAAGGACTGAAAAAAGCCATTCTAATATAAAAAGAAGGTACCACAAAGGGTATTTGTTATTATGCAAAAGATGACAATACAACGGTGGAATGTACCCTTTTAATTGCAAGCTATTAGAGTCATGTTCATTTCTATTCATACACTATGCATTCATTCATTACAAATGCATTAGCAAGTAAATTTGTAACACATCCATTACTTATGTTATATTAATAAAATAATTAAAAAAAGGTCAATAACCAACCTCGCGTCACCTTTAAGATAATGTAAAAAAAGAGAGAAATAATAAATTAACCAACGACCTTAGTTAGTTATCACTATTATCTATTAATTAAATCCAACTTATTATTGTTAATTATCTCATTGAATGTGCCTATAAAATACACAAGACTTCAACAATTCTCCATATCTTGCCTTCCTCGTGAGAGAGAGTTTTAGAGAGAGAGAGAGGACGGTGACGACATTCGTTCATCGCGTCGTTTTCGGATTCGACAACGATGTCCGGCGATGTCAAAGTTTTTATCCGGCAAAAATTGGAGGAGAAACAACGTGGTCAATGATGGTTTGGATATGCAGAATACTTGTCAACAGATTACTAGCGTCGTCGAGGTATGTGTCGAACATTTAAGAATACGATTCGAGTGCTAGTAACCATGATTATCTAAATTGTTCCATTTAAAATCAAAGATGCGTACTTATATACTGGATATCGCGGACACCATGGATATTAGAAACTGGACAATGTGTTCTCCTAACTTCCGTTTTTAAGCATTCACGTGCCATTAATTTAGATCTTCAATTGACTTAAGGTTGAATATTAATGCATTAGAATCTAATTGTATGTGCGGGGAATTATGCATCCCTAAGTCGCTGCATTATTTTTTTAGCATCCCATCAGAAATTAATTTTCCTCGTGGTGATACGGTGCAGATTACATGATTTTAGGGATCTTAACAAAAACATCCCGTAGTAATTATCTAATTGATTCAACCACATTATCTTATTATTATCATGTGTAATTTGATCGGTACTGTGTCTTGAATCTATAAAGCAATATATTTTTTTATGACTATCTAGTCTAGAATAGGACCTTTAAGGGGTGCTCTTTCAAACATGTAGGATAAAGGTCGGCCAAAAATTTACTTATTTTTAAGAAAATCGGGTGCACATAGATTAGCAAATCATCTTCAAGGTTATCCTCGTTGTCAATAACATGGAGGTGAACAAGTCGTATCATTCTCATGATGAGACTATTTACCGGATTAATGTGTGAAACTACTGCGGTGCCATTCACTTAAAGTTTTAATTATTTGCATGAATTTCAAGCAAATAAACTGATTAGCTTTCATGTCTTGGTTACTTCGGTCCCCACTAATCTGATGATTTATAATTTTTGTTAAGGCTAAATTATTTGTCTCCGTTCATTATCCCCATCGAAAGTAATTTTAAGAAGTATTGAAATACAACTTAATTTTTGGACATTAAAGATATCCCCTCATAAAAGTTTATATAAGATGATGGTTTTGAAAACATTGCCATGTGATTTGAAGATATCAAGAACTAAATAACTATATGTAATACATAAAGGTTCAATTTTCTACTATTAACAAGAAACAATTTATTATGATTATTGAAGCTATCAAGTCATAAGACGTTGACAATAAGTTATTGGCACCAACTCGAACTAAAAGGTTGTAAAGGCCTAAAGGGTTAACGCCTTCTGGGGGTGTGAGGCAAAAGATAAGTCCTCTGCAGTTGTAACTACACTATCATGGTTATGTATTGTTTATGAACCGCTTTTGCCGGCAATAAAATCATCAAAAACATCAAAGCCACTTAATAATGTAACAACCAAGACAACCCTACTAAATACTAAAAATGTTATGGGTATATATGCAATTATATTAATTCTATGAGTATATATGCAATTATGTTATTGCAATGTACAAGTGTGCAATTTATATTGATGTTAAGTGCATATGAGCAATTTTATATTAATGTTATGTGCATACATGCAAATATGACAAAACTTAAGGTATGTACACAAGTATGGCGTGTGATGCATGGATATGAAAAAAAAATATACTTCATATGCATAACTAAGTTAAGTAATGGTTCACATGATATTCTAGCCCTATGTCACGTCAAATATTTTATGCAACATGGAAAAGGAATAGAACGAAAATTATAAATCTTTATTATTAGAATAATTACCTTATGTTATGAATGAAATTATTAGTTGTGACTTGGTTTCTCCGCTAGCCGGCTTGACCCAAACTCGGCACACATTGAGCGTTAAGCTCATAACATATATTGTTACTCTTTTTCAAGGAACATGAAGATTAAGTTATTTACATTTCAAGGGAGACTTCATCGTCTTCAAAAAGTAGAATCAATAAGAGACTACTGTTGGATCGGTTTGGAAGGATGTCATATTCCCACTGGATTAAGGAAATTGTAGATACCTTTTATTTTATTTAAGGAACTCTTGGACCTTTGTCCTTATTATTAGCAAGGAAAAGTTTTTTTAATTGGTTCTTTACTACTCTTAAATGTTATATTTAGTGCAATGAGTAACGATCATGAGATGTCCGTTGAGTTCTTGCTTCCGCATCATTCTCGGATGATCAGAGACATTACAAAATAAAGCTTGAAAACCATTGATCTTTTATATGCATTTACAGCTTCTTCACCAATGGGTGGTCTTATTGCCAAGAATATGCACCTAAAATATATACATGTTGTAATAGGAGAAGACAAACTCACCACTAACTTGATCCCACTACCAATTTTGATATATTATGCCATCTTGGGCATGGATTGATTATAGGAGCACTATGCAATGGTTTATTGCAGAGAGATAAGGTGGTCCTGAGCAGGCCAAATCATAAAGAGATAGCCATTCTAAGCATGCATGAGAGTGGTTGATTAATTAACAAATCCTTGCAAGCAAAATAATTGTTAGCTAAGGGTTGCACTGCATACCTAACAAGCACAACTAGCATAGAATCATCTCAGAAATGACATGAGATTTTGGACGTGATTCGAGATTTCGTCAATATTATTCCAAACGATCTTCCTAGATTACCTCCTCATAAAGAGGTTGATTTTTCAATTGACGTTATTCCGGGATCCATTGAATGACACATACAGAACTTAATGAGTTGAAGAAGCAATTACAAAAATAATCGGATAAGGGATTTTTACGTTCCTAGTACTTTTTCGTAGGGAGCATCTATCCTCTTTGTGAAAAACAAATATGGATCCTTTAGACTTTGCACTAAATGTCGTGCTATGAATAAAGATTCACTACGACAACGATTTTATCTATATTGTCTAGTAGTGGAGACTTCATAGTATATACATATGCATCTAGCACACGAATCAAATATACTTATGCAGAATGAAAAGTCACTGATTATTATTCGTTCCAACTAAAATCAAAGAGATAAACTACCCTACTCATTAGCTAGTTTTAGCAGCAGTAGTCTTTCTCTTAAAATTTAGTGGCATTACCTTTATTTTGAATAGTTTGAGATCCTCATTAATCATAAGAGCCTCAAATACATTTTCTCTCAGAAGAAACTTAATTTAAGGCAACATCGTTGGTTAGAGTTCCTAAACAATTATGGATTTGCCATCAATTATGACTCTAGAAAAGCAAATACTGTAGCCGATGCATTAAGTAGAAGGCAAACATGCTAGCTTGTAACTTCAGTGGAAATGATGGGAGATTTTAATTATTAGAACTTTTCTTGAGTGAAACGAGAAAGATATCATTTGTAAGGCTTAGAATCCATCTAAAATTAATTATAAAATTATAGCAACACAAAAGATGATGTTTACCTTTTTATGATGTCGAAGCTTCTAAGAAAGAAGGTTCTGAATTTACAATTAGAATTGATGAAATTGTGAGATACCACAATTGACTATGGCTTCCAAGTGACCATGAGACGAGGCATGAGATTCTAGATGAAGTTCATGGATTGGTGTACATTATCCATCTTGGTACATCAACAATGTACAAAGATCTACAATAAAATTTCTGGTTGCCAAAGATGAAGACAAATATCATAGAATTTGTTTCTAAATGCTTGGTATGTTGGCAGATAAAGATTGAACAACAGAGACCAATAAGTTATGTTCAACCCTTGGAGATACCGGAATGGATGTAGGAGCATCTCATGATGGATTTCATTACTGGTTTACACAAGACAAAGAAGCATCGTTATGACACCATATGATTGTTGTTTGATTGATCGAGTCAGCTCACTTCTTGCCCATTTTCCTAGATTAATCGATGGAAAGTCTAGCCAAATTGTGTACATGAAAGAGATAGTCAGTCTAAATGGATCCTACATCAACTGTGTCAGATCGAGACACAATATACACATCTTGCTAATGGAAAAGTTTCCTAGAGGTTATGGGCACTCATATGAAGTTCAACACTTCATTTTATTTGTAGACTGATGGTCTATTAGAAAGGACCATCCAAACACTTGAAGAAATGCTGAGAGCATGTGCTTAGGATTTTGCAAGTAGGTAGGATAGACATCTTCCGTCAATAATATCTATCATTCAAGCATTAACATGGCTCCCTATGAAGAATTGTATGGGAGACCCTGTAGATCACCTTGGTGCTGGAGTGATGTTGGCAAAACAATATATTATTGAGATAAGAGTTAGTCTAGACCGGAAAGCATGGAGCTGAGCTAATTATCAAGAGATTATTGACAGCTCAAATTATGAAAAATTATATTGATCATTGTAGAAGAGAGATGATTTTCGAAGTCGAAGAAAATGTGTTTTTGAATATCTCCCTAGCAAAAGCGTCTTGCAATTTGTTAAGAAAGGGGAGCTTAGTCCCATGTACATCCGACAGTTTGAAATTCTACAAAAGACTGGTTACGTGACATATCGTATTGTGTTGACACCTTAATATTCTAAGCTCTATGAGGTATTTCATGTGTCAATGTTGAGGAAGTACACTCCTAATCATTCACATGTGGTCGAATACGTGGTCCTGACTATTCAACCCAATTTTACATTTGAAGAGAAACTACTATAAATAGTCGATCAGAGAGACCACCATCTTCATTTCGACGCAAAGTTCTCATGTTTGAAGTCATTTGGCAGCATCACCGAAAGGAAGAGGCTACTTGGAAATTGGAGACTGAGATAAAGGAGAAATACCCACACCTTTCGGTATGTTCCCATTCTAAGAAAATTCAAAGATAAATTATTTTTAAAGGATGGTATATTGTTATGGCTAAGTATTTTCTAGAAACAACCAAAAACCATTTCCCTTCCAATCACCAATTATCATTATATTTGAATTTTGAATATTCAAAAGAATGGGAATTAATATCCTATTAATTTCTCCTATAATCATATCAACCCTCTCACCTCTCTTTTCCCCCATGTTTCCCTCTTCTTTGTAGGAGACGATGACGTCACATTGGAGGAGTGTAAGGACTTGCGATGTTAAAGGAGTCGTGGATGAGTGAGGATTCGAGGTATACATATTGATGCTTAAGCTATGTATCGATTTCATAGGACAATACGTAAACGTAGGCTTCTAGATGCATCTAAGAACTTTTCTTAAACACTACTCCGATTTCGTATAAAGTTTATAGTTGAAATTTCATTTATAGGTTACATAAGATTTGAAATCAATTAGCCATTGAACTCATTCATGCCTTCCACATCAAGTTACTGTAAACATAAAAATTGGATAAAGGCTTATTTTAATTTGTTTGAAAAAATATAATATCCGATAGGATTATAATGTTAATATTGGCTTCAAATAAATGTACGAAAATAAAAATTATGAATCCGTCAATATAATGCGTATATACATCAAAGCATAGAGGGCTTCTGAGTACGTTGAGGATCTATGATTTTAAAAGGAGTTTAAACGTGCATTCTATAAAGATCTAAATGATATTGTAATGATATGAAAAGTTTATGGAATTCTTATTGTGATCGAGAAATATAGATTTTTGGCATTGACCAAAAAAGTTACATAAATTACTCGAATCAAGAGGTCACGTTGGTTCAAGGGGGCAACATCTTCCGGTGACATATGGTCCAAGGAACCACACTACAAGTATCAACTGGTTAAAATATAATAAAATAAATTTATAAAAAGTTATGGAAGAAATGGTTTCAATAAAGAGTAAACTATTACCAGTTATGCAAAAAATGGTTTATCAAAAATTAACTATCATAAGACATGCGAAGTTAATTATTTTAAAGGGATTAACAAGTAAGAAGGATTTGAAAGATAACAAAACCATGTGCATGTCATATATTCTCTTGAAACATATCCCACAAGACGAAAAGTGTTGGTTTATATATTTTTAGGGATTTTTATCCGGCGGACTCTATAATCTTTGCCAATTACCTCTACGACCTTTGAAACATCGTAATTCCTCTCTCGACCCCGTAAACTTGTTAACCTTTACCCTACAAACCATGTGGTTAACCCCAATCCATTTGACCATTAAAAGTAACCAGATTCTGTTATCTTTCTTTACATTATACTCATTTTATTTATGAAAATTACTATAAGTGCCACTCCCTCATACACGTCAGCTTCTCCACCTCCCCCGCCCTGCCTCCCCCAACTCGAAGCCCCCCTCCATGCCAGTCGCGCGAGGCCTGGCCCATCGCCTCAGCTTGAAGCCCCCGCCCCAGCTCGAAGCTCCCCCCTCTTCCCAGCCCCAACTCAAAGCCCCCCTCCTTACAGGTCGCGCGAGTTCTACCCCTCGACCCATCTCGAAGCGCGCGGGAAAACCCCCCTCCCCGCCGGTCGCGCGAGTCCCCCCCCCCCCCCGCGGCCCAGCTCGAAGCGCGCGAGCCCCCCCCCCCCCTGCCCCAGCACCACCCCCCACCCTCGTGCGTTCGGAGTCCCATGCCCACCGCCTCCCCCAGAAGCGCGCTCGGAGTCCCTCCCCCACCCCCCCCCCCCCCCCCCCCCCCGCTCCAGCGCCACCCCCACCCTCGCGTGCTCGGAGTCCCCTGCCCACCACCTCCTCCAGAAGGCCCCCTCACCCTAGCGCCACCCCCCACCCTCGTGCGCTCGGAGACCCCTGCCCACCGCCTCCTCCAGAAGGCCCCCCCGCCACCCCCCACCCTCGTGCGCTCGGAGTTTCCTGCCCATCGTGTCCCCCAAAAGTGCGCTCGAAGTCCCCCCTCCCCGCCAGCTCGAAGCACGCGAGCACCCCCCCACCCCCCGCCCCAGCGCCACCCCCCACCCTCGTGTGCTCGGAGTCCCCTGTCCACCGCCTCCCCCAGAAGCCCCCCCTGCCCCAGCACCCACCCCCACCCTCGCACGCTCGGAGTCCCCTGCCCACCGCCTCCCCCCGAAGCCCCCCCTTCCTCTGCTCGTAGAAGCCCCTCCGCTATTTCGAGGCACCCGCCACTTGATCCCCACGTCGTCGTCTGAAGACCCTCCACCTTCTCCAGCACAGGTCACCTCCCCTCGACCCCCGCCAAACTCCTCCCCTCCTGCCTCTAGTGGAACCCGACCCAGAACACGACCCTGCCCACCGCCAACCTCCTTCCCTCCGCCCGTGGAAGCCTGATTGCTCGCGCTCAACTCCTCCATCCCCGGCCAGTGCCCTCGTGAGGGCATAGAGATGGAAGAGACGATGCGGGGAAGCTGTTAGAGGAGAGAGGACTTCTCTTGGTTGATTCTAGTCGTCCGATCATGGATTTGTTAGATCAACTCGTTTTTAACTCAAGGAAGTTAACTCTAGATGTGTCAATTTAACGGCAGGGTTCGTAGGGTAAGACGGAGCAAGTTTACAGGGTCGAGGGAGGAATTACGATGTTTCAAAGGTCGTAGAGGTAATTGGCAAATATTATAGGGTCAGCCGGGTAAAAATACCATATATTTAATGTATATTGTGTATGTATGTATGTATATATAGGTATTTTTACCCACCAGACCCTATAATCTTTGTCAATTACCTCTACGACCTTTGAAACATCCTAATTTCTCCCTCGACCTCGTAAACTTGCTTACTCTTACCCCACAGACCTCGTGGTTAATCCACATCCATTTATCCGTTAAAGCTGACCCGATTCCATTACATTCTTTTATATCATGGATTTTTACACCCATACCCCTGCCTGCAGCGCCATCCCGAGCAACGCTCTTCCTGGAGCCTCCCCCCCCCACACACCGAGCCCTGCCGCCAAGGAGCCCCGCACCCAGCTCCCCCCTCCTGTCGCTCGAGGCCCCCCTGGCTCCACTGCTCGATGCCCCGTCGGGCCTCCCCTGACTCGAAGTCCCCCGTCGCGGACCTGCACGAAGCCCCCCCCCTCCACCCCGTTCGAAGCACCCCCGCTCCGTCGCCTCCCCTGCTCCAATCCCACCACCCCCGTCGCATCCCCTACTGGAAGGCTCCCCCTCCCGCTCCAGCGCCTCCGTCGATCCTCGCCAACCTCCTCCAGTCCACCCACCAGCCCAGTTCGCCCCCGGTAGTGATCCACTCGCCGCCTGGAAGCCTCACCTCCTCCAGCTCGAGTCCCCCCTCCCCCCCCCCCACTTCCTCCAGTCCAGGTCGAGCACCCTCCCCCTTGATGCCGACTGCCTTCCACTATTTTTTCTTCTTTCGGTTAATTCTAGTCGTCCGATCGCAGATTGGTTAGATTAACTCGTTTTTAACCCAAGGAAGTTAACTCTAGATATGCCAATTTAATGGTAGGGTTCGTATGGTAAGACGGAGCAAGTTCACGGAATCGAGGGAGGAATTAGGATGCTTCAAAGGTCATAGTTGTAATTGACAAAGATTATAGGGTCTGTCGGGAAAAAATATCATACATATATCTATGAAAGAAATCAATATATAATATTTTAGGGAAACAATCTTGACATGCAAGGGAACAATTAAGCACGTGACAATATTTTCTATGAATAGACTCAAGTACATGCAATGTAACATATTAAACTAAGGACCGTTAGAATGCCCATGCATGACCCTTGATACATAATAGGTATTAGGACCCTTGATACATATTTGGTATTAGGCTCATTAAAAATATATTTATCGATTCTAGGTGAAGAATAAGGTTGACCGAACACTCATGATCGTGCGGCGGACTCACTAAGACATTATGTAATAGGAATCATGCATGATTTCAGAGAATATCTGAATGCCCACTGGAACGTGATTCAAGTCATTGTACTTGTTTTAGTTTTCTGCAAATTTATCATTGTCAGAGTTGTTACGACAGAACTCTTAATTACAAATAACTATTATGATTTTTACGAGAAAGTTTTTTTATACTTATTAATTACCATGCATAAAATGATGAATGGTTCGGTACCCGTTCCATCACAATTTACATTGTATTTTCTAATGCATAATCGTGAGTGATATCTTTTACATAAGCAGACATACTTACGACACATGTATAGATGACCGCAACTGTATTTTGATTAAAAATATGTCTCTCCGTGGATCTACTTAATGGTTACTATAAAAATTACCAAGTAAATATGTTTCTATACGGTAGGATTTGTGTGATACTTTTTATGTTATATTATACAAATATATGATTACACATGGTGCTACACAAGGATTTTTATAATATATACAGTTCCATGAGAATTTGTCTGATAAATGAGATTTCCATTATATTGCTCCACTAGTATTTTTAAATTAGATACACTTTACAATATTCCTTAAAAGCTACATTATATAGTGACGAGCCCAGAAATACCCTAATCAATTGTTCCGAATTTGTTATAGTTAGGTAATTAGGATCAATCACAAATAAACCACACGATTAAATTATCAACTAATCAAGCAAGTGCAGTTTTATGTTTAACCTGGGCAAGTCACAGGATAACTCAAGGAGACAAATGAACAACTTAGGTTTAGATCAGATTACTTAGTGTACAATTTTCGAAGGAGATTTTTTTGATATTTTTTATGCAATATGAATGCAAATGAATTGGCTTCTTAAGAAAAACAAGCAAACTTTACCAATTTAATTTTAATACAAAATTAATCTAAATTAGCAAAGTAATATTTTTTGGAAATCCTATGCAATAGTTAAAGCAAAATATATATATTTTTTGGAATTTTTGAGGTTAAATCAACAATGAAAAATGAATGATTTTTGTTTTTTATGCAATTTGTCATGCAAACAAAATGCAAAAATTAATGAAATTTAGATAGAAAGTTAAATATGATGAAATTATTCTATACTAAATTTCTTAGAATTTCATGACAATATATGATATTTTTATGAATTTTTTAAGTGAAACAGAGTGACTGTGACTTCTTAATTTCCAACAAAAATCAAATTATCGAGAAACCAATTTATCTCAAATAGATTTTTCAATGAACAATCCGGGAGACTTGAAATTTCATAAAAAAATATTGTATGGGGGATTTAGCTAAAAATCAGTTGCAAAAATCACTCTATAATTTATTTTAAGCACAAGACACATCCATTTCAATGAAATGTTTACAAAAATTAAAGCACGCTTAGACACAACATCTTTGATTTTTTTTTGAAATTTTTAGAGCAAGGAATTAAATACATGCATATTTTAGACCATAAATGGGTGAATTTTCAATAAATATCACACTATGATTTTTAATAAATTCACAAAGGCTCGTAAAAATTTAATTAAATAGCCATGATATGTAGCATTGATTGAACAACAAATTGCAAAAAAGATTGATATCATAGATGGCCATTGTCATTAAGAGAACCCCAACTGCCTCCCTCACCCATCGTTCCGACGAGGGTATAAAAATACCTTGCCTCAGTGCAACCACATCCTAAAGTCAAGGTCGTTGAGGCAAAAATCCATGCAAAACAACGGAAGCGAGCCCTAAAAAATTGAAACCATCCAAGGCAAAGAACCCTTCCAACCCGGACCTCCACCTTTCCCTTAAATCGATATCCATCTCACATCTTAAAACAATATTTTTCCCAGACAGCCATGGCCCTTTCCGGAATGCCCGGTCAGGGCATGACAGGTACCAATTTCCCTATCAGGCCACGGATCGGCAAATGGTTCACCGATCGATGAACCATTCGCCGACTAAATCGAGATTCAACATTCGAGGGAACTTAACAATAATCAATGATTATCATTAAAAACAATTGGCGGTGAACGGTTTACCATTTCACGCACCCCTCCTCCCCATGCCTCAAGCAATTCAAAATAAATATATAAAAGAACAAAAATGCTAAGTTATAAATATGGGAAAAAAATAAAAACAAAAAATATATTAAAAAATATAAATAAAATACTTGTTAAATAAGACCAAAACCTAAAAGTAAATTTCTCCTCATACAAACTCATATGAAACTCTATTTACCTTTGAATTAATGTGCATCAAAGTATCTAAAAAATATGATTAAACTTAAAGAAATCAGAGTTCATATACAAAATTTAGATTTTGAGACCATATTGTAAATTCCATAATTTTATTAAAAACAAATTTATCATTTTATGTACAGAAATTTACCTTTTTAATTTATTTCTTTTTTATTTATAAATAACTAATTAGAAAGAAATTAAAATCTATAAAGATTAAAAAATAATAAAAAAGAACAATGTATATATTGACCCAAGAGCATGTATATAAAACCTTCTTTATTCCATTTTCACCTTTTCTTAAATATTAAACACAAAAGATATTAATATGTCAATACATACTAGTATTTTATAGAAATATATTATGTATATTATTAAGAGGACCAAAATGAAAAAAAAAAGATAAATCCAAACAACCATACATGTTATACCTATAAATACTTCGAACAATTTCATATTCGAACATATGACTGTTTTTTTATTTTTGGACATTAGTGAATGTTGCAGATCTCATTGATATCTACAACTTTCATTTAGATCAATTTTTATTTTGAGTTCTTTTATTTTACTTTGATGTTTCTCTGATTGTTCTTGATTTTTCTGAGATCTACAAGTTTTGGTCCACCCTTGAGTCAAAGCGCCATGCATTATTTCCTATTGGCCACCTACATTAGTTCGTCTTCACACATGTCAACTTCATGGGAATATAAAGACAATCAACCATTCAGGATCTCCACTTCACACTTCAACTTTAATAATTCAATGTTACAAATGTGAAGTAAAAAGATCACATCTAGCATACATTAGATAAATATGACTTCAATAAAAATTACAGTACATTGATTTTGTTAATCATCCCCTCGATCGGACTCGTTGTCCTCGAAGTATGCTCAGACATGCGTACTTCAGTTCCTTTGTGTAATGCAAATTAGCTAAGTCGGCGTACAGATCCTCCTCCTCGTCGTACACTTCCGTGAGCGGGGATGTCTCGCTATGAAAACTCTCAACCATATGTGGAGGCATTGACTATGGTGAGTAGTCTGTGAACGGAGAGTCAATCGACTGAAGCCGTTGAGGTAACGATCGATCCTCTAATGGATACTACGTAGGAGCATCTGATAGGCTGTGAGGGTCAGCTCCCATCTCTGAGTTTTGGAGAGCACCCTCTCGTGGGACTGCAGAAACTCCACCTTGCAGTGGTAGTAGTGAAGCAAGTGGAGCATGATGTGATGCATTAGCATTGGACGGTGAATGAACTGCTAGGAATCGATTCGCCGGAAGACGCACCGACTTACGAGCTGTGAATCGAATTTTCGTCATAACATATAATAATACAATAGCATTACAGATGTAATAAAATAGAGTTATCTTAAGCTAATTAAGAATTGCACCTAATATAGAATTGAAATGTAATAATATGAAGATTACTTACGGATTTGCGTCACGCCTACAAATTACATTTGAGATTATATGGAAGCATAATATGGCTCATGGTAATACATTTTCCAAGTATGTGGATCTTACTATTTCTATGATTTTTTAGTATTATTATGTAATCACACTTGACATTGCACCAAAATCAACATAAATGGTAATACTGTCATTATTCTACTAATAAAATGAGATTGTTGATATAAATTATCGTGAATTAAAAATTCTGCATGCCCGACATAAGAGTGATAATATATTAGCCCTACGACCTCGACTACCACCACTAGTACCACCCTCACTCTCTTCACTTGATTCTCATGGTGGTTGTCATGGTGTGTTCCTAACTGATGAGGCTCTATCAATCTGTGGAGATAATTGACGATGATGTGATGGTGGTGGCTCTGTCTATGGTGCATGCTTCTACGGGTGCATCTGCGTCATAACTAGTAGAGGTGTGCATTGAAGATTCTGGAATGGAGGCACACGGCTGGAATCTACGTAATAGGAGAATCAGTCGATTGATGTGGAATAAAATCGCTGGTTAAGAATTGTGTGAATGTCTGCGTCTGTGGGGGCATGCTAGGGTTTAGACCCCAAAAATCATCAGCTTGCGAAGGTTGCATAAATTGTACCTGAGATGATCCCGCCTCATCATCATTTCTACCGACAACATACGATTGTTGTGCATGAAAAGCATATGCTTGAGTAGCAGCGTCATGTTGCCGCTGGGGTTCAAGGGCATGGAACGGGACCGCGGAAGGCTCAGTTGAGTAAGAGTTGATCCACCAATCCAAAGTTTTGTA
Organism: Ottelia alismoides; assembly: GCA_037367405.1. Classification (NCBI taxonomy): domain Eukaryota; kingdom Viridiplantae; phylum Streptophyta; class Magnoliopsida; order Alismatales; family Hydrocharitaceae; genus Ottelia; species Ottelia alismoides. The sequence goes on from JAZKJV010005622.1 coordinate 120,037, forward strand.
ATGCGGAGTCAAGTAAGCCAATTACATTCCACAACTTCGAGCTCTATTCGTAGTTCTCAAGAATCCCATGAGCTTCATATACACTCTGCACCTGTAAGTACTCATACATGACATGTTGTTATCCAAGAATTCTTAGTAAAAAGTTACACACTTACCCCTGACCTAAACCTGGGAGCGTAAGGCCTGTATATAAAGCATGGTGACAAGATTGAAGTATGTATCCATCACCGTGTAATCTTCCAGTACCACTGCATGTATATTTGCAGTCGTTGCTCACCATATTCTGCCAAAGGTCTTTCCATCACCACAGTTTGATGACGTTGATTCCAACAAATGATCTCTTCTCGGAGTCGATCAACCCAATCAATAGGATCGTTGACACGCTGACGAGAGGGACGATTCGAAAAAACTATCAAAGGCATTTGATCTAGGATATGAGGTCACATATCAAATTGACTTATTACACAATCCGGCACATGCATCACTGCTACGTTAAAGAAAATTAGCACCGTATGGGACCTCCACACTTCCCGTCCCTCTCGACAGATAGCGGGTAGGATATTTAAGATCTCCATATCATATGGAGACTACCGCATCTTTTAGAAGTCTGAGGTTACTATTTTCATAGTAATCCAATAAAATGGTATATTTATGAAGCATACGTACCGTACCTGATGCCCGTACTATGTATCCAACTCATTACGGTAGAAGGTCAGGTTCATTGTTTTGACGTTCTGAGTGAACGACCTACGTCCTGACATCCATCTGTTTTATCCATGTGTTAATATTTTATCAAATAATAAAATTTTGGAGTACTTACGCGTCATACTGCAAGCGTATGGACCTTGGTTCAAAGCCGCTAGATCCATTTCTTTATGGTCGGGACAATCCGATGTGTATGTGCTCATAGGACCAAGTCTACAGTAAGGTCAGAAAGCCATACCATCTCTTGGATTTTCCTAATGAGCAATCACCTAGTTGTTGGTATAATTGGGCAAGAACTGTTTCCCTTCAAGCCATCTGGCCACATTCTTAGAAGTTCTCGAGCAACCAGAGGTATCGTAACGGTACCTTATCACCAGTGGAGTCAGGAAAAAAGGACTCTCTGATCTGGTATAAAATAAAAGCCCGAACAATTCCCTACAACTTGTTCCCATCTTGCTCCTGGAGATTAGCATCCGATAGAATAGTATCGAGAATCCAAGTAAGCTTCAACCACCGCTCAATAAATTCTCTCCTCCTACAATGCTAGGGTTGGCTCTGAGCAATTGCACGCAATAAGATCCTCAGTTATATCGTACAGGGTGTACGTATCCTGTCACAGGAGCCCTATCAATGTGAAGACCTGTAAGGATAGAGACAACCTTCAATATCATGGTATCTTCACCATGTCGAAGATGGAAAGTGTGTGTCTCCGGTCTCCATCGTTCCAAGAGGGTCATCAGAAGCGACTGATCGAGATTCGTCCTTTTCATGTTGGTGACACAACACATGCCAACCAACTCGAGCAATTGGTCGAAAGCTACACTCCGAGGTTTAATGAGTTTCTTGTTGAGTACACGACCATGCACGACGAATCTGAAATTCTGTAAAACCATATAACACGATGTTATATATAATTATTTTAAGAAATAACTGATATTTTAATATTGTTAACGTGGCATCCTCATTCAATATTAATGCAAATATGTGGTTGTTCTCATGAACAAGAACCGAAGCGTCAAGAGGCCTGGGAGTCAAGTCCATTCCTATCTCACGATAGAGTTAACATCAACGACAAAAATATTCATGAATATTTTAATAAACACGTATATTGCACCATATACTGTCCGGTATAAGTTAACATATACATTCACGAATATTTTAGTTAACATTACATATCAAAGTTACATTCTTCGTACGGGGCATATCACACGGGTATGACCAAACTGCTTACATATACTGCACTTGACATTCACACAACACATTTCATCCATTCTGTTGTAGATCCTCCACGATCGTGGTCGATCGGGACATACTTCTATGTTCAACGACATCAAGATGACTGGAGGTACATTTGTTGGCCAATATCGATGGTCAGGTATTGGTGAGAATTCAGCTGCGTAAGTTTGGCAAAACGTTGCGAGAGTAAAATACCACAAACAAATTTTAACATGCTCGATGCCAACATTAACATGACCACAAACCACAATGACATACGAGCATATGAGGTGAAATGACTGCATAGGGCCACATGTGCATTTGAACTCGGTCCCATGGAGTGTAACTCGTTAATTTCCTCGTGACATGTCACCTCGAATACCATTTGAAAGAGTTGCTCAACACCATAAGTGCAGGCTAACTCAACATTATCGTCGATAATCTTATTGTATCTCAGCAATAGCTTCGAGATGGTAGCTGCACCATGCTTGTGACGAGAGACGAATTAAGTATTCAGACGATAGAAGATTGCCAAAATCATGGTCAAGATCAGAAGGTCGTGCATGCCCTTTAGGACACTGTTGAAGTATTCCGAAAGATTTGTCGTAGTGTTCCCATAACCACGATCTCGATCATAGGACAATGCCCAGTAATTTCGATCACCGTCCTCCTGGAGGATAATCCACTCATAGGCCTCAGGGTCATTACTTCAGATCTGTCTCATGATCCGATCGTGGGCGTGCATGTTGGTTACCACCCCTACGTTGTAAAATTTTCCTTATGTCCATCGTCATGACCCGTCCTATGCATGTTCGCTTACATATGTCTCAGACAAAATCGATGACAATGACCGTGATTAGCTAAAAATACTTGAGCAATAAAATCTTCAAACCAATGAAACGATCACTTAAAAAATAAATGCCCACCGTTGAATTAAATATGATAATTTATGTAGAAAAAACTCCCATGCATCTAATGTTTCTCTTTCCACTACTACAAAGTCTCCCGGGAAATATGTGCCCCTTCCCATCAACAGATGTAGCTACGAGCATGTGACTTTTGAATTTCCCATGCATGTGAGTTACATCTATACTCAGAATTAGCCGACAGTACTCGAAACCTTTCAGCTACGGACCGAATGCCTAAAATAATTGAAAGAAAGCAATTTTCCCAGACACTTCTTGGTAAGTCTCAAGATCAATATAAGGTTCTCTTTGAAATTCATACCAAGATCCATGATTGATTTGTTTCATCGTCCACATAAATCTTCAAATATCGGCATAGAATAACTCCATATCACCAAATATTATTGTCAATGCATACTTTCTTGCAAGCCATGCTTTCTTGTAAGATACCGTGATGAGGTAAGTATCTGAAACCAGGCTCCTGATCATATAGGGGTCAACATAAAGTTGGATCTTAGAGTCTTTAAAATACCGACTAATAAATCTTGTATTACATTGTCAGTTATTAGTTAGCAGTACATGATTACGACACATATGCTCTTCCCGATACGTTTGAACTTTCCAAATTTCCCTCTTCTTACTGCAGCTAGCATGTAACCTCCAATTGCAGTTTGGTAAAGTGCATCCTACAGTATTGATATCCTTCTTTGATACTAGCACTTTGTATTGCTCGTAGTTGACCATACTCTAGGTGCTTATCGCATCATTCAAATCCTTTTTGGAATTAAAAAAACTATTATTCCAATACTCGAGTCCACTCCTATCCGGAAAGATGGTGTCTTGGGGCTCTCTCAAGAATTATGCCTCCTCTGCATAAGTGTTTGCTATCCAGTCCTCGTCTGTGAAAATATCGGGAAGCTTCGATAGAGGATCCAAAGTCACGCCATAATCAACTGGAGGATAAAAAATCGGTTCACTGCTGATGGAACCGATGAGTGATCCTTGACCATGGATACCATCATAATCAACATTCAGATTATGGTTATCATCACCCTCCTCGTCGGCAGTGTATTCATCAACAATATTCGCATTCAGATCGGGAATGACAGCAGAATCATCAACCTCGCCGTCATAGTTTAAATTTAGATCTGGGATACTCTCGACATCATCCTCTCGTCCCCTTCGAGAAGATTCAACGATATTGCTTATGTGAATCCTAGGAGTTCCAACAACATCTACTTTCACCATCAGGTTTATTATTCAAAGGGACCGAGCAATGTTTAACATTAAATCAGTTGTTTGAGTGTCAGTAATCACTACGAGATAGAAGGTGTGAGTTCATAGGCCATCTATACGTGATTCGGATGTTATACTCCCCTTTCGTGTATCCAATAAGACTCCGAATCGTTCCTAGGAGCTCCTCGAAAGTGCCAGAGATGGGGAAACCTATCATCTTTTCGACCCCTCTTCGTAGCATGCATTCTCGTTTTCAATAACAATTCTCCCATTCCAGGAGACAAACAATGTGGCCATGTTGGCCATTATCTATGAAATATTAAGGTCATATTAAATTATTTAATTAAAATATTATTAATATAATATTAATTCATATGGAATAAGACATTATTATTTAAATTAATTACATTTTTAGTAATTAGACGAGTAATTTCAAGTTAAATCATTAATAATTAAAATAATATTAATGTAAAATTAATTCATATTAATTAAAATGTTATCATATTAATTAATAAAGAATAAATTTGGAGTATGATGACTGATAAGATGGTTTCATAATAATTATAACATTATTAATTAAAAGGTAAATTAAAAACCACTTATTATTTTTATTAAATGGACAAGTTATATTAAGTAAATTATTAGAGACTGATTAATGATAATATAATTTCTTAATAATTATAATACTACTAATTAATGGGTAAATTATATAACAATTAAACTAATTACATTATTAATAATTTGTAAGGTAATTTCATGTTAAATCATTAATAATTAAAACATCATTAACAAAAATTAATTCATATTAATTAATTTTTTTCATATTAATTAATGTAATATTAATGTATCATATTAAAGACTTTATTAGGAGTATGATTAATGATAAGATGGTTTTATAATAATTATAATATTATTGATTAAAAGATAAATTAAAAACCACTTAATATTTTTATAAAATGGACAAGTCATATTAAGTATTAGAGAGTGATTAATGATAAAATGATTTCCTAATAATTATAATATTACTAATTAATGGGTAAGTTTTATAATAATTAAATTTATTACATTATTAATAATTAGATGGGTAATTTCGTGTTAAATCATTAATAACTAAAATATTATTAATGTAAAATTAATTAATATTAATTAAAAAATTTTAATATTAATTAATGTAATATTAATGTCTCGTATTAAAGAATTTATTAGGAGTATGATTAATTATAAGATGATTTCAAAATAATTATAATATTATGAAATAAAGGGTAAATTTAATATCACTTAAATTAATTATATTATAAATAATTAGACGGGTAATTTTATGTTAAATTATTTAATTAAAATATTATTAATGTAAAATAAATTCATATTAATTATATAAATTATAATTAAAGAGAAAAGTCTATATTAATTAAATTAATTAGAAAATAGTTCATCTGAATTAAGAAAATACTAATTAATAATTTAATTAAATTAAAATTTACATATTAAATTATTTAATTACGAGAATATTCATTTAGAAAAATTGAATCTTAATTACGAAATTATAAATTAATGGGACTTCTACACAATCCTAATCGTCAATGTCTTTCCTAATCAGTATTTATCTGGCTAATTCTATATAGAGATGTGTATGAAAAACATCTAACGTGCGTATATGAAAATAGCGAATGAAGTTGTAATTTCAAAAACAATTGTTGACAGTAGGGAGAGGGAGAGTCTAGCGGTTAAGGTACACTAGAAAGACATCACAAAACATAAAAAAAAGTATTGTATAAAATCTTTAAACACTCTAGTTCAAACAGGAGCATATACATCAATCAACAGTGTGATCCTTTAAAATTATATTAGAATTTCACATCATCCCTTTTGTATTAAATATTGGGTATAATGACATTAAACTTCCACATGCATTATATGCTTATGAAAGATTATTATAGACAGAGGCATTATATCACATTATTAATCTTGAAATGGAAAAAATGAAAAAATAACATATAAATATTAAATCATACCTTCACCTGGGAGAGGGAGCTTGCAAGAGAAAAGGAGAGGGCATGAATGAGAAGTGAAGGAGATTGAGAGCGAGAGAGGGAGTTTGAGGGAGAGATTGAACAATGGAGGGATGTGTGAGAAGCGAGGGGGGCGGGGTCGGCTTTTATAGGCACGGGGATGGGCTTCAATAGGTGATCGGTTCATCGAGTAACAGTTTTCGTGAATCTCGAGCACGTGCATTGCGCCTCGGGAAGAGCAGCACCTCAGAAAGGAGCGTTGAATTGGCGTGTAGTGGGTTGATCGACGAATCCGTGCCTTGATAGGGAAATTGGTCCCTGCCATGTTCTGGTCGAGCATTCCGGACAGGGTCATGCCCTGTTTGGGAAAAATCTCACTTAAACCCTCTCTCTCTCTGTTCTCTCGAACTCAATGGGAGGCTCTGACACATCCTTCTTAGCTACTTTCCAAGGTTACCAGGACCCTCAACCAACTGGAACTCTTGGAAGAGATTACCCATGATTTCAGCTCTTCAAATTCAACCGCTTGCTGGATTAACCATACCGAACCAAAATTTGAAATCCCCCACAAAATCCCTCCGCGATCACCATCACCACCAACTACCCCCAAAACCAGTGAAACCCCATTAAGGTCCATGCAAAAATCTTCAAGGAACATCAGATATTCTAATACATCAAAGTTAACATTGCACCAACATGCAACCCACAGCTTGGTTCAAGCCACTAAACCCAACCCCCACTACTCACGAATTCTTTCCCATTTGGACCCTTGGAAAAAAGTTCCTGCCACAAGCCAAAGTGATATGAAACCATTATGGAATCGTTACCACACCTTACACATTGGGGTTAGAAATCCAAGTTGGCAACAAAACCTTTGTCATCACGGTATATTCATATTCCCCTGATGCATATCCAGGCTCCTCGGGTCACATGGAGGGACATCGTCACCAACCCTCACCCTACGAAAAATCAATCAAATCCTGCCGCCCTCGAAACGTGAACCAAGGATTTCGCCTTAACCTCCCACCCCGAGATTTTTCCCTGAAGGGGCACGACCCCCTCGGTAATGCCCGCTCACGGCATGACATCACGAAAATTCCCAGTCAGGGCATTGATAGGCAAATGGTTCGCCGATCGGCAAACGGTTCGCCGATCAGCGAACCATTTGCCTATCGATCCCAATTCGCCCATTACACCGTTTGAGGTTTTTCTCTATTTTAATTTTTTTATTAAATAATAAATAAAAATATTTTAATATATTAAAACATACTATCATTTTATATTAATACAATTTGTACATTATTAAAATGGGTAAAATGATTAAAATAGAAAATTATTATATATTTAAGAAGATAATAAACCGTCCAACAACTCACTTCACATTACAATTTAAGATCCATTGTTACAAATGCGAAGTAGAAAGATAACATCTAGCATTACATTAGATACACATTAGAAAGTATAATACGTAAATATACTAATCATGTCCTCGAACGTACTCGTTGTTCTCGAAGTACGCTCAGACGTGCGTACTTAAGTGCAATTGTATAATGTAAATCTGCTAAGTTAGCGAACAGATCTTCCTCCTCGTCGTACATGTCAGTGAGCGGGGAGGTCTCGCTCTGAGAACTCTCAACCATATGTGGAGGCATGGACTATGGAGAGTAGTCGGTAAACGGAGAGTCTACTGAATGAAGCGGATGAGCTAGCGAAGTATCCTGCAATGGATACTCCGAAGTATCCTGCAATGGATACTCCGTAGGAGCATCTGATAGGCTGCGAGGATCACGACCCATCTCCGAGTTGTGGGGACTACCCTCTCGTGGGACTGTAGAAGGTCCACCTTGCGGTTGCTGTGGTGAGGCAACTGGAGTCTGACGTGATGCATTCGCCCTGGGCGGGGTATGAACCACTAGGACTATGTTGGTCGGAAGACGTACCGACTTCCGCGTTGTGAATCTAGTTTTCGCCATAACCTACAATAACACAATATCATAAGAAATGAATAAAATAGAATTATCGTAAGATAATAAAGAATTGCTCCCAATATGGAAATAAAATGTAACAACATGCGATTGTACTTACGGATTTGCGACACGCCAATAACTTATATTCTAGTTGTGATGGAAGCATAAAATGACCCATGAAAAGTATTACTCCAAGTATCTGCATATCACTAATTTTATGCCATTTATTTTTAATATTAAAGGAAGCTTGACATTACACTGAAATCAACATAAACGATCATATTGTCATTAATCTACCAAATAAAAAGAGATTGTTGATACAAATCACTACGAATTAAAAATTCTACGTGCCCGACGTAAGATCGATGAAACATTAGCCCTATGACCCCGACTAGCAACAACGGTACCACCCCAACTCTCATCATTGTTTCTCGTGGTGGTTGTGGTGGTGTGTCCGTGACTGATGAAGCTATATCAATCTATGCAGGTAGGTGACGATGCTCTGATGGTGGCTGATCGGCTGCGGTGTATGCTGATGTGGCAGGGGTTGCCTCGGAGATTCTGGAATGGAGGCACATGTTGGAATCTGCATAATAGGCGAACCCAGTCATTTGATATGGATTGAAATCGCTGGTTAAGAATTGTGTGAATGTCTGCATCTGGTTTAGATCCCAAAAAGAACTAGCTTGTGAAGGTTGCGTAAATTGGGCCTGGGATGGTCCCACTTCATCATCGTTTGTACCGACAACATACGAGTCATGTACGTAAAAGGCATAACTTTGAGCAGCAGCTTTATACGATCGTTGTGGTTTAGGGACATGGAATGAGACAACGGAAGGCTCAATGGAGTACGAGTACCTCGAGGTGTACTGACTCATTTGATCCATCAATCCGAAGTTCTGTAAGGCAGAGTCAAGTAACACGGACATTGTACTGGATAGAAGGTGTTCACGTTCATAGGCCATCTACACGTAACACGAATGTTGTACTCCCCTTCCCTATATCCAGTAACACTACGAATCGTTCGCACTAGTTCCACGAAACTGCCAGAATCCGGAAAACCTTTCATCTTCCCAGTCCCCCCCGTAGGTTACATTCCTGTTCTCAATGACAGTTCTTCCATTCCAAGACACAAACAATGGAGCTATGTTGGCCATTATCTATAAAAAAAAATAGGGACAAAGTAACTTATTTAATATTAAGTATTTAATAAATGAGGATGGGGGAGTATGCACCCTGGTGCATGTAATTTTACATGCATAGGGGCTTATATCTCCCACATTTTTTTATTTTTTGAGAAAATATCACCATGTGTATTCATCTATATATCCCTCCAATATGTCATTCGAATTTCATCAAAAACAGAGACTCATACGCCCTCCATCTATAACAGGTCGATTACAGCAATTCTAAGACCGTTAAAATTATCTGTTCTTGATGGATGGTATAGGAGTCTCTGTTTCTGACAAAATTCAAATGTCATATTGGAGGGATACATAGATGAATATATACGATGATATTTTCCCAAAAAATAAAAAATATGGGAGATATAAGCCCCGATGCATGTAAAATTATATGCACCAGGGTGTTTACTCCCTTTTCTCTTAATAAATAATATTTATTAGTTTTTAAATAATTACTAATAATTAACTACCACTAGTTATTATATAACAATTATTAAGTACTAATTATTAGGTAATATTAACTTAGTAATAAATGATAATTAATAACTACTAATTAGTAATTACTAATTATTTTCTAACTATTAATTACTAATTGCTACTTATTTACTAATTATTAAATACTAATTAATAATTAATAATTAACTAATGAGTGATAATAAATAACTAATTAGCAATAACTAATTATTAACTAATAATTATAAATGAGTAATTAATAATTAACTAATTCATAATTAATAATTACTAATAATTACTAGCTAGTAAGTAACAACTAATATTTAATATTTAATAATTAACCAATTAGTAATTATATACTAATTACTAATGACTAATTAATAACTAACATTTATTGAATAATAATTAGTAATTAGTTAATTACTATTAACTAATAAGTAATAAGTAATTATGTAATAATTATTAAGTAGTAATGAGTAACTAACTAGCACTACTTATTATAAATTAATTATTAATTAGTTAATGCTAATTTTTAATCACTAAATATTAGGTAATATTAACTTAATAATAACTGATAATTACTAACTATTAATAAGTAATTGCTAATTATTTACTAATTATTAATTACTAATTCGTAAGTAATAATTAAGTAATGAGCGATACTTAATAACTAAATTAGACTAACTAATAATTAACTAATAGTTATTAAAGACTAATTAATAATTAACTAATTCATAATTAATAATTACTAATTATTAAGTACTAATTACTAATTAATAATTGCTAATTATTTAGTAATTATTAATTACTAAATAATATTATTTACTAATTACTAATAACTAATCAATGATGGCTAATTATTTAAAAATTATAAATAACTAATCAATGATTAATTACTAATTAATAATTTATAGTAATAAATAACTAATCAATGATTAATTAATAATCGATGATTATGTTACAAGGAGTTATTCCTTATATGTCATTGTGTTAGCATCATACTGATCCTAATCTATGTAAATAAATAAAGAGGTTTGTTTAACTGAGTATAAAATCATACAAAAGAACTAAGTCCAACTAACATTAACTGTCCATCCATTATCGATTAATCGTTCCAGGGAAAAAAATCAAACCACTAAAATTAAACGGTGCACATTCATATTATGTATTAGAAGAACTATGGAGTTGGTAAAAATAAGTGATTGATTCGAATTCAGAATATCAATTTTAATCTACATCTCTAGACATATAATTAACAGGCTATATGATTGATCCGAATTCAGATTGGTCTTCTACATTGGAGATCATTGTGGTATTATTATTCTAGCAAAGGAAAGGAAACTTTCGTGATCAAAGCTAACATGTGGGGAAAGGAAACTTTTCTTATCAAAGCTAACATGTGGGCATAAAGTTTTTACTCAAAAATTATTGAACTAATATTATTTAAATTGTACAACTAAAAAAATTACGTAAAAATTAAAGCATACCTTGTTGGAATGTAGGAGGGAGGAGAAGGAGGCTTGATGTACGGAATTAGGGGAAGGAGGAGGAGGAATGGAAGAATGGTGTGGGGAATGAGGGGGCCGGTGAGGGCTTTATATAGGGGAACCCGGTCAGCAAACGGTTCATCGATCGGTGAACCATTCGCCGACTGGGCCCCACCCAAAGGCACACTTCCAGGAATCTCGGGTACGCCCATCCGGGAATCCCGGCACGTGACCGCCTCGGGAGGGAGCGGGTGCATGTATCAAATAAAGATACGCCCCTTCCTTACCCCATGCAAGCCTCGAATAAACCACCACCACCTCAGCTACCCCTCCTACCCCTCGACGAATGAAGCACATGCTTCAAATGCCTTAGAAAGGGGTATACGAAGCATTACTCTCCCCATTGTGTGTTTCAACTACCGTAGAGGAGGATATACGATGATATACTACATATATCATCCCCGCATGTCACCACCAACCGCACCAGGTCAACAACCTTCCTCCACCTAAAAAATAAAATGCAGTCCATCATCCAAAATGCAGTGCTAGTCTTATGTCTCAAAGGAAAGTACCTCCCATCCGTCCATCACCAAACAACAACCGTACCTGTCTGTATCCCGTGATCTGAACTACCACATAGATACTCGAAGCACCCTAAGCAAGTGAAGGAAGAGAGGAAGGGCTTGTTTCATCTCTTTTTTTTCGCTGGTCAAATGCTCAGTCAAAGAAGACTCCTCGCGAAAGAAAGCTCTTAGTTCTGATCTAGAGAAAAGAGCCCGGCAGAGAAGGAAATGCTCGGAGGGCTCGAGTGTGAGGCATCAGTCAATATTTCAGTGATCCTACTCTGCTTGACGAATCACGCAATGCGCTTTATCGTATCTCCCATCTAATGAGGAGAAGTGTGCTTCGAATCCATCATCGCAAATTGCTAACTTCTTCGTTGTGTCATATCGGAGTTCTCCAAAGAGTCCCATCGTTCAAGTGGGCCAAGGCCTCACAAATCGACGAACTCGGGAAGGACACTTTCCGTTACTTTGGAATATTAGCAAGTGATAAATCATTATCAAAGTCACCACCGAGCATACATACAAGAACCTCATCAGGAGCATTGCTACTTGCGAAGATGACACCACCATTTGGTTCTACCAATGGTCCCCCTTCTTTGGAGCCAAGCGTATTAAATAAAAAACCCTTATAGGATCGTTGTTCTCGAACTACCACTTGACCAGTGCTACCCCTACATACTCAACAACCTCATTCACAACTTCAGGAAACTGTTGTTGTAGGAGGTCCCCCCTCCCTTCAAAGATTGCAACGAGGCTTCAATGGTGAAACTCTTTATTGATATCACCCGTGTTCAAGCCATCCTCCAGGGTAGTGAAGTCATCACCACTGATGGAGTCTCCGAAGCCACCTTCCACCCGATACATCACTTCCACAAGGTGGTATTTACACAAAATGATAGCCCCTCCTCCAAGAATACTACTTCCCACTTCATCATGTCCAAGATCCTACTGACAGATGTAACATCCCACTCCCCATACACCTGGAACTGAGAAACTGGCCTGACACCAATCGTGGAATGATGTGCGCCTGAATCGACTCAAATTAATATGAAATTAATGTGTCTTTGTGACCCAAATCAATCCCGCGAATAATCGAGAAAATAAACCGCTCTAAAAATCAAACAGTGAATGTAAGCGGATTCGCGATTTTTATTTACATGGTATAGTGACTAGGATCGAATACAAGGAGCGCAATTAAGAGATAAGTAGTGAGATTTCAGGAATATAAAATTTTTAGTGGTTATAATTATTTTTTAAATTTTTAATTTTTTTAATATTGAATAAATAAGCACAAGGGATAAAAACACCCACAAACACTCTTTTTGTATTTTAAAAAAGGGTAGCATTAAAAATATTTTTGGATTTTATATTCTTTAAAATGTTTTTGGTAATTTTTATAGTTTTTTCAAATGTTTTTGTGAATTTCTAAAAATCAAATCATGAATAAAATAATAAAGAGTGCATAGCCAGGAGTAATTTGCAAGTTAAAAATAGTCAAAATGCCCAAAACTCATGAAAGTAATTTTTAAGATAGAATATAGGTACATATCTACAAACAGAGACTGGAATCAAAATATTTAATTTTTCTGCAATTTTATATAATTTTTATTATTTTTCAAGAGTTTTGTAATTTTTACGGTTTTCCTAATGTATTTTTAAGCAAAATTAATAATAGAGCTAAAAGACACTAAAATACAATTACCCAACTTTTTGTGGAGTTTTGGGTGATTTTTCAAATTTTTATAGTTTTTCTGAGACAAACATGATACTTTTATGATTTTTGAATTTTTAATAATAGAAAATATAATAAAATTAACAAGCAAAAATTACAATAAATTAGATACGCAATCAAGGATTAGAAGTAATTTTTATAGAATTTTTGAAGTTGATTTAATATTTATTGCACTAAATAAAAGGAATGTAGTTAAAAATAATGCAGAGAGACCTATTTGTAATTCTTTTTAGTTTAAGGGATCCTGGAATAACAAAATAAAAACTACATGGGACCATTATGAAAATTTTTTTATGCAACACATACGCATCACGTGAGTCAGGCAAACATGGGCATAAATTCAAATATCAAAACTAAATATTCATTTAGTAGCGGATGAAAAGTTCAGGAGAAACTTGCAAAAGCACCACAAAATATGTTTGGGCACATGTGAGTACAAATCAACTGGACTGAAGTGCAAATATAAGAACTACAAGGGTCTAACAAATGTTCTCAACTACACATTATATTTATTGGACTAAAAATAAATAGCATAAAAGACAAGATATGAACTAAAATATACTCCTCGCAGACACATGGCAGGCGTAGGGCGGCTCTCTGATGTGCGGTTTTGATGACTGTTGGAGGTGGATCTGATGGCTCAGATGGCAGGCGAGCGTGCGTGCCAGATCCTCCTAGGAATTCGATCTGACGTCTTTGAAAAGAAGAATGGATGGACGGTGCAGATTGATTCTGCCAGAAGGTGTCTTGATCAGACGACAGTTGGAGATGCTGGAAGAACCGGAAGAAGGAGACTTCAGGCGAGCTCTCGCATAAAGTCTGCTCTACTGCGTTGATCAAGTCGCTGAGAGGTACAACATGTAACTGAGGTTATTCTGTGTCGATTAAGAGTCTCTGATGGAGCAGTGGACGGTCAGATGTGCATGGTGAGGTCCCAACATGTGGAGATGCTCTGCACCTGAGTTGAAGCATGAATCGATCCTACTACGCATGCCTGGACCTGCAAAGAGACTCACGACTCAAAGATAAAGCTTCAGTCGAGGTTATTTAGGCTAAAAGCAGAGGAAGCGTAGGGGGAATGGAATTGACATCCGGCGAGGCTGGAGGAGGACATATTAGCTTGATCTTTCTCCAAGGAGTGAGATTCAAGTTGATCGGGATTTGTGGGAATATGGATGAGTGAAACGGAGCCCCAACCACATTGGCCAGAGCTAAATGAGGACAGGAGGCTGATGATCTAAGTCGACTTGCATAATGAAAATGCATGCGAAGTATGGCTACCTGAAGATCCTGATGAACCCAGCGAAGTCAGGCGGAGAGGAAGGCGAGGTTGTGGCCTCAACTTCGATGCGTAAGGTGAAGGAGGCTTGTCGGACGGTGCTCCGGCCATGCGATGAGTTGTGTGCTACCCAACTCCGAACCGAGCTCCCAAATGGACCTGTAGAAAGCTGTCATCCTCTCAGAGGTGTTAGAGGAGAAATGGTGGCGCGAGGGACGAGTTGTCGAGCTCGGGAGGCAGAAGAGAGTATTTATAGAAGATCCCTAGGGTCTAGAAAGATTGAAAGATGCAGCGAAACCCTAGGATGATCCGGATGCGCCTAGGAATCTGCAAGGATCACGAATCCTAGGAGCATAATAGGGCGTAAAAATCAAGGTGATTGGAGGTCTAACCCGATCGAGAAAGTGGAAAGAAAACAGATCTGGCGAAGGCTGAGTCGGGTCGAGTCAACTAGGAAGAGGGGTTGACCGAGGTCAACCATCCAACGTGGACCAATAGAAAAATTCCAGACAAAAAATTGAAAGAGTATTGAATATTAAATAGCAAATGATTTTAAAATAAAAATGAATTAAATGAAAGTTGTTTATTATTTTTCAAACTATTTTTATGTGATTTTTATTTATTTTTATGAAAAATATCGATAGGGTATATACAATATAGTGTATTATACACAGGTATAATATACATATATATTATATACAAGTATTTTTATTTTATTATTTTTGCAAAAATAAGTTTTCTTTTATATTTTATTTACTTACAACATAATTTAAAGAATATAAAAGATTTTTTATTTGATTTTTATAGATTAAGTAAATATATTAATTAAATGGATATTTTATACAATATATGTGTGTCTTTTGTACAATGACTTTTGGATTTTATTTTTGTTTTCTTTTATGTTTTCTAATTTTCTTTTTATTTTATTCTTAAGGTTATATACAAGTGCTAAAATAATATGGTCTTCACAAAATGTAAAATAAATATAAATACAACCTTCTTGTCGATCAGGTTTTATTATTAAGGTATTATCTACAATATACCCTATCTCCCCCTACTCATATATCTTGTCGATCAGCTCAAGGTTTAAGCTTCTTTTGGGGTTTAGGTCATTGTGTATTTATTCTAAATAAATCCTTATTTTTCTTTTCTCTTTATTCTTTTTTTTATTTTTCGAAAATATGTGTTAAATATGCAATATTAATAAGGACATGTACAATGTTAATTTATTGTATTTACACTTATTTATAGATATTTTTGCTAAATGATGAAGCTAAAATAAAAGAATAAAGAATAAGAATCGTAGATTTAACATCCCCCTATATTTTACCTTTGCTAGTTCCTTAGCAAATACTTATTTGAAAAAGAAGTGAAAACAAGAAGAAGAAAAGAAAACATCAGAATTGATTATTAAACTTATGTTTATTAAATTGGAGTAAGGAGTTCATTCAGACCTTTGGATTATTAATTTGGTGGAACCTTATTGGGATGTGAATTTAAGACTCGACGGCCTTCAAGTTCCACAATTCTATGGTCGGGACTCCTTAACAACCAGGTCAGAACAAGTCTACATATGCAAACTCTAATGACTATGAATATTTCCTTGTATTGTGTAAGTGATGTGTAGCTCCCCACCTCAAAAATGACAGACTCAACCTCTCTCAATAAGGTAACTCTAATCCTCCTAGTCTAGCAACTCTTTCCTCGAGGAGTGGGGTATTCCCTTCTAAGATCAAGTACAACCAGCTCAAGAAGAGGGAAAAGAAGAGAATGGACTGTGACCAGTGTATCCACGTATCCCTTGGAGCTTAACCAGTGTAGATAAGTCTCCAGCTGCAAGCTTCCTTGAGATGAGACAATGGGATACATAAGCTTTGCTTATTTACTATATACACTCCATAGGCATTTTATTTTCAATCAGGCATGTCCCCCTTTTTTGGATTTTTTGCAATTTTGCACTTTTTTCAACATATATACAACATATCTACAAGGTGCAACATATACATAAGGAGTTTTCCTTCTTGAGCCAGTAGACTATCCCTCTTTTGAAGCATTATTGCAACCCATGCTCTCCTATCGTTAGACATCAATGCCACTAGACCAAGTTGAGGTGCACATCCCTCCCAAGAGGAGGGCGGGAGATTCTGGCTAGTTGTCCTACCCCCGTATGCTACTCCAAGCCAAAGAATTCTACCTCCTCACCGTCTCATTCATGTTGAGCTAAGTGTAAGGTGCGTGTCAAAGTCAAGCCACTATCTCTAAGAGTCACGTGTGCGTTGTTAAGTGTTCTACTTAGGCTAATCAAGATGACATGTTAACATAGCCTAGTGGACTTAAAGAATTAAGTCGCTATGGACCTGAAAAGTCTTAATCCCAAGTCCTATAAGGTTCCTCTGAAGTTGAGTGGATTAAGGTCTTAACCAAGCTCCATTTTTCAATTTAATTCTAGACTAGTTTAAATGTCAACCATGATGCAAATATTTACAAAAAAACTCTTTTTGGAATTTTTCAAGCTATGCAATTTTTTATGGATTTTGAATTTTCAAATTTTTAGGTATTTTGAAAAGAAGGAAAGATTTTTATCAAGATATGTATATATATACAGAAAGTTTTATGTACAAGATGGATTTTAGGGGTAGCTTCTGGTTTTTAATGTATACATATATACAAGTAGTTTTCATGTCCCAGATTTATTTGTTTATGTGGCAAAATTATTTTACAAAATACTTTTCACAATATTTTTACAAATTATTTTTGCAAAAATTTTATTTTCACATAATTTTATAATTTTTTTAAAGTATACCTAATTTTTGTACAAAAAATAACTTTACCAATATTTTGAAACAAAATATTTTACAAACATTTTTACAAAATTTGTACAAAAACAATTTTGAAAAGATTTTTGAAAATGCTTTCATAGCATTTTTTTTATAAAAAATAAACATATTATTAACACACCAAGTCGAGTTATGGCTAAAGTATGTATACAATATATATGACACCCCTCTATACTTAGCTCGAACGATGTCCTTAGAGTGATCAGAGAGCGATGAAGGAAGACATAACTCGTGCTGAGTATGGGGAACTGAAAAGAATGCTATACAACAATGCCTCAAAGAATAAAATAATAGAATCGATAGAAGTCGGTGATCCCCCTATACATGGGATCAAGTAATCCTAAGTTTAGAAAACTATACACAAAAGGGAAAACGGAGGAG
Source organism: Ottelia alismoides (assembly GCA_037367405.1). Lineage (NCBI taxonomy): Eukaryota > Viridiplantae > Streptophyta > Magnoliopsida > Alismatales > Hydrocharitaceae > Ottelia > Ottelia alismoides. The sequence continues at coordinate 137,993 of JAZKJV010005622.1, forward strand.
TAGAATGTACCAATATTACCTCCTCTATACGTAGGGTGAAATGTCCCTTAGTATAGGCAATAAAAATAGTGGTAGTGGATAAAATGGAAAAACACAAGTCTAATACCCCCTATACTTAGAATCAAGTACATCGTAAGTATAACAAAATCATAGGATGGATCCAGGGTATTAAACTAAAAGAATGAGTGATATGGACAATATGGATCTATACAGCTGCGGGAAAGAAGTAAGAATCATGTATGAGATACAGGTGATGTGAGTCAAAGATCACATCTCATATAAAATGAATAGGGGAAACGTTAACGATCAACAGATCATGATCAAGATATGGTTTCAGGCACTGACCGTTTACTCGAAAGGTGGAATCAGAAGAAAATTCAGATATATCAATGCTACCATTGTCATGCATATTTCTGACCAAGTATGGTCCCTTTCATTTGCTTTGTAATTTCCCTGGAAATATTCGCAGCTTAGTGATGAATACCCATTCATCACTCTTTATTCTTTTATTTTAGCTACAAAACCTATGCAAAACACATGTAAATATTTGTAAATAACAATAATTATCATTCAACATGCATTGTGTAAATATGCATTATTAGCATGTTTTTGTGCATAAATAAAAGAATAAATAAATAAAAGAAAAAAGAGGGAGATATTTAGAATAAATATTGAGCGACCTAATCCCAAGGGAGGGCTCAGCATGGGCCTGACCGCAAAAAGAACCCAAGTAGAGAGAGGTAGGGAAGCTCATGTACATACACCTAAAAATAAATAAAAACTATTTTCCTCTTATTCAGAATAAAAATGGGTGTGTATTTATTTGTATATATTTGTATATATAAAATTAAATTGAAAATGAGAAAAATAAAAGAAAATTAAAAAGAAATTAAAATCCCTTCATCATTGTATATATACCATGTACATAGAACCATTCATCTTTTTATTTTCCTCTTCTAAATAAATAATTAAAATTTAATAAAAATATATTTACATTCTACATTTCATGGTGTAAATAAAAAAAATAAAAATCACAAAAACAAAAATAAAATAAAAATCAAAATCAACATTGTATATATACCATGTAAATAGATGTATATATCTATTTATTTACTCTATGTAAATAATTAATAAAAATAAAATAAAAATACCGTATTCTTCCAAATTTTATGTTATAAATAATTAAAATATAAAATTGGAATAAAATGTATAAAAATAAATAATTAAAAAAAATTAAAAATGTATATTGTATATACCTATATATAATAATACTATATTGTACATACATTATTTTTATTTAAAAAAATAAATAAAAATCACAAAAAAATAATTTAAAAATAAAGTAACATTTTTTATGTTTTAACTTTTTCAAAATTCGGCCATTTACTATTTTTTTATTTAAATTCCAAATATTTAATAATTGGCGAGCTCTGATTGGTCCATGGGGGATGTTGACCCCCGGTCAACTCTCCCCCCAGGACCACCAAACTCGGGTCTTGTTGCCTCGATCCGATTTCTCCTATTTTTTCCCACTTGATCCGATCACCAAAACCCTAAACCCCAGGCTCCATTTGATCCTTGTTTATCCGAGATTCACGCCCGGGGTGGGATCTAGGGATCCGAGCTCCACAGATCCATGCCCGACCTTGTCTTCTTGGACTCTTCACCATATTTAGCTGAACCTCCGGCTGCCATTCCAATCCATCTTTGGCCCTCCCCCTCGTTGCCAGTGAGCTCCTCCACCTCGCCTGAGTGACAGCTGTGCGAGAGAGAGTCGAAGCGAGGCTCGGGCAGCCGGGAAGCCACTGATCCGGCGATATCACTGCCGTGCACCACCGCGAGGATCGCCAAGCCTCAGGAAGTGACGAACCCTTGAGGCTATAACCCCCGTAGCTCCGCCAGCTCCAGCATAGTCGACTATGCCTGCCAGGTAGCTCTGATAGACTGTAGGTTAGCGTAGATTTTAGTTTTTCGATTTCTGTTCATGTAGCTCCGCCGTCGTCGCCAGCCACCTCCGGACGTCCATCTGCCATCCCGACCCGACTACCACATTCACCAGACTTCCCTCCATCTTCTCTGCCCTTCCATTCCCCTGGCTCAACCCGGAGCAGGTTCCACGCCCTCCTCCGCCGTCACTTCACCGGAGGGCGACACTCCGCCTCACCAGACCACTTCCTTTACCCACCGACGGGTCGAGGCACTTTGCCCTCGACCCCTGTTCCCTTATGTGTAGCTTGCAGGTCCACAGGACCCCATCCGGGGGTCAACTAGCTGAAGCACAGGTGCTCTAGGAGGTTCGTGTCGCCAGAGCATCTCAGACGCTCTCGGCCCCATCTGAGCACGCCATTAGCTGCGGACGACCTCGGCCACTCTTTTCTCTATCTTAGCAGCTCGGGAGGCTCCTTCCCCCGCGCGCACGGAGCCGGCGAAACTCGTCGGCGAACAGTTCTTGGAGAGCCTTCAGTCGCCGTCCGATCAAGCCTCCCGCGCCAGATTTGATCAGAGCCATCCATTCGCGAGGAGCCTTCACCGTTCGATTCTTCGGGGACTTGATCTGGACTGCCCATCCAGCGAAGAGGAGCCCTTGTTCCACAGCCGTTGATCACCCACGTGGCGTCCTCCTAGCCGTTGATCCAGACGAAGGGTTTAGCCACTGCCTTCCACAATCGGATCCCACACGTGGCAAGCTCTCCGCCGTCCGATCCGAGCCAGAGCTCTTCGAAGAGGCGCAACAAGCTCTCAGTCGTCCGATCTTCACGTGGCGCGCCTCCAGCCCTCGGATAATAAGTGGGGTAATTTATACTTAGGCCCCCTCCTGTTTTGCATTTACTTTTTAGTCCTGTAAATATTTTCTCTGGTTATTTTTATTTTGGTTAAATTGCATAGAAGACATGGATGTTTAGTTTAATTACACATTAGTCCCTATGAGTGTGGCCACGTGCTTCGTCACGTGAGGACTTGGTGTTTTTGCACTATTTACCTGTATTCCTTGTGTGTTAATATTTGCATCTTTTTAAATAGGAATTGCATTTCAGTCCTTCCGTGCCTGGTTCATGTGAGTTGCGCGTGCTGTGTGGGATTTTTGCATGATTGACCCTTAAACTTCTTACATGTGTTATGCTTTGGCCCCTGGAAATAACTTTCCTTGCATTTAGGTCCCTATGCACTGTGTGATTGTTTTTTATTTAAATAAAATATCAAATTTAACCCAAATCGTGTGAAAATTGGACATTGGCTCCTGCCACTGTGTAAATTTTCACTAATTTTTGGGTACATTTTTTAGCCTTTTTATTATTTTTAAAAATTCAAAAACACCTATTTTTGCCTCTGTCCAGATTATAAAATCCTAAAAAATATTAAAACCCTTTTAAAAATTCTAGAAAAAATTAAGTTTTGCTCGTTTTTGCTTGTTTGATTTTCTTTGTGAATTTGGCTATTTTTGGATTTCTAAAAAGCTTAAAAATTAAAAAACCCTTAAAAACTCATAAAAATTCTAAAAAACCATAGAAAATTCAAAAATTCACAAACTCTTCTTCTGAATTTTCCTTTTTGTTTATATTTTTCATGAAAAATACCTCCAGGCTCTTCTAGGATCATTTTATATTTTAATTTTGTCCTCCAAGCCTGACTGGACAGTTTGCTTTTATTTCTGCCTTCTTTTATTTTTAGAAAATTCAATAAAAAAATATAAAATTCTCAAAAATTCACCAAAAACAGTAAAAAAACATATAAAACATAAAAATATTTTTGTTTGAATTTTTGGACTATTTTTGAGCACCTAAATAATTGGTTAAAGTTGCTTATTTTTGTCTTTTTATTATTTTCCTTATTATTTAAAATCTCAAAAAAAATTAAAAAATATTAAAAACCACCAAAAAATATTTGTTTTATTTTCTTTTCTTTTTCGACTACTTCGTAGGCCGCAAGGCCAACTCGTGCTCCCTGAGTCCGACCCTGGGTGCTACACCAGGCTAATTTCATAGACAGGGCCACTATTTGTTTTTCTCTGATTTTATCTGCTTGATTAGTGGTTTGTTCCTTCTTTTTCATGTTAAGCTGAGTTTCGAGTGACTGAGGTCGCAACGACCTTCGCTAGATTTTATTCACCTTAGTTCTTTCGTAAAATTTGGCTCATCAGAATGGCGTCGTTGCCGGGGAGCACGGCTTAGTAGTCGCATTTTCTTTATTTTTATTTTCTTTTGATTTTCGCAGCTTTCCGCGGCTTTTTCTTCGTCTGAGGCTTTTCGCGGCTTTTGTTTTCTTTTGTTTTCTTTTTCTTTTCTTTTATTTTATTTTCTTTTATTTTCTTTTTGTTTTTGTTTTCATTTGTTTTGTGTGTTTATTTTTATTTTCTGCATATATTGCTTGCTTTATTTTATCTGCCTTAGTTTCTTTTTATAATAAATGCTTTGACACTCTTCTGGTTTTTGCGAGGGCCCAAGGACCGAGGCGGCTCTTCTCAAAGAGACGGCGCAACCACGGAAGTCGGAGGCGGCTCTCTTCTCTACAGAGCCGCAGGAGGACGCGAGGAGCAAGCAGGAGTGCAGGAGCCACGGAATAGCCGCGGAGATAGCAGTAGTGTAGTTTAGCTTAGTTTCCCTTTCAGTCTCAAACATTATATTATTGTAATAATATAGGTACCCAGATTTTCAGACTTGGACTTTGTGGGGTCTGTTTCGCCGAGCACCGGTGTGCTCGGGGGACCCCACCGCTGTTTTGTTTTGTTGCCTTTTCTTTTTATTTGATTTCACGTGGATTTCTGTGCTTGAGCCCCTAGACTTTGGTTTTTATATCATTGAGCCAGGTAGCCTTAGGTCCACAGCCCTAAAAGAATATCTATTCCCATAGATCACGCTTGGACTTAGGCAAATAAATCGGTTCTTCACGATAATAGAAGCTTCTGTTTAGGACGGTTTCTCACACTGCATTCCATATAGATTAGGTTTACATTTATGCACAGATCATAATTGCATGTAGACTGCTGGAGTCAGGTACGCCTTCTATCTCGTGCATGCATCATTGACTTGTCGCGCATCGGTTTTTCCGTTTTCCTCCCCCTGATTTTCTGGACTTAGGAATAAAAGGAAATCAGAAAATTCGTTAGACGTTTTCTTGAAAATACATAAAAAGAAAAACAATAAAATCGGGACTGCTAATCACACTTGACCTAAAAGACACTCCATTGAAAATATGTCTTGGGAGAGTAACCCCCTCCTTGTTTGGTTTGGATGAGCGAGAGAGTGACCCGCACCCTAGGCTAGAGCCATATCCGATTTCTCGACTGATTACCGGCTTTTTGTATGGGACAATTGATTGAGAATATTGGATTCCTATCAGCTCATGTAATCGCTCTGAAAGACTGAATGATCGCCTAAAATAAAATCGACAAGATAATTGACCGATCCTTTACGATCTTCAGCTCGTGTGCGTAGGTGAATCGGGGGTTTTGCTTTCTCATCTTGTGTGATTCCAGATCCCTTCTGCCTTCCCCCATCTATGTTCTTCTCCTTTCATTTTTTTCTCCCACCCACCCTCCCTTCAGTCTTCTTCTTCTCCTTTACCCCTGGATGATGGATCCCCCTCACTCCTGACCGACTCTTGCGGCTTCTTCTCCATTCTCTGACCATCAGTCCCGTCCACCTTCGAGGGAGGTCGGATCCCCGACCAACCTCCCGCTCCCTCCATACCATCCCTTTCTTTACTCTGGGCATGCTGCGCTAGACGTTCGCAGATATCAGATCAAGCAGATGCGAAACCCGGACGATGCCATTGTTGAGTTGAGAGCGCACTCCGTTCGTGATCAGAGAGAGCAGAGGAGATCATCAGATAGATCCTATCCCAGATTAATGGCGGAGCATATAGGACGGGGAACTCAATCATCTTAGACATTACGTCCATTCATCTTGGATTTGGATTTCATTCAGAGACTGCCGACATTTTCAGGGGAGGCGTACGAGGAGCCCTATATTCACTTGTCTGAGTTTGAGGAGTTTTGCCGAGCACAGTTATATTCAGATATCACTGCAGAGGAGCTGATGAGGAGGACCTTCCCCTTCACACTTCAGGACAGAGCCATGAGATGGCACAGACGATTGGGGAGGAGATTCGATATGTGGGGAGAGCTACGTCGAGAGTTTCTACAAAGATACTTTCCCCAGCGTAGAGCAGATATGATGCGGTCTTTGATCACCGACTTTTCAGTTGACCCCCATGAGCCACTGCAGGAGGCATGGCCGAGGTTTCTTGACCTCTTGAGGAGATTTCCAGACCACAGACTTCCACTGACAGACCTTATTGAAATCTCCATGCAGAGGATGACCGCAGAGCAGATAGCACTGGTGATTACCACATGTGGAGGTTCACACCGCAGTTCCGACATTCACCTACTGGATACCATCTCGAGTTTACTTGCACAGAGATCTTCTTCAAGAGATGCCGTAGTCGAAACAACATATGAGGATGCTGCAGTACCAGTGCGGTGTGTCGCATTACATGAGGAGACAACTTCTACACACCAGCCAGAGGACTTGGATCATGCAACACCACTGACAGAGGAGATGACTGTGATAGTAGAGGTTCGGACCCAGAGTCTCCTCGAGTTCCCGTTGGTTTTCCAGTTGGAGTTCGAGCCAGCCCTAGAGTTCTCAGTTGACGAGTCTTGGATATCAGACCTTCTGATACTCCAGAAGCCGGAGGAGCCCCCGCTACTATAGCCATTGATTCATCCACTTCAGTGTCCAGTCCCGGAGGAGTCAGCTTCTTTTCTGCAGAGACACTTCTCGGATTCCGACAGCTACCAGGACTCATCCTAGCAGCCACAGTTCGATATGGGACACCACTTTGAGAGTACAGACACAGATAGTCCCATATTCGAGCCTTTTGTCCTCCACTTTGCCGAGACAGACACACTTACTGAGGACCAGTTGGCAGCCAGCTTTGTCGCAGAGCGAGGATCAACCGCAGACACTTTGCCAGCCTCCGCGATGTTGACCAGTACATTCTCCTGCTTCCAGATTGCCGAGAGCCACACTTCCGATGATGATGCAGCCTGGTGCACCAAGTGGATACCTGATAGCAGCGCAGATGCCCTTCTAGATCCTGATCCTCTCTTACTCACTTCTGATCTTGCATTTCTCCCCGAGGGTTATCTGCGGGAGAATGCCATACACGAGGAGTACTCGGTTTCACCTTTTGAGAGTGTTTCCGATCTGGCGGAGCATGAAACCGAGTCTTTTGATCTTTCTGACTCTGAGTCATCTCACCTCGACGACCCTCGCGAGGATGAGCCCATCCTGGAGATATTCGATGATCTGCCCGATTTGCTTCTATTTCATGCATCGGACATCAGTCTTCTTAGAGAGTCTCCTGATCTTGATGTCCACACCTTTTTGAGACACTGATTGACGTGGAGGATTCCATGACTGATCCATCCTTCTCCACGTTTGACTTCGTCAGCTCTACACTTCCACTCCAGTCTGATCCAGAGTCGATGATCTTGTTTGTGCTATCGGATCCCGATCACTTACTTCCATATCCATGGCCGGTAGCAGACACCTGCTTGATTGCATACCTGGGTGTCTTTCTTTACAATGTTGATTTCGTCGTTGTTCTCATACCAAGACTGCGACGACAGTACGGCATTCGCCTTACCGATGCCGTCCTGAACCTTGACACCGCCTTGTCCTAGCCTTTGCGCCCAGCTAGGGACGTAAAATCTAGCGCTTGTTGAGAGGCACCTCAACATTTATCCTTTTTGTATATACGTGTTTCGTCTTATATTGATCTTTCTTTCTTCCGTTTATGTTTTCACCCTAGGTCTCGTATAGGATTATCTTTGCTATACTTAGGATATACCTCATCCTAAGTATAGGGGGGTAGAAACATCGGGTTGTTCTTCCGTTCTGTTCCATCACTTCTGTTGTTGCCTATACTTAAGGATTCTTTACCTTAAGTATAGGGGGAGTGATGCCCTCCACCTTGTATATATTTGTTGTTCTTCTTCTTCATGTCTTGCTACCCCTGTTTTTGTTGCCTATACTTAGGTATATTTTACCCTAAGTATAGGGGGGGTAGACCCTGTACATTCTCCACTCGGTTTTCCCTTTATGAACAGCCTGCTATACTTAGGATTATTTTATCCTAAGTACAGGGGGAAAAGTCGAGACCCTCTTGATTTGTATTCTTTCATTCGTCTTTGTATATAGCCTTCCTTTTCACTTCCCTATACTAAGCATGAGTTATGTCTTCTTCATCGCTCTTGACTCTGAGGACATTGTTCGAGCTAAGTATAGGGGGGTGTGTATATATTTCATATATACTTTAGCCATACCTCGTACTTTGTGTGAGTGTGTTAATAAATAAAAATGGCTAAAAACCCAAAAATCCATAAAACTTAAAAAATTTCCCTGTAAATAAACATTCTTTTATTTGCACATACATAGTTATTGTACAAATTATTTTTGTAAAAATGTTTTCAAAAACTTTTTGTGTAAATATGTGTATATCAAAATTATGTATATAGTACAAAATTTTTCCAAAATGTTTTGAAAATCAAAAGTTTGCAAAAACCTTGTGTAAATTTGTGTAAATATTTTGCAAAACTTGCATTCATGCACACATTCATGATTTCAAAACATTCTTCAAAAATTTTGCATATGTGTAAATATTGTGTAAATAGCATCCTTGTATATATATGTAAAGTTTTTCCTGGATTAAGTTGACATTTAAACTAGCCTGGAATTAAATTAGGAAATGGAGCTTGATTAAGATCTTAATCCACCTAATTATAAGAGGAACCTTATAGGGCTTAGGGTTAAGGCTTTTCAGGTCCATGGTGACTTAATTCTTTGAGTCCACTAGGCTATGATCACATGTCATCTCAATGAGACTAAGTAGAGCACTTAACAACACACACATGACTCATATAGACAATAGCTTGACTTGGACCCACGCTTTACACCGAGCTCTCTACGGATGAGGTGGTGAGGAGGCAGTCTTCCTTGACTTGGGGTAGCATATGAGGGTAGTACTTCTAGGCGGAACCTCTCTTCTTCTTTTACTGAAGGAAGTGTGTCTCAACTTGGTCTGGTTGCCATGAGGTCTAACGACAGGAGTTGTGGGTTGCAATAATGCTTCAAAAGAGGGATAGTCTACTGGCTCAAGAGGAAAAACTCCTTATGTACATATGCTGCACATTGTACATATGTGGTATAGATGCACTTGAAAAAAATACAAAAAGAAAATAACTCCAAAAAAGTGGTGGGTCTGATAGAAAATGATAATCCCACCGGAGTATGTATATAGTGCAAATAAGCAAAGCTCGAGACTCATGTTCCATCTTATGTAGCTTGCAGCAGGGAGACTTAGCTACACTGGTTGAGCTCCCAAGGATACATGGCTACACTAGCCATGGTCCATTCTCTTCTTCCCCCTCTTCTTGAGCCGGTTGAACTTGAACTTAGAAGGGAATACCCCGCTCCTCAAGGAAAGAGTGGCCAGACTAGGGTCATAGAGTTACCTTGTTGGGGAGGGTTGTCAAGTTACTACTTCTGAGGTGGAGAGTTATACCTCACTTACACTGTACAAGGAAAGATTCATAATCTTCAGGGTTTGTCTATGTAGACTTGTTCTGATCTGGATTGTTGAGGAGTCTTGATTATAGATTAGTGGATCTTAGAGGCTGTTGAGTTTTAAACCTAAGTCTAAATAAGGTTCCGACACATTAATAATCCAAAGTTCTGATCGAGCTCCATATTTCAATTTAATGAAGGCAAGTTTAATATTCAGCACTAATCCATGCATGTTCTCCTCCTTTTCTTTTTCTTTTTCTTTTTCACTTCTTTTTCAAATAAGTGTTTGCTAAGGGACTAGCAAAGTTAAGTATAGGGGGGTGATGAATACCCATTCATCACTCTTTATTCTTTTTATTTTAGCTACAAAACCTATGCAAAACACATGTAGATATTTGTAAATAACAATAATTATCATTCAGCATGCATTGTGTAAATATGCATTATTAGCATGTTTTTGTGCATAAATAAAAGAATAAAGAAATAAAAGAAAAAGATGGAGATATTTAGAATAAATATTGAGCGACCTAATCCCAAGGGAGGGCTCAGCATGGGCCTGACCGCAAAAAGAACCCAAGTAGAGAGAGATAGGGAAGCTCATGTACATACACCTATAAATAAATAAATAAAAATTATTTTCCTCTTATTCAGAATAAAAATGGGTGTGTATTTATTTGTATATATTTGTAAATATAAAATTAAAATGTAAATGAGAAAAATAAAAGAAAATTAAAAAGAAATTAAAATCCCTTCATCATTGTATATATACCATGTACATAGAACCATTCATCTTTTTATTTTCCTCTTCTAAATAAATAATTAAAATTTAATAAAAATAAATTTACATTCTACATTTCATGGTGTAAATAAATAAAATAAAAATCACAAAAATAAAAATAAAATAAAAAGAAGTAAAATAAAAGTCAAAATCAACATTGTATATATACCATGTAAATAGATGTATATATCTATTTATTTACTCTATGTAAATATATAATAAAAATAAAATAAAAATACCATATTCTTCCAAATTTTATGTTATAAATAAATAAAATATAAAATTGGAATAAAATGTATAAAAATAAATAATTAAAAATCAAAAATTAAAAATGTATATTGTATGGGATTTTTACCCGGCAGACCCTATAATCTTTCGCAATTACCGCTACGACCTTCGAAACATCGTAATTCCTCCCCCGACCCTCTAAAAGTGCTAACCCTTACCCTATAGACCCTGCGGTTAAGGCCCGTTAATTTACCCGTTAAAATTAACCAGATTCCGTCATGTTCCATTATATTATAGCCATTTTGTTTATTTAATTTACATTGATTGCCATTCCATCATCTGAGACCCCCCGAGCAATGGAGCCGTCGCTTCGCCCCCCCGGCCGTCGCCGCTGATTCACCCCCCACGCGATGGAGTCTGCTTCGCCGCCGCTGCTGCTTCGCGCCCTCGGTCGTCACCGCTGATCCCCCCCACGCGATGGGCGGCCTGCGCGCAGGGACGCGTGGCGTCGCGGTGCAGGATGGGCGGCGGTTGTACGTCGCGGTGGACTCGGGTGAGGCGGCAGCAACGCACAGGTGGCGGCACAGCCGCCTGGAGGTTGGCCAAGGAGGATCGCGGTGCGAGGCGAGCCGCGGGAGGAGGGGAAAGGATTAGGGTCACCCGCAGCCCCTTTTTCCTTCCAAGGGCGGAGGCGCGCGTCGATCTGGGTTGGAGGGCAACCGCGGTGGTGGGGTTGCGTGGTCGGCTGGAGTGCGGGCGGTGCCCGCGCAGCCGCATGGGGCAGTGGCTGAGGAGGCACGGGAGGTCTGCACCGCCGCGCGGGGAGGGCGCCTGCACCCCTCGACCTGCCGACGATGTTGCTTCGCCCCCCGCCCCAGCCCCCACCGACGATGGAGGCCATCCCCCCTGCATCTGCTGCTTCGGCCCCCGGCACGATTTTCTTTCCACCTCCTTGGGAGATCTACAGAGAACACCTGAGACAGGATCACGATTCACGCCACGAGCTTCTGCGCATTTTTGCAATCTGCTGTTCCTACGAAGAGCAGCTGCATTTGGGAATCGCTTCCAAGCAGCAGTTCGCTAGATTCGATGTCCTACACGTCCTGCAAGAGCTTGGCATACCGCCTCTCCACCTCCTCGGGAGTCCTCCCCTAATCGTAGCCGTTGGATGGTAAATTGGTTAGGCTAACTCAAGAATAACCCAAGTATTTGACTCAAATATAGTTAAAATTGACGGCAGGGTTCTTGGAGTAAGACGGAGCAAGTTTACAGGGTCTAGGGAGGAATTACGATGTTTCGAAGGTCGTAGCGGTAATTGCAAAAGATTATAGGGTCTGTCGGGTAAAATCCCATATTGTATATACCTATATATAATAATACTATATTGTACAAACATTATTTTTATTACAAAAAAAATAAATAAAAATAAAAATAATAATTTAAAAATAAAGAAACACTTTTTATGTTTTAACTTTTTCGAAATTCATCCATTTACTATTTTTTATTTAATTTCCAAATATTTAATAATTGGCGAGCTCTGATTGGTCCACGGGGGATGTTGACCCCCGGTCAACTCTCCCCCCAGGACCACCAGACTCAAATCTTGTTACCCCGACCCGAATTCCCCTATTTTTTACCACTTGATCCGATCGCCAAAACCCTAAACCCCGGGCTCCATTTGATCATTGTTTATCCGAGATTCACGCTCGGGGTGGGTTCTAGGGATCCGAGCTCCACAGATCCATACCCGACCTTGTCTTCTCGGACCCTTCACCATATTTAGTTGAACCTCCGGCCGCTATTCCAATCCATCTTTGGCCCTCCCCCTCATTGCGAGTGAGCTCCTCCACCTCGCCTGAGTGACAGCTGTGCGAGAGAGAGTCGAAGCGAGGCTCGGGCAGCCGGGAAGCCACCGATCCGGCGATATCACCGCCGTGCGCCGCCGCGAGGTGCGCCAAGCCTCGGGAAGCAACGAACCCTTGAGGCCATAACCCCCGGAGCTCCGCCAGCTCCATCATAGTCGACTACGCCCGCCAGGTAGCTCTGATAGACTGTAGGTTAGCGTAGATTTTAGTTTTTCGATTTCTGTTCATGTAGCTCCGCTGCCGTCGCCAGCCACCTCCGACCGTCCATCTGCCATCCCGACCCGACTACCACATTCACCAGACTTCCCTCCATCTTCTCCGCCCTTCCATTCCCCCTGGCTCACCCCGGATCAGGTTCCACGCCCTCCTCCGCCGTCGTTTCACCGGAGGGCGATGCTCCGCCTCATCGGACCACTTCCTTTACCCGCTGACGGGTCGAGGCACTTTGCCCTCGACCCCTGTTCCCTTCTGTGCAGCTTGCAGGTCCACATGACCCCTTGCAGGTCCACAGGACCCCATCTGGGGGGTCAACTAGCTGAAGCACATGTGCTCCAGGAGGTTCGTGTCACTGGAGCATCTCAGACGCTCTCGGCCCCATCTGAGCACGCCATTAGCTGCGGACGACCTCGGCCACTCTTTTCCCTATCTCAGCAGCTCGGGAGGCTCCTTCCCTCGCGCGCACTGCTCGCCAGCGAAACTCGTCGGCGAGCAATCCTTGGAGAGCCTTCAGTCGCCGTCCGATCAAGCCTCCCGTGCCATATTTGATCAGAGCCATCCATTCGCAAGGAGCCTTCACCATTCGATTCTTCGGGGACTTGATCTGGACCGCCCATCCAGCGAAGAGGAGCCCTTGTTCCACAGCCATTGATCACCCACGTGGTGTCCTCCTAGCCGTTGATCTAGACAAAGGGTTTAGCCACTGCCTTCCACCGTCGGATCCCACACGTGGCAAGCTCTCCGCCGTCCGATCCAAGCCAGAGCTCTTCGAAGAGGCGCAGCAAGCTCTCAGCCGTCCGATCTCCATGTGGCACACCTCCAGCCCTCGGATAATAAGTGGGGTAATTTATACTTAGGCCCCCTCCTGTTTTGCATTTACTTTTTAGTCCTGTAAATATTTTATCTAGTTATTTTTATTTTGGTTAAATTGCATAGAGGACATGGATGTTTAGTTTAATTGCACATTAGTCCCTGTGAGTGTGGCCACGTGCTTCGTCACGTGAGGACTTGGTGTTTTTGCACTATTTACCCGGTATTCCTTGTGTGTTAATATTTGCATCTTTTTAAATAGGAATTGCATTTCAGTCCTTCCATGCCTGGTTCACGTGAGTTGCGCGTGCTGTGTGGGATTTCTGCATAATTGGCCCTTAAACTTCTTACACGTGTTATGCTTTGGCCCCTGGAAATAACTTTCCTTGCATTTAGGTCCCTATGCACTGTGTGATTGTTTTTTATTTAAATAAAATATCAAATTTAACCCAAAATCATGTGAAAATTGGACAGGTGGCTCCTACCACTGTGTAAAATTTTCATTAATTTTTGGGTACATTTTTTAGCCTTTTTATTATTTTTAAAAATTCAAAAACAGCCATTTTTGCCTCTCTCTCTCCAGATTATAAAATCCTAAAAAAAATATTAAGACCCTTTTAAAAATTCTAAAAAAAAGTTTTGCTCGTTTTTGCTTGTTTGATTTTCTGTGTGAATTTGGCTATTTTTTTATTTCTAAAAAGCTTAAAAATTAAAAAACCCTCAAAAACTCATAAAAATTTTAAAAAATCATAAAAAAAATCCAAAATTCATAAACTCTTCTTATGAATTTTCCTTTTTATTTATTTTTTCATGAAAAATACCTCCAGGCTCTTCCAAGACCATTTTATATTTTAATTTGGTCCTCCAAGCCTGACTGGATAGTTTTCTTTTATTTCTGCCTTCTTTTATTTTTAGAAAATTCCATAAAAATTATAAAATTCTCAAAAATTCACAAAAACAGTAAAAAACATATAAAACATATTTTTTTGAATTTTTAGACTATTTTTGAGCATTTAAATAATTGGTTAAAGTTGCTTATTTTTGTCTTTTTATTATTTTCCCTAATATTAAAAATCTCAAAAAAAATATAAAAAATATTAAAAACCACCAAAAAATATTTGTTTTATTTTTTTTTCTTTTTCGACTACTTCGTAGGTCACAAGGCTAACTCGTGCTCCCTGAGTCCGACCCTGGGTGTGACACCAGGCTAATCTCATAGCCAGGGCCACTATTTGTTTTTCTCTGATTTTATCTGCTTGATTGGTGGTCTGTTCCTTCTTTTTCTTGTTGAGATGAGTTTCGAGTGACTGAGGTCGCAACGACCTTCGCTAGATTTTATTCACCTTAGTCCTTTCGTAAATATTGGCTCATCACCTAGCATCATATAACCATACTCTCTGATTTGGCTTAAACTGTTTATGGATGATGTGCGAATCGTGCCATGTCTTTACTCTGTCCTCATATTATAGGCTACATGAGAAGGTTGTATCTCTCAACTCCTCCGGGGCTACCAATTCTGCTCTCCTTTGGTCTCCTACACTCTTGGGATCCAATAGTAACTCAGCAACTACCCAAAGTGACTTATGCTTAATCTCTACGGGTAAGTGATATGGTTTGCCATAAATGGGTTGAAAGGGAGATGTGCGCAAAGGTCTCTTGAAGGAAGTCCGATAGGCCCACAAGATCGAGTCCAAAAGCTATGGCCAAACCTTTCGATCTAAGCAGACAACCTTCTGCAAAATAGTCTTAATCTCCCTATTTGAAACCTCAGCAAGACCATTAGTCTATGGGTGATATGGAGTGGCAACTCTATATTCAATGATGAACTTGATAACAAGGACCCTTATCTTGTCATTGATAAAATAAGTCCCCCATCAGAAATCAAGACTCTAGGTACCTCAAACTGTGAAATGATATTCTTCCTCAAACATGTGCAAATAGTCTTTTCATCTGCGGCTCGGGCGGGGATGGCCTCAACCCAACGACTAACATAATCTACAGCAAGCAGAATGCACTCAAATCCCTGACTCTTAGGGAATGGACCCATGAAATCGATGCCTCATGCATCAAAAACCTCACAGAAGTGAATGGGCTACATCGGCATCATATCTCTTTATCCACAAGTTCCCATCCTCTGACAGTCAGTGTACCTCTTCATGAATTTGTCTAAATCCTTGAAGATGGTAGGACACCAAAGGTCGGATAGGAGAACTTTCTATGTTGTCCGTCTCCTAGAGTGATGTCCTCCTGCCTCAAGCTTGTGGCAATAGGTGAGGCCGCTATGGTGCTCCTCCTGAGGAATACACCGACACTAGACAATATCCCCCCACCCTTCATGGTAAAGGGTGGGTCCTCCTAACGGTACGACTTTGCCTTTGTGAGGAAGGTCTCAAGTCCCTACCTGGGCCAACATTGTGGAACTTTCTTGGCAACAAGATAGTTCACAATGTCAGCGTACCATGGAACGAGGTGATAACAAGAATCACCTTGTCTGGAAATGTCTTTGTAATAGGTGTGGTTTGTTCAGAATCCTCAAGATGCTCTAATCAGGAGAGGTGATCTGCCACTACATTCTTAACTCTAGGTTTATCCTTAATCTCTAGGTCAAACTCCTGGAGTAGAAGGATTCATCTGGTCAATCTGGCTTTGGCATCCTTCTTTGCCATGAGGTATCGGATGGCGGTGTGATCGGTATAGATAGTCACTCTAGATCCAAAAATATAAGACCGAAACTTATCCAGAGCAAAAACTACGGCTAGCATCTCCTTCTCTGTCACAGTGTAATTCCACTAAACGACATCCAAAGTTTGGCTAGCGTAGTGAGTAGCAAAAGGCAATCCATCCCTCCTCTGTCCAAGCACAACCCCTACGGCAAAACTAGAAGCGTCCATCATGATCTCGAATGGGAGAGACCAATCAGGTGGCTGAAGGATAGGAGCCTGCACAACTAATCCCTTCAGAGTCTCGAATGACAAAATACACTTATCATATATAAGGAATTCAGTGTCTTTGCCAGCAAATTAGTAAGCGGTCGGGCAATTCGACCGAAGTCCTGTATGAACCTTCGGTAGAAACCGACATGCCCCAAAAAAGACCGCAATCGTCATAAATTGGACGGTGGATTTAGCTTCTTGATGATGTCCACCATGGCTGAATCAACCTCCATGCCCCTGTTGGAGATGATGTGATCAAGGATCGTCCCTTGAGTCATCATGAAATGACTCTTCTCCCAAGATAAGAAAAGGTTGACCTCGATACAACGCCGAAGTACTCAGTCTAGGCAAGAAAGACAAGAATCAAACCATTGCCATAGATTGAAAAGTCATCCATGAAGACCTCTAAACATTCGCCCACGATGTATGAGAAGATGGAAAGCATGCACCTTTGGAATGAATCCGGGACATTACATAAACAAAAGGGCATCCATCTAAAATCATATGTTTCGAATGGACAGGTGAACGCCATTTTCTCCTGGTCTTCGGGCACTATGGCCACCTGATTGTACCCCGAGTACCCATCAAGAAAACAATAGTGACTCTTACCAGCTAACCTCTCAATAATCTGATCAATAAATGGTAGCAGGAAATGATCCTTCTTGGTGGTCTGATTCAGTCGTCTGTAGTACACACAGACCCTTCAAGAAATGGGTACTCGGGTAGCTATATTCTCTCCAAACTCATTCATGATTGTGGTGATACCCGTCTTCTTAGGTACCACATGCAACAGACTAACTCATTTGGAGTCGGAGATGGGGTAGATAGAATCGGTGCTCCGATACTTAGATATCTCCTTCATAATTACATCTCAAAGATTCGGGTTCAGTCTTCGCTGAAACTCACGCGATGGCTTGGCATCATCTTCGAGATATATGTGATAAGAGCATAGGGCCAGACTTATCCCCTGGAGATCAGCTACACTCTATCTGATTGCCTTGTGGTTTCTTTCGAGAACCTCCATCAAACGAGATTCTTGGTCTTAAGTCAAATCCGCTGAGATTATGACTGGGAACGTGTCTGGATCACCACAAGGAATCTGTACTTCATACTCAGTGGCTAGGTCTTCAACTCAGGACAAGTGGGAGCTAAAAGATCTGGCCTCTGAAAAGTCCGCATGAAGGCTACCAAATCTGCATGGGAGAACTCTCGTTAAATCTGTGAATATGAAGAAGACGGTCTTGCTGGTGTATCTGTCAATTGTGATGGCTCGATCTCCATCCTAGCTAGGGGATATACGAAAATCATACATGGTAGATAATCATCAAAGTCCTGTCGATCAAAATCGGTGTTCAAGTCTGAGGGATGTGCATCTGAATTTGCATCACAAGAAATATACTCTACTTCACTACCCTGATCACTATCGTCAACCTCTAAAGTATCACGTGCCATGAATGTGCTCTACAAACTCTCATCTCTGGCATCTGTGACTCTGCAAATTCTGAAGGTGTGACAAGAGCTCGAGCTACTATGTCTTCCCAAATGGCTTTATCATCTGTGATCACAAAATCACACTCATGGTGGATGTCTAGCTCAGAATCTGTCATCTGCTCAGTGCTCTGCTCGGAGCATGCTGAATCTCTAGCTCTAAGCTCCCCAGTCATCTCTATTTGTATACTCTCGCTCTCGACGTGAAAGTATACCTTCCCACTATCATTATCAGACACTGCCTTGGCTATGGCCAAGAATAGACGTCCTAGAATGATGGGGGTATCGGTCACAAATTCAGGGATCTCTATGTCCAACACAACAAGGTCCATGGGGAATTTCAGGCCCTGAATTGTGACAACAATGTCCTTTAACATCCGCCTTGGCCTCTTAATAGATCGATCTACAAACTGAAGGACTGTCCTGCTCTGTCTAAGAGGGCCCAACTGGAAATGGTCAAGTAAGGCAGCCGTGAGGAGGTTAATTGCAGAACCGATGTCTAATAGAGTATGATTGAATGGTTGCTCATGAATGTGGCATCTGACGTAAGAAGCTCCTTCATCGAGCCTCTTGGCTGACAACCGGTTCTGAATAACAAAGCAGGTGGCATGAGTGAGCACACGGATTTCTGCATTGTGATTCCTCTTCTTCTTGCGAATGGTGGTATTCTCTCTAAGTTTTTTCTGAAATAGAGGGATGTGCTCAAGTGCATCTTGAAGAGTCAGCTGGATCTAAAGTCTGTCTATCATCTGCTCGCTAAACTCTAACTGTTGTCTCTTTTTTGAATTTTTGGCTTTAGGGCCCTTCTCTAAGCAGAGTGCTTGAGGGAAGGGGGTAGAGGGACCCTCTTTAAAAAGACGAGGGTCGGGAGTAGGTTCTTGGGCATTCAAGAGACTAGAATCCATGCATATGAGATACATAAACCTTTCCTTTAGTCATATTTTTGATTTTTTAAATTTTACATTTTTTGTATTTTTCCATAAATATCCTTAGGTACAAGAGAGGAAACAACTACTGTATGACTCTTGGTGGCATCAGTACCATCAACAACATCTGAAATTACGGCATTAATACCGCGCTCTGGCCAATCAACTAGGGAACTGGTGGCTTTAGCACCACCATCTGCAAGTGGAGTCTCGACAGCCTCAACACCGTCATTGGGATCCACATCCTTGGTGGCTTCAGTACCACTGTCATCATCATCATTGTGAGAAACATCAATACCGCTCCTCACTTCGTCTGGCACCCTAGCATCTACAGTGGTCTGTCGCCTAGACGAGTCGTCATCGGCTGGCTTCTGACTGCTCCTAAGTCTCATAAAATCAGCATCAAATACAAAATAAGTGTTATCCATAATGGCACTAGGAGAGGCAATCTCTGTAGACTGTACCTGTTCAGACTTCCTCTTCAGATTGTTCGGGTTAGGTTCAATCTGAGTAGGTATGGATGCCTTGCCCTTGATTATTTCCATCATTTCCTGTCGGAACTCGTCCATCTCTCGCCAAAGGTAGCCTGCTGGTCTATCAACACGCGGGTGAGATCATCAAGGGTTGGGTTCTCATGTGAGTGACCATGAGAATCGAACGGGTTGCCTCGCAAGAAATGAGGTTGGCTCTGCTGGTAGTGAGGAGAAGGCTAGGAGTACTGTTGATGAGGCTGATGCTGCCTCCACTGTTGCTCCTTATAATGGGGATGAGGATCGTGCTGCTGCTGTTGGGAGTACTGGGGTTGTTGTGGTTGGTTGCCTTGCCCTGCATGTGCTGGAGGCTAATACTGGGATGAAATGCCTCCAGTAGACCATCAGAAGCTGGGGTGGTCACGATGGATCCCGGGCTATTGTTGGTACTAGGAGTACCGGATCCCATTGACTTTCATCCACGGCTCATGTTGCTCGTGGAGTGGTGGGGGAAGGGTCGCCAAGGGCTGATCCGGATGATATACCACCAACTAGGTGTCTGAGGAAGGTGGTGGTGGCAACAGGTAATGCTTGAGCAACTGGATTGGTCCCGCCTGAATGTGGTGGACCTGACGGTATGAGGCGGAAGGCTGAGAAGAACTGCTCACTAGATCAACCCATGACCTGGAATTGGGCTGAGAAGCCGTCCGTGCCTCTTGGAGACACACGATCTGGGTCTTCAGGTCACTCAATGTCTAGTCCAGCTCATCAATCTTATTGAGCTTGTCGAGGCCATGACACTCCTTCTTCTCAATGATCTCTATCCGGTCTAACTTTTGGCTAATGATACCCATATTGGTATCTGAAGACTCTGATAACGCTGCTGCCGTAGAAGAAGTGGAAGGACCAACCTAAATTCGTGCAATCCTCTGATATAAAGTCACCTGTTGGAGAGGTTACCCCTGAGTATAGACACAGGTCTGGGACATCACTGTGGTTTTCTGCAATCTCCTCATAGATGTCCCAGACCTGGTCTTCATCCTTGGTGAAGTAGGAACCTCCACAGGAGGCGTTTACTAGCCCATGTAGCTCAGGTTTCAGCCTACAGAAGAAACTCTAGACGAGGTTGGGCTTGCTGATCTCATGGTGAGGACACCTGTCGATGAGCTCTCTAAAGCGATCCCGAGCTTTATGGAACTGTTCATTCGAGATCATAGTGAAGTTGTTGATCATGGATCTAGATGCATTGGTCCGATTGAGTGGATAGTACTTGTTCAAGTACTCGGTCCAGAGCTATTCCCAAGTGGTGATAACCTTCCCCAGATGCTTCAGCCAGTAGGTTGCTCTGTCATCCAAGGAGAACGGAAAGGCTATCAGCTTGATCATGTCCTCGTCCACCAATCTGTCGTGGGCAGTGCTGCAAATCATCTTGAATTCCTGTAGACAGAGATGGGTCTCCTCAGTATCTGGCCCATGGAACTTAAGCAGTAGTTGAATGGTCTAAGGGTGAAGCTCGAAATCGCCCAAGATGGCGGGCAACTGGATCCATCGATATGTGAGGATTGCACCAGGGTTGTGCAACTACGTCATGGTGCGGGCTGGTCTGGCTGGGTCCTACGACTTGTCCTGGCATCCACCCTCTGCTCTTGGTATCTCTCCACCAGCCGGTCGTTCTGTCTCCTCCCGCCCTGCTCTCATCTGCGTAAACTCTTGCCTCACTTCTGCCATAAAAACTCCCTGGTATCGTATCTGTCGCTGCATGGTCTCTAGGGAATCAAGAAATGTGTTGTTGATGGCAGCCTGATCTAATACAAACTAGGATGTTTGTGGCTGCTCATCAGTCATGTTCTCACTGCTGGCCATCTCACCAATCTCTGTAAAGGCAAAAGACTCGAGCTCTGGTGCTGTCAAATGAACATATAACTGTGCAGGCATGTCTCGATGTACCTCATGAACTGAAGAGGGGTGGTCGAGGGGGAATAGGGTGGAGGCAAACTCGAGTTCAGAGAGCGAGTCTGAGCTCTCTGAATCTGCCCTAGATGAACATGCAGGAGTGTTGGAAAGCGGTGCTACCATAGGTAGCCTAAGAGACCTTCTGCCCATCATCGTGATGTGGGGATTTATGAAGATTAGATATAGGATGAAAGAAGGATGAGAAAACAAACCCTCAGCTCACCTACTCAACACAATATGATGAACGTGGAAGCTTGGTCGTTTATCTTGTCAAATTTTATTTAGGTGATTATCCAATCTTTCAGAGCGGGTTAGCGAGCTGTTAGGAGCCCGTATTCGTACGACTAGTTGTGCCTATTTCCCGACAGTATGGGTGTATACAAACCATTTTCAGTTACCCGATTTACCCACTCTGCTAAGGAAGTCCGGACCATTTATCGGCTACCCAGAAAAATTTTCACTGGAGAGTAGCTAATCATTTTTAGAACCAGTAATCTGAAGAAAGTTTAGGCGTGGCTCCATCGTAATGTGTGAGTCGCTCAACTCTCAGCAGAAAAATCAGACAAGGAGGGTGTTACTCTCCCCAAAAAAAAGATTTTTGAGTGAAGTTTGTTTTAGGTCAAGTTTGCTTTAGCAGTCATAGATTTCATTTGGTTCTCTTTTTAGGTATTTTTCTGAATAATGCAATGTCTAATGAATTTTCCAATTTCCTTGTTATTTAAGTCTAATAAAATTAGGGGAGGAAAGTGGAAAAGTTGATGTGCGATCAAACACAATGATGCATGCAGAGATAGAAATGTGTACTTTGCTCCAACACTCTACATGCAGGGTGATTTATGTATAAATTAAAAGACGGAATTAAAACTAATCTATATGATGCACGGGGAAATCGTCCTTAAGATGAACAACTTCTATTAGCGGGAAGAGGAGATAGTTAATTAATCAGAGAAGAGACATGAGTCCGGTCTTGGAAGTCGCTCGATGCCTGCCACATCAGGTCCTACTAACACTATATGGGACTTCTCACGGTGCGGGTCTCTTAACTAATTAAATTAACTTTTTTCTTTATTTAACTAAGTCCAAATACGATCTATAAGACAAGATAGTCTATTAGGGTGTTTGGACCTTAGATAATTACCGAGCTCAAGCAATAAAAGTCCTAAATCTAGAGGATTAATCCTCAGAAATCAAATAGAAAATAAACGTCGGAAAACCGCGAAAAACTCGGTGAGGTCTCCCAAGTGCACCGGCACTCGGTGAAACAGTCCTTAGAAGTGTTCAAATGTCTAAGTTATTACAAGAATATATGCAAAAATAAAAATAAGTTTATCTAATATAACCGATCCCCCCTACTCCTTCCGCTACTCCTCAGGTGCGGGTCCCTCCAAAGTGAACTTGGTCGTCCTCCAAGCGGTTCCTCACACAAAAATCAAAACAGAAGATGGTCAGAAATAGTTACAAAAGAGAGAGGCAGAAACAAAAATAGACAAAAAATAAGAAAAAATAAGCAAAAATCAAACTACTTAGCTGTGCTCCCCGGCAATGGCATCATTCTGATGTGCGCCTGCATCGACTCGGGTTAAGTATGAAAATAATGTGTCATTGTGATCCAAATCAATCCCGCGAACAATCGAGAAAAATAAACCACTCTAAAAATCAAACAATGAATGTAAGAGGTTTCGCTATTTTTATTTATCTTGTATAGCGACCAGAGTCAAACACAAGGAGCATAATTAGAGCTAAGTAGTGAAATTTCAGGAATATAAAATTTTTCAGTGGTTTTTAGTTTTCCAAATTTTTATTTTTTTAATACAGAAGAAATAAGCACAAGGGATAAAAAACAACCAAAAACACTCTTTTTTAATTTTTAAAAGGGTCAAAAATATTAAGAAAATTGTAATAGAAATATTTTTGGATTTTATATGTTCTAAAATATTTTTGAAAATTTTTCTAGTTTTTTCAAGTATTTTTTTAAAGTTTTAAAAATCAAACCGTGAAGGAAACAATAAATAGTGCACGACCATGAGTAATTTGCATGTTAAAAATTGTAATGATGTCCAAAACTCTTGAAAGCAATTTTTATGATAAAATATAGGTAAATATCTACAAAAAAGACTAGAATCAAAATTTTAGATTTTTCTACAATTTTACATAATTTTTATAAGTTTTAAAGGGTTTGTAATTTTTATGGTTTTTATAAGGTATTGTAAAGCAAAATTAATATTGGAGCTAAAAGACACTAAAATAGAACTACCCTAGTTTTTATGGAATTTTAGGGTGATTTTTCAAATTTTTATAATTTTTCTAAGACAAACTTGACACTTTATGGGTTTTTAAATTTTTAATAATAGAAAATATAAGAAAATCGATAAGAAAAATTACAATAAAATAGATATGCAATCAGAGATTACAAGTAAATTTTATGGAAAATTTGAAGTTGATTTAATATTTATTGCACTAAATAAAAGGCATGTAGTTAAAATTAGTGCATGGGGACCTATTTGTAATTTCTTTAAGTTTAAGGGCCCCTAAACAACAACAACAAAGCTTTTTCCCACAATTAAATAGGGTCGACTACATGGATTCTTCGCCTCCATTCAGATCTATCTTAGGTCAATCTCGGGCTTATATCCAAAGAATTAAGATCCCTTTGTATAGTCTCTTTCCAACACTTCTTAGGCCGTCCTACCCTCTCTTAGCCAGCTCAATATCCCAACACTTGCATGTCCTAACTGGTGCATCAACTGCTCTTCTTTGCAAATGACCAAACCATCTTAAGCGACTTTCTCGCATCTTATCATCGATCGGAGCTACACCAACTTTCTTTATGATTGCCTCATTCCGAATCAGATCTTTACGTGTGTGTTCACACATCCAACTTAGCATTTTCATTTCTGCTACAACCATTCTCTGCACATGTTTATGGTTCACAGGCCAACATTCAGATCCATAGAGCATAGCAAGTCTCACGGCTGCTTTGTAAAACTTTCCTTTAATTTTTGAAGGAATTTTCTTATCACAGAGCATAGCAGAGACTCCTCTCTACTTTATCCAGTATGTATTTATTCTATTAGTAAAATTTCCATCATGTTGCAAAATAGATCCCGGATATCTAAAAGAATCTCTCTTCCAAATGTTATCATCATCGATCTTCACATCAATTCTGTCACCACTGCTTCTATCAAATGTGCACTCCATATAGTCCGTTTTATCCCTACTTATACGAAATCCTTTAGTCTCCAATGCATGTCTCCAGACCTCAAGCTTCCCATTTACTCCATCTCTAGTCTCGTCAATCAACACAATATCATCAACAAATAACATACACCAAGGTAACTCATCCTGAATGTAACTTGTCAAGTCATCCATAATCAAAGTAAAAATAAATGGACTCAAAGCTGAACCTTTACGTAAACCAATGGTGATGTCAAAATAGCTAGT
Source organism: Ottelia alismoides (assembly GCA_037367405.1). NCBI lineage: Eukaryota > Viridiplantae > Streptophyta > Magnoliopsida > Alismatales > Hydrocharitaceae > Ottelia > Ottelia alismoides. Next base: position 162,670 of record JAZKJV010005622.1, read on the forward strand.
CTTCCCAGACGAGGTCCTCACACAAGATAAAGCCCTATCATACATATCCTTTATGAGGTTAATGTATTTGATAGATACTTGTCTCTTCTCCAAAATGCTCCACAATATCTCTCGTGGGAACGAATCATAAGATTTCTCTAAATCAATAAAGATCATATGGAGGTTCTTCTTTTAAACTTTAAACCAGTTTAAGGGTCCTTGGAAAAAAAATAAAAAACTACAGAGAGTCGTTATGCAATTTGTCCATACAACACAAGCTCAACACACGAGTCAGGCAAACAGGGGCATAAATGCAAATATCAAGATTAAACATTCATTAAGTAACAGTTGAAAAGTTCAGGAGAAACTTGCAGAAATACCACAAAATACATGCGGGCGCACGTGGCTACAAATCAACTAGTCTGTAGTGCAAATCTAAGAACTACGAGGGTCTAACTGTAAATGTTCTCAACTACACATTATATTTATTGGACTACAAATAATAGCATAAAAGATAGGACATGAAGTGAAATATACCCCTCGTAGACACGTGGCAGGCGTAGGGCGGCTCTCTAATGTACAGTTCTGATGACCGTTGGAGGTGGATCTGACAACTCAAATAGCAGGCGAGCGTGCGTGTCAGATCCTCCTGGGAATCAGATCTGTCATCTCTGAAAAGGGGAATGGATGGACGGTGCATATTGATTCTGGTAGAAGGTGTCTCGATCAGACAACAACTGGAGATGCTGTAACTGAGGTTCTTTCGTGTTGACTAGGAATCTCTGACGGAGAGGTGGATGGTCAGATGTGCGCGGTGAGGTCCCAACACCTGGAGGTGCTCCGCCACCTAAGTTGAAGCGTGAATCGAGCCTATTACGTGCGCATGGACCTGCAAAGAGACTCGCGACTTGAAGACAAAGCTTCGGTCGAGGTTATTTTGGGCTAAAAGCAGAGGAAGCGTAGGGGGAATGGAATTGACGTCCGACGAGGCTGGAGGAGGATGTCTCGACTTGATCTTGCTCTGAGGAGCGAGATTCAAGGAGATTAGGATGTGTGGGAAGATGGTTCGTGAAGTGGGGGTACGATTAGTGAAGATGAATGAGTGAAATGGAGCCCCAACCACGTTGGTCGGAGCTAAATGAGGACGTGTGGCTGATGATCTAAGTCGAGCTGAATAATGGAAATGTATGCGAAGTATGGCTACCTGAAGTTCCTGATGAACTCAGCGAAGTCAGGCAGAGAGGAAGGTGAGATTATGGCCTCAACTTTGATGCGTAAGGCGAAGGAGGCTTGTCGTGGGGGCACTCCGGCCACCCCTATGAGTTGTGTGCTACCCGGCTCCTAACCGAGCTCCCAAAGGGACCTGCAGAAGGTTGTCACCCTGTTGGAGGTGTTAGAGGAGAAATGGTAGCACAAGGGAGAGTTGCAGAGCTCGAGAGGCGGAAGATAGTATTTATAGAAGATCCCAAGGGTCTAGAAAGATCGATAGATGCAACGAAACCCTAGGATGATCCGGCTACGTCTAGGAATCTGCGAGGATCACGAATCCTAGGAGCATAATCGGGCGCAAGAATCAAGGTGATTGGAGGTCTGACCCAATCGGGAAAATGGAGAGAAAACAGGTCCAGCGAAGGTGGAGTCGGGTCGGGTCAGCTGGGAGGAGGGGTTGACCGAGGTCAAACATCCGACGTGGACCATTAGAAAATTCCAGGCAAAAAATTGAAAGAATAATGAATATAAAATAACAATTGATTTTAAAATAAAAAAATGAAGAAAAATTAAATTTGTTTATTATTTTTCAAACTATTTTTATGTGCTTTTTAATTATTTTTATGAAAAATATAGGTAGGGTATATACAGTATAGTGTATTATACACAAGTATAATATACTTATATATTATATACATGTATTTTTATTTTATTATTTTTCAAAAATAAGTTTTCCTTTATTTTTTTATTTACTTACAACATAATTTAAAGAATATAAAAGAATTTTTATTTGATTTTTATAGATTAAGTAAATATATAATTAAATGGATGTTTTATACAATATATGTGTGTCTTTTGTACAATGACTTTTGGATTTTATTTTCATTTTATTTTGTGTTTTCTAATTTTATTTTATTATTAAGGTTGTATACAAGTGTTCAAAAATAATATGGTCTTCAAAAAATGTAAAATAAATATAAATATTTGTGTATAGGTATTATCTACAATGTACCCTATCTCCCCCTACTTATATTTCTTGTTAATCAGGTCAAGGTTTGACCTTCTCTCGGGGTTTGGGTCATTCTGTAATTATTCTAAATACAACCTTCTTTTTCTTTTCTCTTTGTTCTTTTATTTTATTTTTTTGAAAATATGGGTTAATTATGCAATATTAACAAGGACATGTACAATGTTAATTTATTGTATTTACACTTATTTATAGATGTTTTTTGCTAAAAGATGAAGCTAAATTAGAATGAGAATCGTAGATTCATCATGGAACTCAATCCACCACCTTTTGATCTATGCCTTGACGGGGTATGGGCGAAAGCAAATATGTATCCTCTCACATTCCCATCTCACCATGGCTTCTCCTCAAACACTAGGTTCTGACTCACAAAAGACCTTTATTGTGAATTGACAGATACCATGCTATGGCTTAAAAGCATGGGAACTACTGTTGATGTGAATATTGCAAAAAGAGCATCATGGCTTTCCTCCAAAAAAGCAAAAGAAAAAATGAAGGCTACCTTGGAGATGTCTCCAACGATAACACAAATGCCACCTACCTTTGACTCGATCCCTAATAAATAACCACAACCACATGGACACTGCATAAAATGCACAAAACTCAGTAAACAAATAACCAGAGCAATCTCTCCCCTTCCCAGGTCAACTCAATTTACTATCTTCATTGTTTTGGGATAACCCATGCTCACCAGATCACATGCCTCCTCAAAACACACACAACTTCTTCACGCCAAACACATTTAAATTAATTACACACATAATGTACAACCTCCTCCTATCATTCGAAGACTCATCCCATGAAAAATGTTTTCTTGAGCAAGCTTGAACGATGAAAGCGTTTAAAGTCTAAGCGAGGCTTAAGCCCCCAGATCACAAGACCCCATGAGATAACATGTGGATATCAATCTAATATCTTGGAACAGAAGGGGATTCATTGGGCCCTAGAAAATCGTGAGGGTCAAAAACCTAACGTCTAAATTTAAACTAAACTTGTTTGCCCTTTAGGAAATAAGATCCCAAGAGACTTTCCAAAAGCACATATTCCCCTCGCTCGACCACCTTTGTTGGTATGCAAACACAAGAGACAAATCATGGGGCATCCTTTCATGTTGGGACCCCCTGGCCTTCCATTGCCACCTTGAGGACGAATACTACACCAGAATTGAGCTACTATGCATTCAGAGTAACAACAGCTACACGCTATAAATATTTATGCCCTCTAACATGCGGTGGACAAAAAGACATTCTTGTACCAGCACAAATCACTATAATACTCCCATGAGATATGCATCTTCACGGGTGATTTTTACATCTTTCGCTTTCCTAATGAATCCTTCTCTAGGCGACCACCCACATTGTTTTCACGAAAATTCTCGGATTGGATCCATACTTTCGAACTCCTTGACCTAAAAGACCATATCTCTTCCTACACATGGATCGATACCACCCAATCTAGGTGGTCTACGCTGTCTAGAATCCTAATCTCATCACCTCTCCTAGAAATCTCCCTGCTAGCGAAGCTTCAAGCACTCCCCAAGTCCTTCCCAGATCATAAACCCTAATCGCAAACATGTCCTCCCTTAAACCCATAAGGCCTTCCTTCAAGATGGAATCCTTATTATTTTTCAAACCTAATTTTTCATCCACCTTAGAATCATCTTGGTCAAACCCGATAGTAACCTCAAATCCCTTTCCAGGCCAGCATCTAATGATCAGACAACTTAAAAGAGATATTATGGACTAGAAAAAAAATAAATACATCCCCTTTCTCTAACACCTCCAAAAACTTTTAGCAGTAAAATCCAAACCATTGAAAGTGGCCTCATCTCTAACACATTATCCTCTGACATTACCTCAAGGCTTGCATCTCACCATAAAGAGATTGAAAGCATACATGAGGATGAATTCCTTTGTTTAAACTAACGATCTAAAGTCTGTTGGCTTCAAGAAAGAGACCACAATACTAAGCTCCTTCACTCCGCGATCTCCGGTAGATGTAACAGGAACAAGATATTGGCGCTCAAAGACAACCAAGGCATATTACACTCAGATGTTGAAGGAATCACTCGCATTGCGATCACGTTCTATAAAAAAATCTATTCCACATCCAAATAGAAACCCTTCCTCTCCTTTGACCTTGACCTATTGCATGTGGGTCAAATCAAATCCCAATGTCATGAATAACCCATCTAAGACCACGAGGTCCACACCGTGATTAAAAACCTCAAATCCTTAAAAGCCCTTGTACCTGATGGGTGCATCCCTAAATTTGTCAAAAGATTTTGTCGCATCATCAAAACCGAGTTCATGAGAATGGTGAATCATTTCCTTAGTGATGACTTCTCACCCTTTGACCTAAAGTACACTAACACTTTGGTAATCACCCTAATCCAGAAGAAAGGAGATCTAAGTGATATAAATAACTGCAGACCCATTAGCTTCATAAGCAAAACCATTCACATCATGTCTAAAATATTCGTAAATCGATGGGCACCTAAATTAACATACCTAATCGCACCCTCCCAATGTATCTTTCTTAAGGTTCGAGGTGCCTCCGATACATTCGCCTTTACCTTTGAGATCCTAATACATTGGAGTTTTATCAAAACAAAAATCGTTATCCTCAAAATCAAACTCCGTAAAGCCTTTGACTCCCTAAAGTGGAGTGCAATATTCAAATCCCTTACATTCTCAGGTTTTCAGGCAATGCATCACAACACCACATCTCACTTAAGATCAACAACTCTATCTTTGGCTTCTTTATACCTAGTTGTGGGGTCCGACAAGGAGATTAACTCTCACCCCTTCTATTTATAAATAGCATGAACATCCTTGAAGGGATGCTCCAAAACGTAGCCATGAACGGCTTGATTGAGGGCTTCCAGTTACCAGGTGAGGACTATTGCATCGATGATATGTTGTATGCCGATGACATCTTCATGTTTTTCAAATTTACACATGAAGCCCTCGGATATATAAACTTCACCCTTAGATCTTCTCGAGATTACTGGATAGTACTTAAGTGACGAGAAATCTGCGATCCATTGCCTTAACCTAATAGACGACGAAAGAAATTTTATGACTGATCTCTTTGATTGGGCGGACTCCAACTTCCCTATAAATTACTTAGGAGTCCCTCTATCACCAATGCATTTGAAACAAATAGATTGTCTACCCCTCACAGTAAAGTTTGAGACAAAACTTCTCGTTTGGAAAACTAGGATGCTTGCATTACCATCATGGATTTTAGGTGACATTGACAACATTAGAAGGTGCTTTCTATAAAATGGTTGCAATGAATATAAAAACATGCGTCAAGCTCAATGGGAATCCATCTGCATAATGAAATCAAAAGATGAGGGGAGTCCAAAACCTTTATATCTTTAATGAGGCTATGCTTTCCAAGTCCTAACTTAAAGTACAAGAAAATTGGAGCTCGCTCCTTTTCAGGCTGGTGAGTAGCCGATCACAAAGGTTTCCCGACCCTCTACTTGAAATGACCAACCACAAAGGTTCTTTGCAGGCGAGCGATTAAAAATGGCTCATGTTCGATCAGAAATAACTCGTATAGAACATTTGGTTCAGGCTCCACTTCCTACCATGGAACGATAGTATAAATGACTGCTCCTCCCTACACACCATCCTTCCACAATGTGGACCTCAGCTAGAAATAAAAGTTGCATCCTGGACAAATCTCTATCCACTCTTTCAACAAAACAAAATTGGCTCAATGCACTATCTAAGACACTACAAAAAAGGCAGGATTAGCGTGCACGTCTCTGCGTGCACTAGGCGAGCACATGTGCTCGCCCCTTATTGGGCGAGCACACGAAGAGCACATGTGCTCGCCCATGAGGGTCGCCGGTTTGAATTTTGCGGAGAGGCGCGGTTACCAATTTGGACGAGCACATGTGCTCGCTCAATTGTGCTCGCCCACTTGAATTTCCTTGCGCGGATAACTTTAGCACCGTGGAAATTGCAGGCGAGCACTTGGCGACGGCCTGGCGAGTACTTAAGTGTGCTCGCCCAGGCCCGTAAACAGAACCACGCTCCGCTCTTCTTCCTCATTCTCACGCAATTCTCTCCCAGTTTCTCCCCTCCAGCGACCCGCCACCCCTCCGCCCCGACACCGACACCCGCCATTTTCGTGTTTTGAGTAGATCTACATCTACCATTCAGTATAATCCTTAATCCTTTCTGTTTTTATACGATTTCATTATCTATTTGTATTGTTTGGATAGATTAGGGTTTCAATTTTTTGTTGAATGTAGTGTATTGTTTTGATAGTTTATATGTGTTTTACATGTTAAGGATAATAGTAGATCACTATAGTATTGTAATTTGGAATTTGATTGTCTCAATAATATGTATAATTGTATGCCATGTAGGTGTTCGATAAAATGCCTCAACCAACATTATGTTTACATTTTGTAAATTTTAAATGACAAAATATCCATTACAACATCTGCACTAGTTAGTATTATTAATTTTCTTAAAAAGATTACTTATGAAATTTGTGAATAACATTAGTTAGTCAACTTCAATAATGTAGATATAAGATATGATGAACATCATTAATAACAGTTTTAAAATTTCATATCGTTTTGATATGAGATATGATATACACCAATGTTTCCTTTGTGATAATTTATTATCACATTAAATTCTACTTAATGTGACCAATTATATCACATTAACTTATAGATAGGTTTATAATAAGTCCAAAATATTATTTATTAATTATTAGAAAAACGCACAAAATCCATCACACACAGTGCGTCCTTCCACACCGGGTGGTGTGTGGCCCTGCACAACGGGTGGTGTGTGCAACACATTGGAGGATTTGATCACCTCTAACTGTGTTATATTTTTTTATTTTTTCACAGCACTATTGGACTCACTTTGGGATGTTTATCCCAGACCAATGGTCGTGGATTTTGATGTTTGCAGGTTCGAATTTTTTTGCAGGTGCCTATTAACTCTTAGTGACCCAAGCACTGTATTAGGCACTAAATAAGGATCGCACTTATCCCTATCTCCATCGTTAACCAGCCAAATATACGTAATTGTCCGGTTAATATAAATGAATAAATATTTTAAGATTATTTTATAGTCTTATTTGTAGCACATACAAATGTATGACGTAAAATGATCTTAAAGTATTACATTTTTATTTGCTTTCCTTAGTTCGGAGTTCTCGGACTAAGGGGGTCCGTAAGGATTCAAATTTACTAAAAAGTGATCGGTGTCACAAGGTCTTTATTTCTTATGGAAATTCGGTTCATAACCCCTTCCTCTTCGGTATACCAAATCAATCATAATTATTATTGAAATAATCACTAATATGATTATTTTGATAATTAATTAGGATTGATTTATGGGGTATATGGGAGAGGTGCAGGGTTATGCTGCCGAATTTTCGTTAGAAATAAAGATACTTGTGACAACGATCATCTTTTAGTAAATTTGAATCCTTATGGACGGGCTAAAGTGATAACATAATTAATACACTTCTCTTATCATCTTTTATCTCAATAATGTGATACATTTAGATATCCTCAATTTCCTAGATAATGTCATTCCTTTTTTACTATTTGGACTAAATGTTTAACCTATTTTCTTATAGGTTTATGTTCTTTCTTAAAAGAAATGTCCGAAACAAAAGTAAAGTTGAAGGATCTATAAGTTCACTATATATATATGAGGAAGTCGCAACATTCTGCGCAAGATATCTTCCAGAAGATGTGGAGACTATCCACAATAGATGCAGGAGGAATGAGACAATTTCTTCCGATGAAGAACCTTGTATCAGTATCTTTCGGCCATCCACTCATCTAATAGGCAAAGCAACTGAACGTTTCTTATCGAAACAAGAGAAGGATGCTGCAGAGTTATACGTATTAGACAATTGTGAGGAAATAACGCCATATGTTCAGTAAGTATTTGAATTACTTTATGTATATATTAATCACAAGTAATGAATATGTTTCTCTTATAAATTGTAGGGAATTTAGACAGAAAATTATGGAGGAAAATCCTATGTATTCAGATGACGAAGTTCTGAGCACTTATAGGAATCAATTTCCAGCGTGGTTTAAAGACTGCTCAAAACAGTTGGACGGTGGTGATTTCTATTCTCATATTTTAAAAAATTTTGGAGAAGGAACTGCTTATAAGGTTCGATCATACAACTCATGTTACAGTAATGGGTATCGTTTTCATACCTTAAATTCCGGTAAATATTTGACAACTCAAAATCATGGAGTGATGGTTCGCGGATCTTGTTATGAGGAAGATCATCTGAATTATTACGGAATTTTAAAGGAGACTATAGAAGTGGAATATAGTATACCAGGCTTGAATAAAGTAGTTCTTTTCTTGTGTGATTGGTATGAACCCAATGGAGGTGTAGTACTCGATAAAAGAAATAACATTATCGACATTGTGCAAAGGAAATTTATACGCAGATTTGAACCATTCGTCTTAGCATCTCAAACGGATCAAGTATGTTATCTCCCACAAATATCAAAGAAGAGAAAGAGCATTGAAACAGTAACTGTTGTGAAGATAAATTCTCGAGGTTATATCTCCAATGATTCCAGTAATCTGGAAGATGACATAGATGAAGCATTTACACTGACAAATGAAAGAATAGACTTAACAGAAGAAGTCCCAATTATCGAATCGATTCGATTGGCTGATAATGAAGTTTTCTGTGTTGACTTACAAGATGATACTGACTCCAGAAATGATTACTCAGAAAACTCAGAAAATGAAGAAATATCCTTTAATTCTACCGAAATAAGTGATGAAGATTAGTTGTAAGTTTTATTATACAATTATAATTGAATTAACTAAAATCTTAAATAATAAATATGTAATACATCATTATTACAGTCATGGCAGGTTTTGGACGTGGCGGGGCGCATGGATCACATAGATCAAATCGTCCATCTTCCTCAGACACACCTTCTTCCAGTAGGTAGCCCATCCCGGATGTTGTTCCTGATTCACAGTCCGACGAGGTTCGCCGGGTGATAGCTTACTACGAGTCTCTTGGTTATCATCCGCCACCCTTTTACGTAGGAGGCTATGGAGAGCCATCTACCTCAGCAGCCTCTACAGGATTTCCAGTCCAGGTCCCCATACCAGCACGGACATCGATGGGTTCTGACTCTCCTTCTTCTGGACGGCCGAGCACATCCGTGCCTTTACCCACTTTAGTTGGACAGACATCGGCGTCCCACCCTTTGTTGGAGGTTACGGCTGATGGGAGGTAAAATTTTTATAGATTTTATCTTTAAATATTTTTCAAATTTTTATAAATTGTATGGAAGTTAAATTTATTAGTAAATGAAGGGATTTTCTGAACAGCAACAGGGTGGCAAAGGAGATAACCAACATAATAAAGACACACTTGACTTCCATGCAATTTAGATGGTGTCGCATCCCTGCTGCAGAACAGGAGAGACTGTTTGACATATTTCTGTTAAGAAATGTTTCTAAGAAGTGATACAGAATTTTTTGGTCAAGTTTTTTGTATATTATAAATTGTTATAATTTTCAGAGTAGGTTTCGCCTTGGCTCTGGTTTGGGGAAGGAGGTTTATCGTAGAGCCTTCATTCGTTTGGCAGAAAAGAGAATGAGCGATACATTTTTCAAGGCAAGAAGAGACTCGCATGCGAAGACGGGATGCGAGGAGATGAATTTTGAGGAGATGAAGAGGTTCCCGCCGTCATGGTGTACGGAGGATAGGTATTATACTTGTCAAATAATTTATATTAAACTTTTTAAAATAATCATTATCATAACTAATCCTTTCAGATGGGCGGATTTCTGTGATGCATTCGTTGCGGATGATGAGTTTGGAAGAAGATCTACGGCGGGAAGGACAACCGCCAGAAACAAAGGATTAAGTCGACAAGTGGCTCTAAAAGCCACAATCAGATTAGAGCGGAGATGGTATTACGATTTAGAATTATTTTTGGAGATCTACTTTAATATAATGCAATGTTGTTATTATATCTTAAAAAAAAATTTCAGGCAGCTAGGTTGGAAAGGGAACCCTTTTTCAGGAGTGGTGGTCGAGGTCCCACATGAGTGGGGAGAGAACGAGAGTCGCAATGGTCCACTCCTGAAGCAGGACAATTGTTGGTAAGTCTATCAATTTATTTACAATTAAATGATATATTATAAGTCATTTATATATATTATAAACTTTGTATTTCAGGATCGTTATCTGGCACTATCTGCAGAAAAATGGGGTGTCGATCCAACTGGAGAGCAACCACCTTTTGATAAAACGATCTGGAACAGGTATATATGGATAAATATTTTCTTACTATACTCAATTTCTAATATATAATTTTTATATTTAAAAATTGAAAACTTATAAGGTGTTGGAGGAGAGGGACGTTGTGGCGAATAGGAAGCAGACGCTTGGTGGTCTTCCTCCATATTATGTGGAGGAACATCGTCACTCCTATTCTGCATACTCTCAGCCGTCGTACACGCAACCACATCCATCCCAATCAAAAGTTCCAATGGAGTCGCAGATGGCGATGATGGTGGAGCAAGTGACGAAGCTCCGAGAGGAATTCACGGCGTACATGTAAGTATTCTTCTTATAGAATGAGTAATAATTTTAAATTTCTATATCTACAAAATGCATGTAATAGATATATATCTTCCATATATAATATAGGTCGCAAGGGTGTGCATCTCAACCTGAAGAGATTGAATCTGATAACGAAGAGGAGGAGGAGAACGACCCTGAAGAAGAGGCACGCATGTATGCGAGGTTCAAAGAAAAGGAGAAAGAAAAAAAGAAATCAAAGCAGGGTTTAGTGTCCAAATTTTTTAGATCAAAGAAGAAGTAAATTGATCAAAGAAGAAGTAAATTTTTGTTGGTTTGGACTGTATTTTTTTTAAACTTTTAGTACATCTTTAATTTATATGAACTTTGTTGGCTTTGACTTGTTTGTAATATTTAGATGTTAAATTAGATTGTTTATTTCTGAATTCATGTATATTGCGTTCCTTTCAATTCTTAATGCTAGTTATCTTACTCAACGAACTGCTATAATATATATACCCTTAGGGAGCTACCTGCAGTGGTTTATTGGCAGGGTATACAGGTTCGACGGAGCATCAAACCCTGTCGAACCTGTATATTTTTTTCCTGAAAATCACTTTGGGCGAGCACATGTGCTCGCCAGGTGCTCCGTGGGTAATCGCAATTTATAGAGGAGTCGATCACATCGGCGAGCACATATGTGCCCGCCAGGGAGCAGGCGAGCACATAGCGTCCCGATGTGCTCGCCCACCAGCCGTGGCGACTCTCACAGAAGCGAGCACGCCCTGAACGAGCACATGTGCTCGCCCACCCCTTGGGCATGCACATGGCGGGCACTAGGCGTGCACATAACGCGCTTTTATGTGCACGCCAATCCCGCCTTTTTTGTAGTGAGAGATGCAGTCCTCCAAATGGAACTCTCTCAGCTAATATCAAACCTCTCCCCTTGCCCAACAATCCAAGACTCTTGCCTTTATCCCGTGAAGAACTTCACCTTATGACTAACAATTTACAGCCTTCTAGTAAATGAGGGTTTAGGACCCAAACTAAATGCCAAACTTCAACCTTATGACTAACAATTTACAGCCTCCTCGCAAACGACGGTTTAGGACCTAAACTAAACGGCAAGTTTTTGCAGAAACCATTCCATCCTAAAGTTTCCCTCTTCTTCTGGTCGCTTAGCCACATAAACTGAGAACCCAAGATCATCCCGTGGATACTTCTGCGTCAACTACAAATGCATGCCTCCTCTACCTGAGTAACGAAGAAACCATATCCATTTCTTCTCCACTGTCCCCTTGCAATTATTATTGTTAACTCTTTACATATTTCACATGTAAGAGGGACTATTGAATGATTGTTTGATCAACATAATACCTTCCCTAACCCCTTATCCCATTAGCAAATAGCCGTTTCTTAATCATCGATCTGGTGGTTGATCTGGAGGAAGCGATGTTCGAGGATGTACGTACGTCACGCACTCCAGATTGGTAATGACACCCAATTCATTTTAAATCATTCAAGCTAATTTAATTATTATTTGACTCACCCCAAAAGCCTTTGCCTATAGATGCTCCACACACAGATGTCAGCATGCCTCACTGGAAACAAAGAAGTGATACCCTCCCCCCACACATCAAATCCATCGAGCGACCTCACACTAAACTATTGTTCCTTTTCAGTACGTTTTTGTCCCGAAAAAACACTATGTTGGATTTTTTTAGTACGGAGGGGTGCTTGCCGATAGTACTTAAATGCCAGGGCCACTAAGGGGTTGTTCGTTTGGTGAATAAGGGGAGTGGAATAAGGGGAATAAGGGGCTATTTCCCTCCCAACACGGTCCCCATGGTACGACTATTCCTCATTATTTCATCTTATTTCACCCTTATTCCTATCTTTATCCGACCTTACCTACCTTTATATCACCTTATTCTCCTTATTCCTATCCTCCAGCCGAACAAAGAGTAGACCCTTATTCTCCTTATTCCCAATCCTTATACCTGCTTATTCTCGAACCGAACGGGTCCTAAGTATTTTCATTTCCCCCTGCTGTATGTTTTGTTGGTAGTGGCTCGATGTTTTGTCGAATGCTTGTAACTTGTTATTCTGATGAATAAAATTCCGATCTTTCAGAAAATAATAAATCAAATACGGATATGGATCCGAATCGGTATACGAACAAGAATAGGAATATGGTAATAAATCCACTAATCTTGGGAAAGCAGGGAGGGCCAAAGCAGATAATAACCCCAATCCCGTGTTTGCGTTGCGTTTCCACTTTCCACGGTGGTTGTGGTGGCATAAAGCGAGAGGATCGTCAGCGCGCGGAATCCTTCACGCTTCTTCCAGTCCCAGTCCTAGTCCTAGTCGACCCCGCGCAATTGGACACCTTCCCCCCCAACTTCTCCACTATAAATACCAGAATAATGCCCTCTTCCCCCTAAAACCAAACCAAACCTCTCCAATCTCCTCTCCCCTCGTCGGCAATTCTCTACCCCACCATGTCTTCCTTCGGCTCCACCACCGCCGCCGCGACCGAGTCCTCAGGTGACGCGAAGGCCGCCTCGCAGGGTAGGCTGAGATCGTGGTTCGTCGGTAAGGTGAGCAGCGCCGTCGGCACATCGGGTAATGTGGCGGCATTGATTCTGATACCGGAGAAGATTACGCAGATGAGGGCGCTTCGCTTCGCGGCAGAATTCGACGGGATCGACTTCTTCGAGACGATCGTGACGCGGTAAATCGGCGATTCACCAATTCCGCTTCACAGTTTGATTCACGATGGACCCGAAGGCAGGGCGGGAGTATCACCTCCCCAGATTTTTAGATTTTTATATATTTCATATATCTTCAGGTTTTGTATCTATCAACATTTATCTATTCCATTATGCTACATAAATAAATAAATAAATAAACTCGCCGCCTTTCATTGATTGCTTGAGATCTTACGTGACGACTGGCAGCTTGAGTTTATCAATAAACTGGCTCTGTTCTCGTAGATCGAATTTATCAAAACAAAAAAAGTGTTACCGCACTCTAACTGCTCTCTTATAAAAATCTATCCAAATGCCAAAACATACAAACTAATAATTATTTTACTTCTCAAAAAAGGATCACCTCCCCCGATTTTTAGTTTTTTATATATATAATATAGCATCGAAATTTTTTGTTTTCAAATCTACGTATATCTCCAGGTTTTGTATCTATCACATTTATCTATTCCATTACGCTACATAAATAAATAAATAAACTTACCGCCTTTGGTCTGATTTCTGGTTTGGTTCATTGATTGCTTGAGATCTTACGTGACGTTTGGCAGCTTCCGTGATAGTTTAAGATGGTTGATTTGCTACGTTGCTTGTAATCGATCGGTGATGATCCCCGTACTTTTGCAGCAAGGACGACTTTAAACTTATTTCGTCAATTGCGGTTACCAACCAAGGAATGAGTTTATTGGAAGAACGATAGTAAGCGGTTCGTCTTCGGGCATTCTACAAACAGTGGCGGACTAATCGCAAATTGCATCTATTGTATACATTTAAAAATATATATTAAACTAAAAATAAGAAATGTACAAAAAAATCAAACACTACTCAAATATAAATTTAAATATCTAAATTAAATGAGAAAATCCATTCTACGTGCAATGTTAAATACAGTAAATAAAATAACATTATAAAAAGAGCACGCAATCAATTTTTACAAATAATTATGAGCAATATCATATTCATTACATAATTATCCTCTAAATAAGTTAACCATATTTTCTAAAAGAAGAGTCAAAAATAATTAATCTAATAAATCCTTGTTGTGAAAAATAGACCGTGCTCTTATTTGTGAGTCTATAACAATGTGACTTGGTTCCACTTTTTTTACTACTTACTAATGATGTAATTGTTTTTGTGAATGTGTATGATTTCCTATATGTTTGGTACTCTTTGTATTTTTGTTATATATTCGTGTATGAGTTTGACCTACTTTAAAAAAAATAAATTCAGATTCATCTCTACATAACATTTTGATTGTTCATACACACACATGCCTAATTATATATTCTGTTCCTAACGCATATTTGAAATATTATAATTATATTGCATAAACAATCCACAATTTCTTATTAGCGGTTCTAATATGTGATAGAACAATATTAAATTTGGAATCATGATTCTTATTAGAAAAAACATTTTTATTTGTTAATAAATTAAAAATTACTTAAATAAAACTTATGCATCAGATCATACGTACAAGATGCGGTGAAATATTTTATTATATCAAAATTCTTACTAAACAGAGATAGAGAATCCGAAATTTGAGACGTGTGACGCTGAGCAAATGTTAAGGTACAAAAGAGCAATATGATTCAATATTGAGAGATGTTCAGGTCCGATATAGATACACCTTGATGCAAGGTTGGCTCTTTCAATGGGAATCAAATTGGGAGGCGGGCACCGTAATGGGGGAGTTAACTGAACCTCACAAAAATAGGGGTCACATACCCTACTTGCAAGCTTTTTAAGTCCGCCCCTACAATGCAATATGGAGAGAGCTAAAATTTATTATAACCAGATAAAATGTGTATAGTACGCAAGTATTCTGGGTGTCGAACCTCTGAGAGCTATAGAGATAGGCTATTTATTGTCTATAAAATAAACAACCATTTATTTGTGTATTTTTGGATTTTTTGTGGTTTTAATTATATATTTTTTAGAATATTTAATTTTATTTTTAATTCTATACTTTTTCTTTTTATATTTTTATATTTTTTAATAAGTAATTAGTATATATATATATGTACGAGGGTTCAATGGGGTTGCCCCCGCCTCATTTTCACCGTTATTTTAGAAAATACCACCATATATATATATATATATATATATATATATATATCCCTCCTAAATGTCATTCGAATTTCATCAGAAACAGAGACTCATATGCTTCCATCTAGAACAGGCCGATTACAACAATGTTCAGACCGTTAAAATTACTTGATCTAGATGGAGGGCATATGAGTCTCTGTTTCTAACGAAATTCTAGTGACATATTGGAGTGATGTATAGATGAATATACATGGTGATATTTCAAAAAAATAAAAAAATTATGGAAAGGGGCGGGGCCAACCCCATTTTTTCCTATGGTATAAAATAACTAACAATATACAGTATATATATATAAATATAAAAATCCAGTAAATACAAATAAGAACAGTCCTTTCTATTTTTAAAGGCATTAAGAATATTCATAGGTATTGATAATATTAGTATTAATATTAATAGGTATATTAGTGTATATATAGTATAGGTAGACTTTTATACTTATAATAATTCTATAAATACTCAAACATTCTAAAATATTTGTCTTTTTCATTTTTTTCTATTTTTTTGTATTTTTTATGATAAATTTTGCTAATTTTTATTTATTTAAAGTCCAAAAACTTTAAATCAGGGAGTTAATAAACATGCTGAATTATCTTGAGACTTAAAATTTAAAATTATATAGAAGAAAACTATTTTTTTATTTTATAAAATATTTTCTATTTTTTAAGGGTTAGGTGGGTTTTAAATTTTTAACGTTTACTTTTGCAATTTTTTTGTGATTTTTGGTTTGCGGTTATATTATATAAGAATATAACATATAATTTTTTAGAATTTTTAAAGTGTTATATTTAAACAAGGAATAGATAACATCTAATTATTTTTTATAAATGGAAAACGTAAAAAATGCTAAAATAAAATGGAAGTGTGAACAAGCATAATACGAAGCACATTTATCTATTTCCCATAATTTTCTAAGCACATAGTCTATTTAATCCAAAATAAAATGTACAAAATTAATTATAGTGGCAGGGGTTATATTTTGCAATATAAATAAAAGTCAGGGAGTTACATGTAAAATATCCAAAAGTTTTAAAAGTATTTACAAAATTTATAGAATGAATTTAAATACCCAAACCCGAGAGGGTTCGTGTGCAACATGCTAACTCATGTGGAGCACCACTTGACTTGACATGGAAGCAGATTATATGCAATTTACAAGGAATATAGGGGTCCAAGTGTAATTTTTACATAAAATTTATAACGTAAATAAATATTTACATGACCAAATATTAATTACAAAAAAGTTAAGGGGTTACGAAGCAATTTACCACTTAAATGCTCACGGTCGAAGGGATGGGAGCGCTTTACATTGCACGATGGACGTACTGGGGGCTTTGCTTCACCAAATGATTGAATGGTCCAGATTAGATTTGGGTTGCCTTCTTGATCCAATGGCTCTTAGGGGTTCTGGAAGAACACCTCAAGAACACTATTCCGACGAGCTTTGATCTTCGATTTCTCCTCTGTCCGGTTCTCCTCCCTTGCTGAGTGGCTCCTCTCCTTCTTGGGAGTGATGTGCGTCTGCAGAACCCTTCAAGAACGTCCGGGGCTCGTCGGGAGAGCCTTGGAGCTCGGATGACCTAAACCTCATGTTCAATCTCCAGGATGGTTCTCTAGGTAGCTCTTTGGATTGTGGTCCTGCACCAAAAGGGTAAGAGGATTGAGGGCTATCTCCTCGTCCCTCTACTGAAGCTGCAAATGGCATGGGGAACGCGAGTTGATGAAGCTCCAGCAGTGACGGAGAAAGGAGCTCCGACCCAGCTCAATCCTTGCAGCATCAAAGGACTAACAAAGGGAAATCCAGAGAAATGAAGGGGGAAGGAAATGAGGCAGAGTTGGAGGTCAGAGAAGGTGAGAGCACGATGGATTTTGCGCCAGGGCCTAGTGCTCCAGCAATTTTGGTTTTTAAAATTAAGCTAAACTTCAACTAGTTCATGAATTAAAACCTAAATCTAATCTACTAGAGAAGAATTCAAGCTAATGGAATGTACCTAGCAGCTCAACGAGCCCTGGAGCTCAGAGCAGGAAGGTCATCGGAGAAGATGCTCAGCTGATCTGGACAGGCATGATCCTAGGCGTTATCCACACTAAAGAGACTGGGGAGTCGGAGTTGTCTCCTCTAGCTCAACCCTAAGAAGGTCTCTTGGGGTTATAGACTAAAGATCATGGATAAAGAGCAAAAAGAAAGGTTTGGAGGGGTTTTTTATAGACATGGGTTCTCGCTAAAAAGGTGGAGAGAAGGAGGGAGACTCAGGGTGGTAGGTGGAGATGCTTGCATGGGCATGGGAGAAGGACGAAGGGGCTATAGATTAGAGCAGGTCTCGAGGAAGAAGGAGGTGTGGGGCATGCGTGAGAAATGGGAGAAGTCAGGGGGTAGGTGTCTAACACGGGCGAGCGAGTGGGGAAGGACAATTTGACCGCCCGATCAATAACCCTTGACCTTTGGTTGGCCTACGTGGACCAATCAGAAAATTCCAAGGCTAAAGTTTCCTATAAAATTAATTGGGTAAATTATCAATTTGGATCCCCATCTATGGGTCCTATCCCAGAATGGATCCCGATCTTTAAATTGTAACGATTCGGGTCCAGGGCCATTAATGTAAGGAACTTTTTGAGGCTAATGACAAGTATGCCCTTATTTAAAAGTTGAAACCCAACCCCCATTCCCTTCCCAACAAGGGCATATTGGTCATGAAACCCAAAATTTCCATTTTCTAAATGGTCCGGGGACCCAAATCGTTACAATTTTAAAGTTCGGGACCCATTCTAGGATCGGACCCATACTTGGGGACCCAAATTGTAATTTACCAAATTAATTTTATATAGTAATTAATTTTATTATTTTTTGATCAAAACATGAAAATGTTTATAATTTTATGTAATATTTAATTGCATATTTTATTATTTTTATAAGATGATTTGAGATGTCACTATTAAAATGTATATATAGGTAAATATACCTAAAATTGCATCTTTTATTTTTATTTTTATTTTGTATTTTATATTTTATTAATTTATACATGTAATTTTTATATTTATTATTTATTTAAAATATATTTGGATATTTTTATGTTGTTTTTAATGACTTTGTTTATGTACTTAAATAATTATGTATGTATATATATAGGTATATATAAGTACAACTCATTTATGCATTAAAGTATCTTATTTATTTCAATGTATTTTTAATGATTTTTTTTATTATGTACATGTATTTTAAAATAATATTTATAAATATATAACAATATAAGAAAGTGAAAAATATTGAGAATAAATATATTGAATATTATATACATGTATATTGCACAATGAGAGACCAAAACCTAACTTTTGCATCTTAACTCAAATTGAATGAAACCACCTTCAATTAAATAGCTAATTTTTATTTTATGTAAATAAAGATGATTTTGGTGAATTTTGATTTTGTATGGAGAAGATATAGGTCTATAAAATTTTCTTTGCAGTTATTTTGTGTGTCCCATGCACATTGTGTAATATTTTGAATGAAGTAAATTTATATTTTTCTTTTTATTTTTATGTTCAATGTTCATGTTAAAAGTTTATTGATTTGAGGTGTAAAAATTGGAAAATAAAATAGATCATAACATGTAATTATTGGCCTATAAAATTAGTTTTTTGAGTGTATTTTCTATACATTTGGCTACCCTATCTCCCCCACTCTATTCTGATCGACCAAGTTATCATGATGACTGTGTCTCGGAGGCAAGGGTCACTCAGTGTCTTTAACACTTCATTCTTTTTCTTTTATTTTGACAACAAATGAAATATTTTGTACGATCTTTTATACAGTATTTATTGTGAGTTAATTGAATATTTATTTTAACAAATTAGTGATATATACATGCATTTAGCTAGGGATTTAAGGTTAAATGAAGGAATAAAGGTGATGAAATGGAGCTTCATCACCCCCTATAGTTACTTTGCTAGTCCCTAGAAATCACTTATATATGTATAAGTGCAGAAAACAAAAATAAAGGAAAGAAAAATAAAGAACTTGGAATTATTTTTTGACTTTTGACTTATCTTAATAAAAATAAAAGTTTAGAGCTCAGTTAAGATATTTGGATTCTTGGTTTGTTCGGAACATCATTAAGGTTAGGAAGCGTGCCACAACAACCTCTAGGTTCCCTAATCATATATCCAGTTAATCCATAGTCTGGTCAGAACCATCCTCTCAGTCACATACTCTCGCTATCTTGAAATGATAGAACCATGTGTGTGAATTTTTCAGCTCCTTTCCAGACAAACCACTGAACTATCAAGGAGTCTGTTCCTCTTGTAACACGTCCTCGTGGAGACAGATATTTCCCTTCTAAGGTCAGATGCTGCTAGTTTCACAACCGAAGTGGGGGAGAAGCAAGAAAAATGGGAAAATAAGTGG
This sequence comes from Ottelia alismoides, assembly GCA_037367405.1. NCBI lineage: Eukaryota > Viridiplantae > Streptophyta > Magnoliopsida > Alismatales > Hydrocharitaceae > Ottelia > Ottelia alismoides. The sequence goes on from JAZKJV010005622.1 coordinate 182,735, forward strand.
GATATACCAGTGTAGTCTTCATCCCTTGTGAAGCTTGATCAGTGTAATCGAGTCTTCACCAAGGCAAACATTTTTTGGAAGCTCAATATGTTTTTGGAAGTTTTGATGTAGGTTTCTTCTTTGGATTTTTCTTTACTTTATATTGCTCTGCATTCTTGTTTGTGCCCCGGTGGATATAGAGTCTTTTGATCCGCTCATGTTTTGGGATCTTGGAGAAGTTGCGCCAGCAGACCATTCCTCTATCTGAAGCATTGTCTCAATCCATTCTCCTATCTTTAGATATCATGGCTACCAGAAGAAGGTGGATTAGAGTACTGATTTCGACAATCTCCAAGAAGGTTACTGAGCCACCCTTGATGAAGCGGCCTAGCATCGTCCCAAACTTATACTCCAAGATCTTTCAACAATGCATATGAGTTGAGCTAAGTATTAAGTGTGAGGTTTCTAATCAAGCCATTGTCTCAAGAGTCATACAAATGATATGAATGGCTCTAGTTAGGCACATTGAATTGACTCACGAACATAATCTCATGGATCCTAAAGACCTAAGTCGAGGTGACATGAAGTATCCCAATTCCCAGTCCTCAATGGGTTCCTCTGAAATTATAAGCATTAAGGTATATATCAAGCTCCTATCTTAAGAATTTAATTTAGACTTGTTCAATTATCTTGATCATTCCAAAAAATGAAAATACTATTGTACAATGCAAGAAAATATTTTGTAACGCGATTTTCTGATTTTGAACTTTTTATGGATTTTTGAAAAAAATTTGCAATTTTTATGCAATTTTGAAAAATTTTGAAAATTTATGTTTTTAGAAGCAAAAGGATTAATAAGAGAATTTGGTGCATATATTTACATGGGAGTTCATTTGTATTTATAGAATGAGTTGAAAATTTTATAATTAGGAATTTAGAGAAAGTAAGTTAGTTATATTTATAGGTTTTTAATTGTAATTTGGGTTATTATTCCTCAATACTTATGTACAAGTTCTCTCAAAATAAACTGAAAGTATTTTCACAATTATTTTTGCAAATTTTATTTTTCAAATAATTTTAAAAATATTTTTGCAAATATTTAGAAAAAGTGAAAATCAGATTGCAAAGATTTTCAAACAGTCTGTATAGATTTTGAAAATATTTTTACAATCATTTTCGAAAATCATTCACAAACTGATTTTTCAAAAAATTTATTTAAACAAATGAAATTATTTTTTGAAAAAGATTTTTTTTACAAAGGTTTGAAAACATTTCGCAAAAGTTTTCCAAACAGTTTTCAAAAGGTTTTTCAGAGAATTTTCCAACCATTGTTCCAATCATTTTGCAAAACATTTTTAAACTGATTTATTAATCATATTTACAAAGAATTTTTGAAAAATGATATATATATTAGATTTTATATACAGTTGATTAATTTTATATTATTATCCATATAGTATAGTAGCCATATTTATTGAAAATACGCAAGTACGAGTTATGACTAAAGTATATACATCGTATATAAAACACCCCTATACTTAGTTTGAGTTACGTTCTCATAGGTCAGAAATAAAAAGGAAGACATAATTCATGCTAAGTATAGGAAAGTCTATACTACAATAACAAAATAAAAAATGAGAAGTCGGTCATCCCCCCTATACAACTAATCCTAAGTATAGCAGACTTTATACAAAACAGGGATGATCGATGATCAAAATGCATGAAATCAATGGACTCAGCTTGTCCCCCCCTCATTTACTTAGGGTAAAATATCCTTAAGTACATGCATAATTTAAAAAATTGATAGACAAACGAGTAGAAGAATAATGAATAACCCAAGGACACTAACCCCCTATACTTAATTAGGATGAAGCATATCTTAAGTATATCATTGATGAATGGGATGAGGGCAACACAAAAGAAAGAATTGGAAAAATGAAAACGAAAAGAAGAAAATATATTCAAAGATATTTTTGGGAGCATTGTCTGCCTCCACTGAAGTTGTTGTAGCGATGATCTCATCATCAAAAATCACTTGTATAAAGTCGACAACGGGCATGAATGTATCATGCTCTAAGTATGGCTTCAATAATTGACCATTAACTATGAAGGGTTGTGCGTCTGCTGACAATTCTGATATCAGCACACTTTTGTTATCACGCACAATCCTGATTCTATATGGCACTGTCCATTTGCTCTTCAATTTTCTTTGGAAAATTTTCAATTTCATGTCAAACAATCCAAGATTGAAGATCTTTCATCTGACATGTACATCAAGCTATTGTCGTATGTGTATAATCTCATAATTCCATGACTCTATTCAGATCCAATTTTCTCTGCTGACGACCTTTTTGTGAGTCTAGGTTACAGATGTTCACTACCCAAAGTGACTTGTGAATTAATTCCATAGACATGTGTCATGGCTTTCCATAGACAAAAAGATAGGGCAACATGCCCAATGGAGACTTGTAGGTCATTTTGTATGCCCAGAGAACTGAATCCAGGAGTTATGACTCGTTCTTTTTGTCCAGCCTCACTAATTTCTGCAATATCATCTTGATTTCTCTGTTTGATAGTTTTGTCAAACTATTTGACTGCAGATGATAAATAGATGCGATCCGGTGATCGATGATGTACTCCTTTGTTAATTTCTTAACCTCGTTATTGATGAAGTGGTTGCCTACTTCTGAAATCAGAATTTTTGGAATCTCAAACAATGTGATGATATTATCTTTCAGGAATCTACAGATTGTTCTGTTATCTACGGCTCGAGCTGGAATGTCTTCCACCGATCAACTCGCACAATCTATAGTAAGAAGGATGTATTCAAAGACTTGACTGTTAGGTTACCGACCCATGAAGTTGATGCCCCATACATTGAACACATTAGATATCTGGATGATATTGAGGAGCATGTTGTCTTTAACACCAAGGGGTTTTCCAATTTTCTGATAGTCGGTGTGTGCTTTCACTTATTCGTTGCATCCTTGAAGAGTGTTAACCATCAGAGGCCACACTGTAGTATCTTTGCTGACGTTCTGCTTCCAGAATGGTGTCCTCCAGATTCGAGTTTATGGCAATGCTCGAGGACACCTGTGTACTCCTGAGGAATACGCTGGCGCCAAATGTAGTCCGCTCCTTCCCTGAACAAGTGGGGATCTTCCCATTGGTAAAAAATGAATATCGGACATGAACTTATCCTTCTTGATCCTCGTCCAATCTTGTGGAACTACCCTAGAGATGAGGTAGCTGACAATATCGACATAACATGTAAGGGACCTGAAATAACAATTTACGGGAGGGGCGTATAATCTCAAAAGGCAAGATTACAATCGTTGAAGTGACTGCTCAAGAAGATCATTTAATTCAACAATAAACCATAATAGATATAACAATGAAAAGCAAAATAAATGTCGAGTTAAAATTTATTATAACTAAGCAAAATGTGTGTATAAGTACAAGTATATGTAAAGTGTCAAACACAGGGAGCAAACATGAAAGATTGTGCAATGATGCGCAAAATTTGACCTTTTTTGTTTGTTTATTTTCTTTTTGTGCGCGTGTTTTTAATTATATACTTTTTTATGGATTTCATTTTTTATATATTTTAATTATTTGTTATTTTATATTTCTATATTTTCCTCTTATATTTCTAATTTTTTATTTCATTTTTCTGTTTAATATATAATATAATAATATATATAACTATATAGATAATATATAGTAATATAATTATAAATATAACTAAAAATAATAAAAATTTCAAAATAAAATGTTTTTGTATTTTATAGATTTTTCTACTATTTTTATTATTTTTAAAATAATTTTGTTAATTTTTATATATTTTAAAGTCTAAAATATACCAAAAAATGGATTAAATAAATAGTCCGATTTGATTTGAGGTTTAAAAATAGCAAAAAGCCTTAAAATTTCTCAAAATTAATGTTTATATAAATAATGTATAAAAAATTACATAGCATAAATTGATATTTTTCGAAATTTTGGTGAATTTTTATATTTTTAAAGGGGTTTGGAGTTTTTAAATTTTTATCATTTCCTTTTTCAATTTTCAGTGGTTTTTAGTATGGAGCGATAAAATACTATAATAAACAAAATATTTTTTTTTGGAATTTTCAAAAAGGTTTTATTTTATGGGTTTTTTATAGTAAACAAGATTAAAATGTGCTATTTTGTTTTTTTATAAATATGAAAAATGTGTGAAATGTAAAAATAATTGTGTAGCTAAAAGAGCATGCAATCAGGCATATAACCCTATTTTTCATTTTTCAGAGCATGTTTGATATTTTTAGAAATAGAAAATAAATACAAAAAATGTTGAACTAACAAGGGTATAAATGTAATTAAAAATAACTCTGAGGTTTATTCTGTAAATACCTAAAAGTTTTCTACTGAATTAAAAAATTTAAAAACTAAAATAAAATTACAAAAAATGCAAGAGCCTTTTTGCAAAATGCTCAGGTCATGTGGGACAACACATGAGCAGAGCTCGACTGGACTCGAGTGCAAAAAGATGAAAGCTCAGGGGTCTATGTGCAATTATTACAAAAAAATTTAAACTACTTAAATATGTTGCATGACAAAAGAAAAATGTAACAAAAGAAGGGGTAGGGAATGCAAATTTTCCCCTAAAGGCACGGATTGAATGGTCACATGCAGCTTACTTGGACGTGTGGCACACTGTGGTTGCACGATGGTGCTTCGCAGCTACGGTCTTGATTATATCCCAGATGGGGATCCAACAATCGAAGTACCTTTGATCTGACGGTAGCTGCTCAATCTAGGGATGGTTCCTGATCCAACAACAAAGGAGGATGGACGAGAACTCGTCCCTCCGATGTTCTCTGCTGCTGCAAAGTGGGGCAAAAGATTCCTGGAGGTGTCCTTCAATGACTGGAGGACTCAAAATGCTCCGAGCACTGCCTGAGTAGCCCACGGAGGTCGGGGAAAGGTCAGGAGACCTGGGCTCCTTCTCGGACTTCAAAATCACCTTCAGCTAAAGTGAAGGCTTTAAGACCTGCATAGGAAGAAAGGAGGGTCGAGGAAACACTACCTCGACCTATTATCGGGTGGAATGAAAGTGAAATTGGTGAAGCGGCGGTGCTCCAACAAGTGGAGGAGGTGGAGCACCCAGCTGTTGATCCAGTAAGGATCAAGTGGACAGGAAGCGCGTGGTGCATAGAGAATACGTGGAGAAAGAGAGTGGAGGCGACTGGCGGGTCAGAGCGAGCACTGTAGGTGGAAAAATGGTGGCCGAAGCTCTAGAGCTCCAACAAAATTTAAATCTAAGATCTATGCTAAAACCTTAATCAATACATAAACTACGGTGTAGAATAGAAATGCTACGACTAAAGCTACTAAAAATGAAAGAAAAGCTAACCTCAAGCAGCCAGAGCTGCGAGATGGACCCCACACCGGTGAGCGGCTGAGATGAACTGGGATCGATCTCCTAAGCCGCATGCCTCTCCTCAAAAAGGATGGGTGAGCTCGATGTCACATTGCTCTAGACAAAGCACACAAGAAAAGGGGCTGAAGCAGAGCAAAAGAGATCCAAAAGAGCGAGGAAGGGGATGGGTGTGCTTATGTACATGGCTGGGAAGATCGAGGTGAACAACTCGATTCAGAGGCTCTTGATCGAAAAATGAAGCTGGCATGATAGGTGGATGATCGAGGCAAAAAACAAAGAAAGAATTGTCCTAAAAAAGTGAAGGAATCGAGCAGCAAAAATCGAGGAAGAGGGGGCCAAACGCTAGTCTAACAGACCTTCGACTTGGGTTAGAAAGTTGACCCAAGTCAACGGGTGATAGGCCCTAATTGGGCTACGCAACCTGCAAAAAGACAAGGCAGGAATGAAATTCAAAAAATAATTCAAAATAAATTAGTAAATAATTTATTTAATTTTGTTTAAAGCATAAAAATTATTAATTATTTTATGTAGTATTTTAATCCTATTTTTATTTGACTGATCAAGGAAAAACTGACTTTGATGACTTATTGGGTTTGGACCTGATTGAACTGGTTGACAGCCATCTAGAATACTTAAGCCTAATTTATCAAGTAGTAGTTCCCCACTCTTATAACCCATGAATACTTTGTGAGTTTCTGATATGAGACTATGTTTGGGTAAGGGTGTTACATGTAATCATTGTTTAAAGGAAGTGGAAGAACCATTTCACGACTATGTGTGAAATAAGAAACATAAGAAATATTTTATTCAAAGAATAAGAAAAAACTTGAGATAAGGTGAAAAAATTTTGGATTATCTTTTCTTATTCCTCTAAAGAATTAAAAAGTTATTTTAATTATCCAAATGTATTTTTAAAAGTAAAAGGAGTTTGATAGATTTTATGGGGGATCTTGCTACTATCTTTCCATATTGTATTACTTATCCTTCCTTCTAAAATCAACCAACTAGCATTTGCAATCGTTCTTATGAGGGATAGAACTAAAGTATGACAATGGATTGGTGAAGTTTTGTCTTTCGTTCTTGTTCAATTCGATTTAAGGATAAAGATGAGATATATAGTATAGATGAAAATATATTAAATGATGTAATCATTTTATTGTGGATAGGTATACTTATTTTATTTATGCATTGTATGTGTTTGACATTTAGATTTCGAGTTCAAGTTATCCTCGATCTTGTAACTTTTTTTCTACATTTTTGAATATTGTGAATGACAAACAACTTTTGAAGTATACTCTCATGAATTCTTTATAGTATTAATGAAACAAAATTGTACGTACTTTAAAGTATTATTTAACATCAAAATTGTGAATTGAAACGAATCGAAATAGAATATTAAAGAAATTAAAACAAGTTGAATTTAAATCCTTTTAGAGAATATATTCTCGATTCTATTTGAACTAACTTGGAAAGTTTAAATAAAATCTAATTCAATTGAACTCTATAATGTTAGATTCGATCCCCACCCCTATCTAGGAGGCTTCCAAGTCATAAACTTCGGTGGCATATTGTCAATGCTCGCACATCACTCATGACATTTTCCTCGTTGTCCACAACTATAGCACAATTAAAATGGAGAAAGTATTTATCTAGTTTTTGAATGTCTTTTTTAATAGCATGGATATTTTTGACATAGTAATTATTTTCAGTTGACCAAAACTTATTAAATGACACCATATTTTCATATAATCAAACTCGTTTCCAAGATGCGTCTACTTAGCGTTACAAGGCTTCTTTCAGATGGAATAATAATAATTAATGAACCTTGCTTAATGCTTAGTAATGTTATACGGATACGGATCCGAATCCATATACGAACAAGAATAGGAATATGGTAATAAATCCACTAATCTTGGGAAAACAGTGAGGGCAAATCAGAACAAAAAAAGGTGTTACCGCACTCTAACTGCTCTCTTACAAAACATCTATCCAAATGCTAAAACATACAAACTAATAATTATTTTACTTCTCAAAAAAGGATTAGTTCTCTGCTGTGTTGCACTTGCAACCAATCAAGGCAAAGTACGGTAAGAAAATAATCTTGTTAAATAAAATCACGTGTATCTCCGCAGCAGTGTTTTTTTAAACTGGATTGGACCGGCTGGTCCAAACCAGTTCGATTTAGTTGGGATTATATGTATTCGATCACTTGTTAATTTGGATATCTAGATTCTAGGTCAACCATGTTTAACAGGATTTGAACTGAAATTCTATGAACCGGTTCAATTCTATGATCCCAACCGATTCATCCTTTCCGATAAAGTTTCTGATTTGGTTTCAAAACCATTGCTCCAAAGCCAACATTGTGCGTGATGAATCACATCATTGGAAAAATTTTTAGGAGGGTTGCTACATCAAGTATCTACTAGGGCTGAGGATTGCACCAGGCGGCCTGACCAAACCCGAAGCCCAACCCGCATAGCATCAAGGTTTTAAAAACCGAATCGAACCGGTCGGTTGAATCGGTTAAACCAAGAATCGGAGGAAAAACGGTCCAACCGCCCGATTATTATTCAGAAAATAAAAACCAGTCAAAGTCCGGTTGGACCGCTTCAACCCGATTGAACCAATTGAACCAAACCATCAGTTCAACCATCTATTTTTTGACAAAAAATAATTTCCAATAAATTAACAAAATACAAACTTTTTCATAAATATTTATAATCTGGTCCCATTTTAATCCATAGTATAGTACCTCTTTATCTCTTCTCCTTCACATGTGTCAATGACTCATTATCGCATGTTCCTTTCCTGTGATATGAGCATTACCTCTCTTTTCTCACATTGTGTATGAGGTTGTCCACTTATAACAATAAGAAATGAAGAAGACGTTGTCATATTCATACTATGAGAAGCAATAAATTAACAACATTTATCGTTACTTAGAGTTTAAATACTTTTAAAATTATTATTTTTTGACTTCACATGTTTGTATTTATATAAATTTTACAAAATATGATTTTTATGCTCTTTCGTTTTTTTCTAAGTATTTATACCCATAACTTTTAAGTAATTTCATTTGTGTTCCTCTATTTCCTTAAAAGATTCACAATATCATCCTTATGTTGGTGTAAAATGGGAGCACAAGTGTACTAAAAAAGGTCACTACTATTGATTTTGTAAAAAATATATGGGACACATGTAATTGTATAAAAAATAGGGGTATAAGTGTTATTGGAAAAACTTATAAAGACAATAGTAAACAAATCCTTGAAAGATATGATTTAATATTTTTCGTATTTATTTGTATGATATGCCAGTCTAACTCGATTCGACCATGTTGAACCGTACGAACCAAACCAACAATACAACGGTTCAATCTTTTCCGGTTTTTTTGAACTGCTGATGTCATTACCGATTTGATCGATCGATTCCATTGGTCCGTCCATAAAAATCAAAAACCGATATATGTCAGGTTTGATGTCCAATTCGATTTTTAAAACCTTGCATAGCATAACTTAGGATAATCACAAAAATACGATGGTCGGACTTGGACCTAAAATATAGATTTGTTTTTTTATTGGGACAGGCTGGGGTCGAGGTTGGTCCTAAATGGAGGCCCGCAATTTTTAAACGGCCACTTAATCTCTAGATGATATGTGTAGAAATCGGAAGCTATCAAATTAACATATTATGCAACTTTTAGGGTTCGTTTGGTTGCAGGGTTTGAGCAGAATTGGGTATAATGAGTATAGTGGCATATCCCTGAATGCTATGTTTTGTTTTCACCCACAATTCAAGCACCAGACCTTAGTATTAGTACAAATAAATATAATACTTTTCGTCAGTGATAAATGTTTCATTACCCTAATTTCTGATTCTAGTTTTCTTTTCCATAATGGTTTCATACAGTAGTTTGCTAAATTTAGCGAAGTTGACACAGATATTATGAATATATAAATGCATTAGACATCAGTGGCGTATACAGTTTTATAACTTACGGTTGTGATATATTCCAGTGCAAAGAACGTCTGGCTGGTGTATAAGTTTAGTAGGTTAATGAAAAACGAAGTTACTTCTGATCCACAATTGAAATTTCCTTTTACAGTCCAAATGATAAATAATCATTGCATGATGATTCAATAGTGGTTGAAAACCTTTTCAAACATCTCTTTTATTGGATGTCTCACGTTTTCAGATTTGATCGTTCAAAGTTAGGGTTAATGTTTTCATGGTTAATTTGGGATTTTGATCCAGTTATAATTGCGCTTTCATACATTTCACATGCGATACTTCGGATGTATAAACCTTTAATTTGTTGCGACCAGGAGAATGTGATAATTATGGAGTTAATTGTGGGTGTATATGGGCCAGCTGTCCGGTCCATCTGACCCATTAAAATTGGTCCGGGCTTGAACTTAGGACAACTAAAAAAGAATTAGGTGGGCCTGAGCCCGGCCCAATGCCCTATTCGTTAATGAGTTTGGCAGCTCAGCCCATGCTCATCGCACCCACATCTTCTCACACAAGCAAATGTCTACTTTCTATGGATTTGAGCATCACTAAGAGGTGGTGGATGGGAAAAAAGCCTGCTTTCCGGGCCTATAATCTTTTATTCCTATAAACTCAATATTCTGATAGGCGTCCTTTCTTTTCAAGGACAGGAACTCTCTAATATCTTAAATGGAAGCATCACAACTATATATTCGGCCGAACCTCCTCGTAGATTCGGTTTTCATTCTTGGGTCTAACGACCTTTTGATTTACCTCGACAACCTATCACTTCGGTAATAGCCCTATATATAATTCGTTCCGTCCCCTACTTATCCGTTTTAATATGATTTTCGAACCACTACTCGTAGCTGTCGCCTGCATGCATTTATTGCAGTATGATGCCTCTTATCATTATAACTTGGCTTATTTGGACACTTTTGGGAGGTTCAGTTGTTGCATCATGTAATATATTGCATCAGTCTCCAAAACTATTGCTACCCATCCGATAGGGTCGTGGGACCTCTATTGAGCACTTTTTTGCTCCACCCCGCATTCAGACCTTCCATAAACTTTCTGGCTTGTTATTTTTCATTTGCATGTATTCCTTATCATATTTTTTCAATTCTTTAATTTTATTGTATACCCTTCGATTGTCATATTTCCCTGTCAAACATTTATGAACTTCTAGAGTTCAGCATCCCTAGCATGCTCGGGGATGTAACGCTCTTTGAAGCATCCCACGAAATCACTCCACTTAACGATTAAGGTATCTGAAAATAAATATCTCTACACAATGCCCACCACTCCTTTGTGCTATCTTGTAGGCAAAGTGTTTCAAAATTCACTTTCTTTTCCTCAGGATCATCTGTCACCTCAAATGTCAATTCCATCTCTTGAAGCAAGTGCTTGACTTTCTCCAACTGAGGCTCGCCCTTTAAAATGGGTGGATCATGACGAATTAATGCCTTTAAAGTCACTGACGAGTCTGGACTTACCTCTCATTAATTTGTGAGGATTATATGCGGGTAATTGGAATCAATCAAGAAAATAACGACTTAATTAATTAATCAAATTTAATCGGAGCAGTTTGATATTTATTTAGCCTGGACAAGCTCTAGGATCGAACTCGAGAAGGCAAAGGAAAAACCTAGTATCTATCAAAGTTCGTGCACGATTTTTGAGGTGGATTTTTTTGGTATTGAAATGCAACTTTTTAATGTAAATGCAAATGTGGCCAGTTTTTAAGGACTAAAGAATTAATGTCAATGAAACGATGTCCAAAAATCACAAAACTTGGCCGAGATGTGAAATATGATGAAGTGAATGCACTGTAATTTTTTTAAATTTTCTGATGCAATATGAATATTTAATGAATTAAACGGTGTAGAATTGAATCTCAATAATTATTTATAATAAGTATTAAACCTCTTTATTTTCAGAAAATAAAATTATCCAAGATAGATCACTAGGTGATGTATCTCATAAAAATCTTAAACCCTAAAAATGTGAAATTTAGTACATAATAAAAATTAACTATTGAAATCAACAAAATGTTTTTTACAGAGCAGATGATGCACACAAATGCAAATCTTTTTGAGCACAATGGAAATAACACTAATTCTATGATCGGTGATTTTTTGGTAATTTTTCGAGCAATGGTTAATTAAATATGTATTTCTAAGCACAGATTGGGCAAAATATGCTAAATTTCCATAGAATATAATTAATAATTAACCACCAAGAATAAAAATATAAAGAGTATGCAACAATGTAGAGAATTAGTTGTAGAACAAAAGTGTGATTTTTGAATAATAAAATAATGCAAGATGCCTATTCAAAATATAAAGGAAGTCAGGATTCTGCTTGCAAAATAAATAAAATAAATAAAGATGCATAGGGACTTGACGGTTATACCTCAGATCAGGGGCGGGGGGGGGGGGGGGGGGGGGGTCCTTTCACAAATACTCCAGGAGGTATGGTCAAGCATGTGACCTCTGATCAAGTGGGTCCTTGGCAATTAGGAAATTCTAGAGGGATACTCTTGCCAATGCTCCTCTCCACGTACGTGGGGTTACGTGACAGGCTTCGGCCTCCGAGCCCCGATGGATTAGAGCGGATGGAAGGCGGAGGATGCCTACCGTTGGGCGTGCGACACGAAAACGGTTCTCCTTAGATGGAGATGTCGTCATCGGAGAGGGGCCATCCACGATTGATGTGTTGAAGTAGAAACACATGAGCCTCGTCGGAATTGTTCTGGAGTGGAGGATGCTTCTCGCAGGTGGAGGCCTTCGACATTGCTCGAGGCCGATGAAGAAGCCAGAAGGAGAAGATGGCGACCAAGGTTGACTAGTGGAAGGTCCAGCTGAAGTCGATGAGGATGCGCGGCTGGAGTTGATGATGAGATGGCTCGAGGCTCCCAAAGATGAAGGTCAAAACCTGAAATCCAAGCTGTGGCGCCGATGGAGATTTAGGATGTAGGACAGGAGCACCTGGAGGTGTTGCCGCACCTAGTGGTGTAGAGGATGAAAGTGAAGGAATAGCGGGAGAGTCGAAGAAGGTGGAAGGTTGTTGGCTCAACGACCGAAGCCAGAGCGATGGCATTCGCGAGCAGAGGATGCAGGTTGCAATGAGGCTTCAAGCCTCAGACCTAGCCAGGGAAGAGAGAGCCGGTGTTGTCACCGTCGGGTCCCCTCCTTCTTTGGGTAACCGGTGGATGATGGTTTCGACGAGGGGCGACGATGGGTTATATAGGGACGATGGTGGTGGCTCTGGAGGGAAGGAGCATCGAGATTGATTGGAAATGGGAGATGTGATTGGATTCAGAGATTGGATGGTGGTGAGGCATGAAAGGGGGAGGCGGCGTGTGAGATTCACAATGAGGCGATCGACAATGAGATGCGATGAGGGATAAATCGTGAAGTGAGGAGACGACTCTCGAGCGAAATCGAGGGAGATTGACCGAGGGGGTGCATCGGAGATGGAATGTCCCTAGCTTTTGGCATGGTAGATATGGAAGGGAGATAGAGATCAGAGGGGGAGATAAGAATCATGTAGGAGGCAACGCCCCAGATCTAGAAAGTGTGTGAGGAGGAAGAGATGGGAGGGTTGTCTAATCGGTCCAGATCGGACAACCCTGATGGGGCCACGTGGAAATTCTTTTTTATTATGTTTATTTTATTAATAATTTTTCATTGTTATTTTTTTATAAATATGAAATAAATATACAAAAAAATAGGTGATACGTGGCGGCTCTAGAAAATTCGAAAAAATAAAAAGAGAACAAAAATCAAAAAGATATAGCAAACGACCTCATATCAAAAAAATTTCTTCACAAAAAGTTTCTCAACTTAGCGATATCTACAACTTTCATGAAGAGATCAAAGTCAAGATAGGTCAATTGCACAAAGTGATATTTTTGGTGGTCCTCTATGTACATAGAATACCTTGATTTTTGAATTTTGTAATTTTCTTCTCCTTTTTAATTAAGATAAAAATCGAGAAAAAAAAATAAGATAAAATCAAAGACAAATCTTTACACATTATTTTAATTTTTTGGATTCTATTAATTAAGAAAATGGATAAATAAAATAAAGTATGATAAAGACGACTTTTGTACATACTATTAGTGAACACTCAGACTCTGTTAGTTTCTTTGATTTTGGTTTTATTTTAGTTTATAAATTTTTAGCATTTTAGTAAAAATTTTATCAAATAAAATATATGAAAAAGAAATAAAAGAAAAAGAGCTAACTATGTACATAAAATAATAGGTCGAAATTGAGTAAAATACACAATGTACAAAAGAGACCCAAAAACCAATTTTCACATATTGGCTTCGATTCACTTGAACATGGTCTTGTTTTGAAGGTAACTGAATGTACATTAGTTCAAAAATGAGTAGGATCAAATCAGACACTATATGAGGAAGATATCAACGTTTTAGTCTGACAAGTCTGAAATTAGGGTTTGAGTTTCTAGTCCACTTAATTAAGTTATTGATTTTTTGTATTTTTCCTTTATTTTTGTTAGTAATATGTACATAATGGAGATGGTTTAAGGTGATTTTGAGTTAGCATGAGCATGAATCATATAAAAACCATGGTTAGCTTATTTTACAGGTCAAATGGGCTGGGATTTTTATCTTCTTATTTTATGCAATTATGCATGATAAAATACAAATATTATTTCCATTTGAAAGAATGCTAATTATACAAGATAATTGATAAAATGCAGATGAATTTTGGGGAATTGAGCTTAATTAATCTCTTTTAAAGTAATGAATCACGGATTCATCAGTAACCACCAAAGGTCGATGCGTGGTTCTTTTACAGTTGGGTCATGGGTGTCATTAGCTCCAGCAATTGTCACTGCATGTACATATCGGTCTCCTAGTTCGTTGATTACTTAAGGCTTATTGGTCTCATTACCAAAACGAGGAGCCATATGCTTAAAGAGACTGAAAGGGTCAACTAGTTGCTTGTATTAATAGTTTCCTCTACAAATCTAAGTTGTAGGTCGCTATTAATTGTGGATATCATATGTCTAAAAGAAATATAGATGTGGTATTATCTGTAACATCTCACACATAAGTAGTCAAACTATTATAATCAAGAAAAACAGACCTTGATGACTTATTGGGTTTGGACCTGATTGAACCGGTTGGCATCCATCCAGAATACTTAAGCCTAAGTTATCAAGTAGTAGTCCCCCACTCTTACAATCTATTATTGAATTGTCATTCATGCACATTTATTCATTAATTTAGGCTTTAATCCCTAGATAAATATATGTAAATATAAATAACACACCTAAACTAATACTTGTATATCCATCTATATAATGTACATAAAAACATGTAACTAAACCCTAAAATGAAGGAATAAATAAAAGAAAAGAAAAATAAATGAGGTATCATAGATACTGACTGACCCTGACCCCCGAGACTAAGCCAAGTAGTGACTTAGTCGACAAGAAATAAAGTAGGGGAGGATAGGGCAAAGAAACTACACAAAATTGAGAATTAAAACCCTAATTCTTGTTGTCAATATGTACATTCTGTGATCTACTTTATTTTCATATTTTTACACTTAAAATCAATAAAAATTTAAACATGAACTTTGTACATAAAAATACATGGAAAATACAATGTTTATTTCATTTAAAAATAATGCACATTATGCCCGGGACATAGAATAAAAAACCGCAAAGAAAACTTTTCAAACATGTATCTTCTCCATACATAATCAAAATTCACTAAACTAATCTTTATTGTTCATAAAATTAAATTATCTATTTAATGAATATGGTTTCATTCAGTTTGAAGTTAAGACGCGGAAGTTGATTTTTGGACCCTCATTATGCAATATTCTTATATATAATATTCAATATATTCTCCCTTTATATTTTCACATTTTATATTTTTTTATGAATTTGTAAATAATGCTTAAAATACATGTATAAAATAAAACTAACATAAATTCATTAAAAAATTCATTAAAATAAATAAGGTACTTTACTACATAGGTAAATATACCTATAGAATACCTATAATATATGTATCTATATTTATTTAAGTACATATATAACTTCAGAAAAATAAAAGAAAATTATGTTCATATGTATTTAAATATAGTGTAAATATAAAATTATGTATATGAAATAATAAAATATAAAATTTAAAATAAAAATATTATATATAGGTATTTATAACTAGAGGTTGGGGAGCTTGCACCAAGGTGCATGTAAATTTACATGCATCGGTACCACAAACGTCTATTTTTGATATTTTTTGAAATGAAATCATGTGAGATTTAGATTATATATCACTATGATGTCATTAAAAATCAACTTAATTCGAGACTTCTAACCCCTCCATCAAGACTGACAAATTTTATGGTCTCAGAATTGCCGAAATTGAGTTGTCCGTATGGACATTTAAGAATGTCTATTTTACATAAAATTTAAAAAACGTATTCCACTAATAATATTAAGTAAATCCCCCAAGGTTTCATTTCAAAAAAATGAGCGTTTATGGCAACGGTGCATGTAAAGTTACATGCACCATGGTGCAAGCTCCCCAACCTCTTATACTTATAATATACATGTAAAAATTAAAACCTAACAAATAAAGAGATAAAAATAAATAAAAAGTACTAAAATGCAGTTTATTAAATCCGTAACTTTTTATGTTTTAAGTTTTTTAAATAAAATCAGCTTCTATTTAATTTTAATATTCTTTAATTTTATGATCTATTTTGTCGTTTTGTGCTTGCATGGTGCCTACTGGTCCAATCACAGGCCTTGGAGTGTTGACCCCAGATCAACACCCCCTCCACCTATGCTGCTTGTCAAATCTGGTCGGGGCACCATCATTGCTGAATTCTCATGTGAGTTTCATTGCCTCTTGATGAATCTCATATTTATCATCATTGATCACCAATATTATCTCTCTTGTTTAAGTTAATCAACAAGATTCATTGACTAATTAAAATGAACTACTATTTGGTGTGTTGTATATAATTGATACTAATTGATATATATTAATATAGTCCTATGATTGTGCTAATATTTTACATTTTTATTCCTCATTAAAAATACAATAAAAAATACAATAATATTGTATATAAATAAATTAACATAAAATCAAATAAAAATTCAAAAAATAGCAAAAGAAAATCATTTTATATGATTTTATTATGTATTTAATTATTATCTATGTACAAATGACCTCTGATCTATTTGACTTCAACATGAAGGTTGTAGATCTTATCGAGATCGACAACTTTCATGTTCATGACCTTTTCTAATCATCTTCTATCTAATTCTTTCTAATTATTCTTTATTTTCTTTAAATTCTTCAATTCTGATTGGGTCACGTGGAGCCTCAGATGCATGCTATGTGGCTCGTTCCTGTTTTACTACCCTCCTCTATTATAGATCGTATGATCATCTGATCATACGGTCGGGAGTCAACCAAACCCGCCTCCTCTATAGGCAGTCAGATCCTTTAGATTTGGTGGTCGTGATCAAGACATTTTCTACCACAACTAGAGTCGTCTGATTGCCTCCTAATCAGGGGTATCCCAGCTTCAAATTCCGCCCAAATCCCAACCGTTGTATATAAAGATTTAACGGTACATTCTTCGTCGTCAACCTCCAGCAGTTGCCTCATCCATCTTAACCATCTAACTTCATCGATTTTTCCTAACGTCCTCCGACCACCTTCCGAACTACTGATACTTTCAACATCTCTGCCTAACTATCATGAGTCACGCCATACCCTTAACCATCTCCAAATCTTAACTTCTCTACGATGGTGGCGGGTGAAACTTCCGCAAAAACCACTTTAACCGCCACCATTCCCTCTTCAAATACTCCACCACCGCCTTGTGCGGCGGTTGTCCTCCCTTGAACGAAGATTACCCTAGACATTCCCTCCTTTCGTGACAGGAAACAAAGGGATCGATGGGCGATCATGGAACTAATCTTCTGGAGTCGACCCTTGGCTGCTCTGCTAAGTTACGACCATCTCCGATTGTTCAAGCTTCTTCCTATGGCTGGTGAAGTTAAGCCATGACCCGAGGTCTAAGAATATCTCAACCCAAGCCATTCTTTCATCGTCAGATAAGTTCTTCAATCTCCAGGTAAATAGATGAATTTTTCTTCCTTATTTTTATTAAATTTTTATTACTCTTCACTCCGAACCAAACTTTTAAACATGATGACTATGGACTTCTTTGTGGATCCTTGATCCACACAGAAGGCTTCGACCTCTGTTTCTCTTATTCTGTCACAACCCCCACTTCGGCTCATCTTCTTCTCCTTCTTGGAGAAGAACCCATAATGGATCTCCACCTTCTACATTCCTTATAGGTTGTTTGCTCCACTCACTTTCGCATGCACGCACTTTGCTTGGTTGTTTCCTAACGATTGTTGGTCTAATTGTCTTCAATGGCCGGAGTTATCGAACATGCTCTGTTCTAGAGGAGATCCTCCAGTGAATCTCCATCGTCTTGCCCTCTCAGAATCCCTCAGCGATTCCAGGTAGTTCCAACACCTTTACCAGAGCTCCGTGGAGGTTCGTTGTCCTTCAGCAAGGCGAGATGAAGATGGAGGAGGAAATGAGTGACTGTCGGAGACCAGATCTAGCACCACCTTATGCGACGACGTTCATCCAAGGTGATGCAATAGGTACCGTTGAATTAATCCAATTTGGGGATGACCCAACGGTCCATGTTTCACCTCATTTAAGCCTCAGCCTTGGAGATCGAGCCTTATCCTCGGAGATCGAGCCTCATCCTCTACGGAACCGAAGCACCAACGAAGCGATGGCGTGTCACGTATCATCCAAACCTGTGGTCGGCTGAACCTACACCTGAGCCTCACCACGCGCATGCGTAACGCATGCGGGGTTGGGGATTTTGCATCCAAGCCCAGCTGGTTTCTCTTAGTTGCAAAAATACACCCACCATGGGGCATTCAATAAATTCTTAAGTTGATTTTCTGTTATTGCATTTTAGTCCCTCTAGGGTCTTGTTTGTGAAACTTGTGATTCGTTTTATCATGTTTTTACTATATTTATGCCCCTGGACTTAATATCTAATAACTTGAGCATCTCGTATCCAAATGAAGTAATTTCAGTGGCATTTTGATCCTGGTTTCATTATCTTTCTTATGGTTTCATTTATTCTCAAATTTAATGCATAATAATTGATTGATTTGTTAGAGATAAATGAGTTTCTTAATCTCTTTTTAATGAAACTTGGATTTGATTAGATTTCATAATTGAATCTTGATTTTATTATGATTATTTGCTTAAGTTGACTGATCAATTTTATGGTATAAATATATGTATAGTTTCATGTGTTATAATTAAGTTCATCATGTCATTACATCTAACATGCACTAAAATATTTTAAATCGCATTTCATCTCATTCATGCATGCATTTGTGATGTGCATCACCTTGTATTGTTTCCTACATTATTTTGTTAGTTTTGACTTAGATAATTTATTAGTTACTTAACCTAGATGATTTAACACCTGAATAATGGCTTGTGTCCTTGTGTTCGACGTTGGACTTCCCAGGTTATGAATTCAAGCAGAATCCTTCTTGCGGATATCATTCATTAGGTTCGACATGATACGCTAAGTGCATGTGCTACAACGGATACATTTTAATACATGCATTTAGCGATTCATCGCCTTTTTGGGCTCTATTCCTTTTTGAAAATCGAAGATGGAATCACCATCTTTCTCGCGGATCACTTTGATCTGATCTTTGTTAACCGATCGAGCCAAAACCCTAATTCCCTTTCTCACTTTTTCAACTGGTATAAAATAAGCTCCTCCCCTTCCTTTGCTCCCTTGATCATCTACTTCCATCTCTAACCCCCTAGAACCCTGAAGGAGCTTCGTCTTGGTGATAGGAAGGCTGAACATCCGCTCTTGGGCATGGATAATGGAGGAGGAGACATCCACCTTCGCTGGAGCTCTTCTCTGTGAAGCCTTGCCCCTAGGTCTTCCGTCATGGTGAGCTGTTTTATCTATATCTTTTCACTCGTTAGTGTAGCGGTAACATAGGTTTACTTCCAGTTGCGTTGATTTTTCTTTTATTCACTTAAAAATCCAAAAACAGTACTTTGCCGGAGCTCAAAGCTCTGGCACTCATCTCCGATCAATCACACTGACTCTGTCGTTCTTTCTCCTCCATCGGCTTCCTGACCCCTTCTCCATCTCCCAGACCACCTTTACCACCCTAATCTTACAAAGATGAGGTTCCTTGGGTCTCCCTCCACCACCATCGCTGGAGACCCTCTGCCCATTTCATCCACTGCTCCCCCTACCATTTTTAGGCCTAGAAACTTCATTCCAGGCCCTTGTGCTAACGGTGCATATCTTGGCTCAAAAGGACCCCATTTAAAAGGTCCCAAGTACATAAGAAAGAGCTCCAGGTCTACTTGTCTTCTCTGACCTCCAGGACCCATTCCTTGGATCCCCAAACTTCATTCTGACCATGAGCAGGTCCGGCTTCATACCAGGAACGTTTCTAGACCATCAGCCAATCGAAAGGTGGCCGAAGATGCTCAAGATCTCAAATCAAAGCTTGCCAATTGGTTGTTCTTCGTTAGTTCTTCTAGAAGCCTCATCCACTGTCCGATGAAGAACAACCTCCCAGACTCAATAGTTGTCGTCCGATCAAAGCTTCTCCAGCCATTAGATCGGGCGCTAGATCTAATCTTGACCGCATGTGTTGAACTAGTACCCGTGCTTCCTAGTCGTTGATCGTGTTAAGCTGATGAATCTCAATCATCCATTTGTGTGCAAGGAGAGGGTATTTTGCACCTAACCCCTCATACTTTATGGCACTTACTTTTTGGTTCTGTAAATTCAAATTAAAGCATAAAAAACTTTGAGATATTTTGCAACTTGGACCCTCAGGTTTCTGCTATTTATATTATTTTCCTAGCCACGTCACCTCACGTGCCATCCCACGTGAGGGTTTTTGTGGGTATTTTGCATATTTAGTCTTGTGGTTTCTAGTACTTGATCTGAAATTCTAAAAATAGTTTTGGAAATTGCATTTTGGTCCCAGGCAGTTTAAAGTAAATTAATATTTTCTTCGGAAAATTTCTTGGATAGCCTTGGACCTTTGCTTATTTACATAAATACCCTTCCTATATGCTTTTTAATTACGAATTTAATTGGAAAAATTGTGGATTGGTCCTTAAACTTTGCTATTTTGTTATAAATGCATACATAGGGTTTATTTATTTAGTATCTGGTCCTTCTGTTGCTTCATTAATTTTTTGTATTTAATTGTATTAATTAGCTAATTAACTCTGAAAAATATAGGACAATATTTTAAATAATTTATATGATATTATATCACAACTATTTTATTAAGGCATTTATTTTATTTTTCTATTTAAAAATTGTAGAACTAGCTATATTTTACAATTTTGACTTATAAAAATGATAAAAAAATTATAACATAGCTCTAAAAATTACCAAAAAATAGAGTAAGTGTATTTTACTTTATTTTATCACATATCTAAAATTCATAAAAATACAAAATAGAAACCCTAAAAATTACAAAATATAGAAAATTTTAAAAAATCATAACAAATCATAGAAAAGTCAAAAGAATATGTTCTAAAGCTTCAAATTTTCTTTATTTTATCTACTATACAGAAAAATTAATTTGGACCCTTTCCAATTGAAAGATATTTATTTGGCCCATTCTAAGTTCATGTATTTCTTATTTCTTTTATTTTATGTATTTTATTTTTTAAAATCCATAAAAAGCTTAAAAATATCCTAAAAATAACATAAATAGAGAAAAATATAAAAAAAAATCCAAAAAGATTTTATTTTTGTATTTTGATTCTATTTCCTATATTCTAAAATTCCAAAAAGACTCATTTTATCTCTCTTTATATATCTCTCACATATATGTTATTTTTTATTATAACTATTAATAAAAACATTTACAAAATAAAAATTCATGAAAACTATAAAATTAAAAATCACGTAAAAATCATAAAAAGACATTAAAAATCCACAAAAATAAATAAAAACCTAAATAGGTTGCAAAATCAACAATTTTGTGCTTGATTGCTTTGATTAGGTTCTATTTTTGTGATCTATCCCTATTTACTCCCGTTGACGACACTATACTTGCTTTCCTTATACACATTCATGTAGAGTTAAATAAATTTCATCATTCACACCATGCATGATCTTTTTACGCATACACATCTGTGGGTTCTGATCATTGTTGTTTGAATTGATTTTGTCGATTGACATCCGAGATCTGAGAGAGGTGTCGATACAACGATTGTCGGATCTGACTTGTCGGACATCGCATGCAATCCAGGACCTAACTTTAGGATTCCTCATCTGACCATTTCTATTTCACTTCAATAGCTACTCCCAAACACTTTGCGAGTTTCGGATATGAGACTATGTTTGGATTATAGTGTTATAGGTATACATTGTTTAAAGGAAGGGGAAGAACTATTTCATGAATAGGTGTGAAATAAGAAAAGTAAGAAATATTTTATTCAAAGAATAAGAAAACCTTGAGATAAGGAGAGAAAATTTGAATCATCTTTTTTTATTCATCAAAAGAATAGAAAAGTTTTTTTAATAATCCAAAGCTATTTTTTAAAAGGAAAAGGAGTTTGATAGATCTATTTGGGGATCTTGCTACTATCTTTCTAGATTGTACTACTTACCCTTCCTTCTAAAATAAACCACATAGCATTTGTGATCATTCTTACAGGGATAAGTACTAAGGTATGACAATGGATTGGTGAAGTTTTATCCTTCGTTCTCATTCAGTTGGATTTAAGGATAAAGATGAGATAAATAATATAGTTGAAAGTATAATAAATGATGTAATCATTTTATTATGGATACAAACAACAACAACAACAACAAAGCCTTTTCCCACAATTAAGTAGGGTCGGCTACATGGATTCTTCGCCTCCATTCAGATCTGTCTTGGGTCAATCTCGGACTTATATCCAAAAAACTAAGATCCCTTCGTATAGTCTCTTTCCAACACTTCTTGGGTCGTCCTCGTCCTCTCTTGGCCGGCTCAACATCCCAACACTCGCATCTCCTAACCGGTGCATCAGTTGACCTTCTTTGCAAATGACCAAACCATCTTAAACGGTTTTCTCGCATCTTATCCTCGATCGGAGCTACACCAACTTTCTTTCGGATTGCATCATTCCGAATTCGATCTTTACGTGTATGTCCACACATCCATCTTAGCATTTTCATTTCTGCTACAGCCATTCTCTGCACATTATCATTTTATTATGGATAAGTATACTTATTTATTTATGCATTGCATATGTATAGACATTTAAATTTATAGTTCCATTTATTCTCCTTGATTTTGCAACTCTTTTCTAAATTTATAAATATTATAAATGACAAACAAGTTTTGAAGTATACTTTGTATGAATTCTTTATAGTATTCATGAAACAAAATTATACATACTTTAAAGTATTATTTAACATCAAATTTGAGAATTGAAACGAATCAAAATAGAATATTAAAAAATTAAAACAAGTTGAATTTAAACCTTTAGAGAATACATCTCGACTTTAATTGAAATAACTTTGAAAGTTTAAATAAAATCTGATTCAAGTCAACTTCATAACTTTTGATTTGATCACTACTCTGATGACATGCGGTTGCTACTCGGGTTAAGGAATATCTATGGTCGTTTCGACCCGAATCGCAAGGTGCAGTCAACAAGAAAAAGTAGACCACCAACGAAATCAATCAAACATAAAAATCAAGGTAAGTGGTCTTGCTAGTTATTTAACCTGGTATAGCTACTAGGGTCGAAGACAAGGAGCACGGAATGCAACCTACGAAGTAGTTAGGTAATCAGAGAAATAAAGAAATTTTTGGTGCTTTTTAATTTTTAATTTTTTTTGATTTTCTGTTAAGAAAAGAAATGAAGAAAAAGGCCAAAAATCACACTCAAGCAATTATTTAAAGGGGAAAATGACTCAAAAATTCAAAACAAAAATATTTCTATGTTTTTAAAATATTCAGATGTTTTTGGGAATTTTATGGTGTTTTTCTGATTTTTATTTAATTTTCAAAAATAAAAGCAAGAACAAAAGGGTGAACAGTGTGCAACCAAGATTGAAAGGCACTTTAAAAATATCTAAAGTGCTATAAAATTTGAGTCACAATTTTATGTGAAAATATAAAATCAAAGCTACCTATAGAAACTAAAAATACATTTTTTTTACTTTTTATGAATTTTTAAAAAATTTATAAGATTTTTAGTCTTTTCCAATTTTTAGAGGTTTTATAAAAGGGCATGAAACAAAAATTACATTGAAACTAAAACAAGACAAAACAAGCAATCAGGATTTTTTTTGGAATTTTTAAAGCAATTTTTATATTTTTATTTAATTTCTCAAAATAAACAAAGACACTTTTTAGGATTTTTGAATTTTAGAAAATATCAAATAAACCACAATGCATCACAAAAATTACCACAAATCCTACATAGTAGTAGGAGCTATATAAAAATTTTGGAATTTTTGGAGTAATTTTGATATTTATTTGACTAAAAATAAGACACACATATAACAGGGATCTAAATGCAATTTATTTAAGTTTTGAGACTAAATAATAACAAGAAATAAAAGCACAGGGTGAAAGATGCAAAACATCCAAGTTCGCATGTGAACAACACGTGAATCAAGCACTGAGGGGTATAAGTGCATTTCCTATTAAGAGACATTCATTCATGAACAACAATAAAATCCAAGGTCCATATTGCAAATAACCCAGTAGGTCACATGTCACTTCACGTGGTACACTAAAGGGAGGACTGAAATGCAAATATTAAAAACACAAGGTCCTAAATGCAAAAAGGTTCAACTGTAACTTTACTTTACAGACTAAAACATAAAATGAAAGAAACACAGGGTAAAAAGTGCAATATACCCTCAAAGGCACGTGAGTCGCGCGTGGATGGGCCACATATCGGCCGCTGGTGGGGGTGTGATCGTACGGCCTGCAGGCGTCAGATGTCAGATCTGACGGTGTCGGCTGGTCGGGGATGGGGGCACGTACAGGACCGTTAGATCTGACATCTAACAGTCTGACACCTCAGATGGACGGGCGGTCGAGATGGAATCTGGAAGGTGGTGGCGATCCAATGGCAGAGGAAGCGTCTGGAAGAACTGTGTCTGGGCGAACTTCGTCGGACCCAAGGATGCGATCCTTGGCTCCGATGAAAGATTAGAAGGCACCAGTGAAGTCGTGGGATGATTCCGCTTCGGGTGACTGGCTCGGATGGGCGCTCCAACAGTCTGATCGGCAAGACGACGTAAGGGACCTGGAGCTGCTCTGACAAGGATGGGCGAGGGTGATTTGAGGGCTCCCCATGTGCGACAAGACCTGCAATGAGTTGCTTTGACTCGGAGGCAAACTCCGATCTAGGTTATTAGGGATGAACACCAAAGAAGCGGAGGTGAACGTGGGTCGGTCTCCGGCGAAGGTGGAAGATGAGACCTCGAGCCTAATCTCGACTATGGAGACGATGATCAGGATGATCAAATTGTGTAGGGGGGTAAAGGGCGAGCGCGCCCGGATATCTAAGCGGTCGGATGTGGGTGACTGAGCTCCGACAGGTCGGTCGGAGCTGGCGGAGCTACGGTGGTGGCAGATGAAATATTGGATCGAATAAAGAGCTGGGAAGGGCTAAAGGGTTCCCTGAAGGTTCGAACACATTCCTTAGCTCCAGGCGAGATGAACGGCGGGGTTATGGCCTCGATCAAGCACCGGCAGGCGAGAGAGGCTTCTCGTGGTGGAGGTCTGGTCACGAAGAGCGAGCGTCAGCTACATGACACCAAATCGACCACCGAAGGGCTCCTCCGACGGCTGTCACCACGCTGAAGGTTTCTAGGGTATCGAGAAGGGGTGCAGCACGAGCTACCGACTTGGGGATTAGGATAAGAGATTTTATAAAGCTCCCAGGTGGCTGGAAAAGTCAGGCTAGGGAACGTAATCTGAGAAGGATAAGCGCTTCCCTAAGGATCCGCGAGGATCTTGGATCCATGGGGAAGGCATAAGCGGAATTTCGGGGCAAATGGACGCATGATCCGGCCTAGAGAAATGGGAGAAGGAGGTCCCGCGGAACAGTCGGGTCGGGTCAAGCCCTGGAAGAGGGGTTGACCCGAGTCAACGATCCGTTGTGGACCAATCAGAAAATAGGTTTTACAAAAATATTTACAAATTCAATAAAAAATAATAAATGATTTTAAATTAAAAAGTGTATAAAATAATTTTTTTTGTTATTTTTCAAACTATTTTTCCTTGAATTTTATTTATTTTATGAAAAATAAATTATTGTATATACAATATAATGGATTATATACAGGTATAAAATACCTATGTATTTTGTACAATTATTTTTTGTTTATTTTTTATATAAATACCCTAATTTTATATTTTATTTATTTACAAAATAATTTTTGGAGTATAAAACAATTTTTATTTTATTTTTATTATGTATTTACAAGTATAAAACAAATAGAGAAGAAAATAACTATACATGTATTATTTACAAGTGAGAGAGAGAATTTTATTCTATTTTTATTTTATTTTTCTGATTTTTATTTTATTTTTATAAATATTCACAAGGAAGTAAAAACACATTTTTATTTTTATTTTTGTAAAAAAAAAATTATGTACACCCCTGATATATATAAGGTGGAGTGGCCCTATCTCTCTCTACTTATTTTATTTGGCGACCATGCCAATGCTTGGCCCTCTCTTGGGGTTCGGGTCACTCAGTATTTATTCTAAACACTTCCTTCTTTTTCTCTTTATTCTTTATTCTTTTCTTTTTGCACAAATACATGCTAATTATGAGATATTAACGCATGCATGTCGATTACTAAGTTATTGTACTTACACCTATTAAATGATGCTTTGCCAAGATAATTGGCTAAAATAAAAGAATAAAGAGTGATGAATGGGGATTCATCACCCCCCTATACTTTACCTTTGCCAGTCCCTTAGCAAATACTTATTTGAAGAGGAAGTGAAAAGAGAAAGAAAAAGGAAAAGAAGGAGAATCAAGATTGATTATTAAACTTGCCTTCATTAAATTGAAGCATGGAGCTCAGTCAGACCTTTGGATTATTAGTTTGTCGGAACCATGTTTGGACTTAGGTTTAAAACTCAACGGCCTCTAAGTTCCACCAATCTATGGTCAAGACTCCTTAATAATCCAGATCAGAACAACTCTACATACACAAACTCTAATGACCATGATTCTTTTCTTGTACTGTGTAAGTGACGTGTAGCTCCCCACCTCAGAAATGGCAAAGTAACAACCCCCTCAACAAGGTAACTCTAATGCCCTAGTCTGGCAGCTCTTTCCTCGAGGAGCAAGGTATTCCCTTCTAAGTTCAAGTACAACCGGCTCAAGAAGAGGAGGAGGAAGAGAATGGACCATGACCAGTGTAGCCATGCATCCTTGGGAGCCCAACCAGTGTAGCTAAGCCTGTCGTTGCAAGCTTCATGAGATGAGAATGGGTAACATAAGCTTTGATTTATTTGACTATATATACTCCGGTGGGTATTTCATTTTCTATCTGACCCACCACTTTTTTGGAGTTTTTCTTTCTTTTGCATTTTTTTCGATGTGCATATGTACAACATATCTACATGGTACAACATATATACATAAGGAGTTTTTCCTCTTGAGCCAGTAGACTATCCCTCTTTTGAATCATTATTGCAACCCACAACTCCTTTCTTTAGACTTCAATGCTGCCAGACCAAGTTGAGACACACTTCCTTCACTAAAAGAAGACGATAGGTTCTGCCTAGAAGTACTACCCTCGTATGCTACCCCAAGCTAAAAAAGACTTCCTCCTCACCACCTCATCCGTAGAGAGCTAGGTGTAAGTTGCTGGTGCAAGTAAAGCCATTGTCTGTGAGAGTCATGTGTGTGTTGTTAAGTGTTCTACTTAGGCTCATCAAGATGACATGTGATCATAGCCTAGTGGACTCTAACCCTAAGCCCTATAAGGTTCCTCTAAGAATTAGGTGGATTAAGATCTTAACCAAACTCCATTTTTCAATTTAATTCCAGGTTAGTTTAAATGTCAACTATGATTCAGAAAAACTATACAAGTATATACAAAAATCTTTTTATGCAAATTTTTTAAAATGTGCAAAATTTTTGAGAAATGTTTGAATGAATGAATGCATGGATGCAGAAGTTTTGCAAACTATTTACATACATTTACACTTTTGTAAACTTTTATTTTTCAAATATTTTAAAAAAAATTTGTACTATATACATAACTTTGTTACCAAAATATTTACAAACTTTTTACACGTAAAACATTTTTACAAACATTCGTACAAAAATAATTTTTATAAATAGCTATGTATGTGCAAGAAAGAAATTTATGGACACGATTTTTTAAATTTTTAAAATTTTATGGTTTTTAGAGGATTCTAGTTATTTTATTTATTAACAGACTCACACAAAGTACGAGTTATGGCTAAAGTATATATGAAATATATACGACACCCCCCTATACTTAGCTCGAACAATGTCCTCAGAGTGGATCAAGAGCGATGAAGAAGACATAACTCGTTCTTATTATAGGGAAGTGAAAAGCAAAACTGTACTACAACGACGAATCAAAGAGTAGAATGAAAGGATCTCCGCGTTTCTCCCTATACTTAGGATCAAGTAATCCTAAGTATAGCAGATTGTACATAAAGGGAAATACGAGTAGAAGAATGTACAAGGTTTACCTCCCCTATACTTAGGGTAAAATATCCCTCAGTATAGGCAACAAAACAGAGGTAAAAAGAATCAAAAGAGAAATCAAAAGTCTGACACCCCCTATACTTATGGTAAAGTACACCCTAAGTATAAGCATAATCAGAAGATGCAAATGGAGTGTTAGACTTAAGAATAGTATGATATGGACATCTGGATCTATACAAGGAGGAAGACGATGATAATCAGGTGTAAGATGCAATGGATGTGAGTCAAAGACCACATCTCATGCAAAATGAATAGGGGTGACGTCAACGACCAATGGCTCATGATCTTGATATGGTTTGAGTCGCTACCCGTTAACACGAAAGGTAGACTCAGATGACATTTCAGATATGTCAATACTCCCATTGTCATGTACCTTTCGGACCAGGTATGGTCCCTTCCACTTGCTCTGCAACTTCCCTGGAAATAATATAAGCCTAGCATCGAACAACCATACTCTCTGATCAGACTCAAACTGCTTGTGGCTGTATGAGAATCATGCCACTCCTTCACTCTCTCCTCGTATTGTAGGCTGCTCGAAAAGGATGAATATCTAAGCTCCTTCAGGGTTGCCAATTCTGCCTTCCTATGATCTCCTACAGTCACTGGATCTAATAATATGTCTGTGACAGCCCAAAGTGACTTATGCCTAATCTCAACAGTAAATGGCAGGGCTTGCCATAAACGATGTGAAAGGGAGATGTACCTAAAGGAGTATTAAAGGAAGTCCGATATGCCCACAAGACCGAGTCCAAAAGCGGTGACCAATCCTTTCGGTCAGGGCGGACTACCTTCTGCAATATAGTCTTGATCTCCATGTTCAACACCTCAGCAAGACCATTGGTCTGAGGATGATATGGAGTGGCTACTCGATGGTCAATGTTGAACTCACTAGCAAGGGCCTTTACCTTGTCGTTGATGAAATGAGACCCCCCGTCAGATATCAACACTCTAGGTACCCCGAACCGTGAAATGGTATTTTTCCTCAAAAATCTGCAAACGGTCTTGGCATCTGCGGTTTGGGCAGGGATGGCCTCAACCTAACAACTAACATAATCAACGGCCAACAAAATGTACTCAAATCCCTGACTCTTAGAATATGGACCCATGAAATCGATGCCCCATGCATCAAAAACCTCACAGAAGTGAATGGGTTGCATCGGCATCATCACGTTCTCCACAAGTACACATCCTCTGACAGTCAGTACACCTCTTCACGAATTCATCAGAATCCTTAAAGAGGGTAGGCCACCATAGGCCGGATTGGATAACTTTCTGTGTCGTTCTCCTCCCATAGTGATGTCCTCCTGCCTCAAGCTTGTGGTAGTATGTGAGGACGCTATGGTGCTCCTCCTGAGGAATGCACCGACGCCAGATGCTATCCCCTCCTTCATGATAAAGGATGGGATCCTCCCAATGGTAGAACTTGGCTTTCGCAAGGAAGATCTCAAGTCGTTGCCTAGGCCAACCTTGTGGAATTTTCTTGGCAACAAGATAGTTCACAATGTCAGTGTACCATGGGAGCAAGGCGATAGCAAGGATCGCCTCATCTAGGAAGGTCTCACAAATAGGATCAGTTTGCTCAGATTCCTCAAGATGCTCTAATCGAGAGAGATGATCCGTCACCACATTCTTGACTCCAAGCTTATCCTTAATCTCAATGTCAAACTCCTAAAGTAGAAGGATCCATCTAATCAGTCTCTCTTTGGCATCCTTATTTGCCATGAGGCACCTGATGGCAGTATGATCTGTAAAGATAGTCACCTTTGATCCAATGATGCATGATCTGAACTTATCTAGGGCAAAAACTATGGCTAGCATCTCCTTCTCAGTGACAGTATAGTTCCGTTGCGCGTCATCCAATCTACGGCTAGCGTAGTGAATGGCAAATGGAACTCCATCCCTCCTCTGTCCTAGAACGACCCCTACGGCAAAATCGGAGGCATCCGTCATGATCTCGAATGGAAGAGACCAATCAGGCAGCTGAAGGACATGAGCCTCAACAACTAGACTCTTGAGAGTCTCAAATGATGTAAGACACTTTATTATCTACAATGAACTCGATGTCTTTGGTCAGAAAATCAGTCAACGGTCGGGCAATCCTGCTGAAATCATGAATGAATCACTAGTAGAAACCGGCGTGCCCTAGAAAATACCATAACTGTCGCAGGTTGGACGGTGGATTGAGTTTCCTAATGATATCCACCTTGGCCGGATCAACCTCCATGCCCCTGTTGGAGATGATATGACCAAGCACCGTCCCTTGAGTCACCATAAAGTGACTCTTCTTCCAGGATAATACAAGATGGACCTCGATGCATTGTTGAAGAATGCGGTCTAGGCAATCAAGACAAGCATCAAGCCCATCGCCATAGATCGAAAAGTCGTCCATGAAGACCTCCAAGCACTCACCCACCATGTCCGGAAAAATGGAAAACATGCACCTTTGGAATGCCGCCGGGGCATTAAATAGACCAAAGAGCATCCGTCTGAAGGCATATGTCCCAAATGGACAGGTGAATGTAGTCTTGTCTTGGTCTTCGGGCGCAATGGCCACCTGATTATATCCGGAGTACCCACAAGCAAATAGTAGTGACTCTTCCCAACTAGCCTCTCTATAATCTGATCAATAAAAGGCAATAGGAAATGATCCTTCTTGGTGGCCTGGTTCAATTGTCTGTAGTCCACATAAACCCTTCAAGATGTGGGTACGCGGGTAGCTATCTCCTCTCCAGACTCACTCCCAACTGTAGTGATGCCCGTCTTCTTGGGCACCACATGTAATGCACAAACCCACTTGGAGTCGGAGATGGGTAGATAAAATCGGCACTCCACCATTTCGAGATTTCCTTCATGACAACCTCTCGAAGATTCGGGTTCAGCCGTCGTTGGAACTCCCTCGACGGCTTGATGTCTTCTTCGAGATAGATATGATGGGAGCACAGGGCCAGACTTATCCCCTGGAGATCATATACACTCAATCCTATCGCCTTGCGGTTCTTTTAAAGAACCTCTATCAAATGAGATTCTTGCTTTCCAGTCAAATCTGCTGAGATAATGACCGGGTGCATATCATGCTCGCCCGCAAGGAATCTATATTTAAGCGACTGCGGCAAGGGCTTCATCTCTGTGCAAGTAGGAGCTGACAAATCTGGCCTCTAAAAAGTCTGAGTGAAAGCAACCAAATCTGCATGGGAGAACTCTTGCTGATCATGAAAATCTGGTGAAGACTGCTCTACGGTGGTGTCAATGCTCTGTATCGGATCAATCTCCACCCTAGATGTTGGCTCTGTAGGAATCAGATACGGTGTCAACTCATCAAACTCAGGCCAATCAATATCTGACTCCGAGGGATCTGAATCTGAATCAAAAGAAATATCAACTGCCTCTCTCTCCTGAACGCGGTCCGCTGCCTCGAATGTGTCTGCTGCCAAGAGTGTGCTCTCCAAGCTCTCCTCTGCTGGAATTTGGAAATTTCTGGTATCTGAGTGTGAGAGGATGGCTCACGAAACGGGATCTGACCAAGCAGCTTCATCATCTATGATCACAAAATCGCACTCCTAGTGGATGTCTCGCTCTACCTCTATCATCTGCTCCGAATCGCTGAGTTGCTCTAAGCAGGCTGAATCTCGCGCTCTAGTCTCGTCGATCGTCTCTATTTGTATACTCACCCTCGACGCAAAAGTATACCTTCCTGCTATCATGATCGGATACTGCCTTCATTGTGGCCAAGAATGGGCATCTTAGAATGATGGAGGTATCGGTCACAGACTCAGGGATCTCCATGTCCAACACATGAAGTCCATGGAGAATTTCAGGCCATGAATTGTGACGACCACGTCCTTCAACAACCCCTTCGGCCTCTTGACAGATCTATCAGCAAACTGAAGGACTGTCCTACTCTCTCGAAGAGGGCCAAACTCGAATCGGTCAAATAAGGCTGTCAGAAGTAGGTTAATGGAAGAACCGTTGTCTAATAGAGTCTGATCGAACCTCTGCTCATGTATATGACATATGACATATGGAGCTCCTGCATCTGGCCTATTGGCGCAGATGGTTCTGAATGGAGAAGAAGGTGGCCCGAGTGAGCACATGGATCTCTGCATGATGGTTCCTCTTCTTCCTACAAATGATGGTCTTCTCTCTCAGGTTCCTCTGGAAGAGAGGGATGTGCTCAAGGGCCTCCTATAGAGTCAGCTGAATTCAAAATCTATCTATCATCTGTTGGCTGAACTTTAACTGCTGAGATTTTTTTGGATTTTCTTTTATATTCCCCTTAGCCAAGTGGAGTGCTTGAGGAAAGGGGATGGTTGAGCCCTCCTCAGATGGAGGGCTAGGATCGGGTCCCTGCTATTGTGGCGAAACAGAATCCATACACATATCTCCAGGCATCGCAGATGGACTCGCAAGTAAAGAACTCTTTTCTTTATTAGTTTTTTGGATTTTCCTAAATAGTCCCGAGATACAAAAACAGAAGGAAATGCAACAGGAATATAAGGGGTGGCCTCAGTACCACCTGCGACATCTGGACTTGCGCCATCGGCACCACAATCTAGCTCAACATCAACATGTCTGGTGGCATCAACACCACCTCCTGCATATGGGGAAGTGATGGCCTCAGTACTGTCAGTTGGATCTACATCCTTGGTGGCGTCAGCATTACCGTCATCAACATCATCATGAGCAGCATCAGCACCGCTCTCCTCCTCGTCAGGCGCTCCTGAGTCCTCATGGTGTTGTCGCTCAGACGAGGCGTCGCCGGTTGGCATCCTACCGCTCCTAAGTGTAACAAAGTCAGCATCAAAAGTTTATGTAGTAATATCACCCAATGAGTCACTAGGAGTGGTAACCTCTGTAAAATCTACCTACTCAGACTTCCTCTTCAGGTTGTTCGGATTCGGCTCGATCTGAGCGGGTATGGCGGTCTTGCCCTTCACGATCTCCCTCATCTCCTGACAGAACTCGTCCATCTCCCACCTAAAAGTGGCCTGCTGCTCGGAGATAAGGCGAGCTAAATCATCAAGTGATGGGTTCTCATAGGCTAGCCCATGAGAACCGGACGAGTTGACTCTCTGGAAGTGAGGTTGCTGTTGTTGGGAAGGATGAGGGGGATACTGGTGATAATACTACTGAGGTTGCTGCTGCTGCTTCCACAGTTGTCCCTGCTGATAGGGACGAGGACCCTGTTGGTAGTGCGGCTGTGGCTATGGGAACTTGGGCTGCGGTTGCTGCTGGCTATACTGGCCACCCTGAACTGGAGGCTGCTGCTGGGTTGAGGCACCTCCGGCCAACCATCGGAATCCTGGATGGTCTCGGCAGATCCCAGACTGAGGTCGATCATACCAAATCCCGTTGACTTCCATCAATGACTCCTGGTCGTAAGAGGGTGGGGGAAGAACTGTCAGGAGCTGATCTGGCTGGTATACCACCATCTGAGTGTTCCGAGATGGTGGTAGCTGGATAATTGGCTGGTGCTGTTGGAACGGCTCCGCCTGAATGTGGTGCACCTGTCTGTAGTGGGCAGAGGGCTGGGTTGAGCTGCTGCTGCTGGGGTCAGCCCGTAATCTGAGACGGGGCTGAGAAGTCGTATGTGCCTCCTGGAGATACATGATTTGGATCTTCAGGTCACTCAACGTATGTGCCATCTGATCTATCTGAGACATACCCTGGCACTGCTTCTTCTCTATGATCTCGATGCGATCCAGCTTCTTGTTGATGATACCCATATCATCGGCCGGCGACTCTGCTTGCGCTGCGGCTGCTAAAGATGTGGAAGGACCTGCATCGACCTGTGCTATCCTCTGATAGGACATGGCCTGTGGTGTGGGCTTCCCCTATGTGTAAAGGCGAGTTTGGGACATCACTGTATAATTCTCTGCCATCTCCTTGTAGATGGCGCAGACCTGATCCTCATCCTTGGTGAAATAGGAACCCCCACAGGATGTGTTCACTAGCCCCTGTAACTCCGGTGTCAGCCCACAGAAGAAACTCTAAACAAGGTTGGGCTTGGATATATCGTGGTGAGGACACTGGTCAATGAGCTCTCTGAATCTGTCCCATGCCTCATAGAATTGCTCGTTGGGAAGCATGGAGAAGTTGTTGGTGCGGACTCGCGCTGCATTCGTCCGGCCGAGTGGATAGTACTTATTCAAGTACTCGTTCTGGAGTTGTTCCCATGATGTGACGTATTTCCCTAGGTGCTTCAGCCAATAGGCTTCTCTATAGACTAGGGAAAATGGAAAAGTCATCATCTTGATGGTATCCTCATCCACGAGTCGATCGTGGACCGTGTTGCAGATCATCTCAAACTCCTGGAAATGGTGGTGCGGTTCCTCGGTGGCAAGCCCGTGGAATCTGGGCAGTAACTGGATGGTCTGAGGTGGGAGCTTGAAGTCTCCTAGAATAGCAGGTAGGTGGATCCATCGGTGTGTCAGAGTTGCATCAGGGTTGTGCAATTCTATCATCGGACGTGCGGGTGTTGCTGGCTGCACTGGCTCATATGGCTCTCCTCCCTTAGGAATGTTTCCTCCTCCACCGACTCTGTTCTGCTCCTCTTTATCCGCTCGCATCTGCGCCATGTCCCTGTGCATATCGGCCATGAAAGCCCCATGGTCTCTGATCTGACACTGCATGGTCTCAGGGAGGCTAACAGGATGTTGTTGATGGCATCATGATCAAGTACGTAGGTGTGAGTCTGGTCGGGTCTATCAGTGCGCTCCTCGCTGCTGGTCATGGTCTCTACAAAGGCAAAAGACCCGAACTCAGGTGCCTTAAAATTAACAAACATCTGTTGCGGTCTCTTCTCGGGCACCTCAGGACTGGTAGAAGGACGGTCGAGGGGGAACAGGGCGGAGTCAAACTCGAGTTCAGAGAGCGGGTCTGGGCTCTCGTGAATCAACCTAGATGAATGGGACGGAGTACTCGAAAGCGGTGCAACCAAAGGCTGCCTAAGGGACCTCCAGCCCATAATTGTGATGTGGAGAGTGAAGGCGGATGAGATCTGGAAAACACAGAAGATCAGGCAAACAAACCCCCAATTCACCTACTCACGCTGAGTTGATAACCGTAAAGGTTCGATCTTTTATCTTGTCAATTTTATTAGGTGATAAATCAGCCCATCATAGCGATTAAGAGAGCTGTTGGGATTCCAATGCTCTCAGGAGACTGTCCCGATCCCAAGGCTAGATCTTTCCCAGCCAATACAAGTTGGGGACCATTTACTAGCTACCCAATCAACTAGCTCTGTTAAGGATATCGCGTCCTGCTTTACCGGAAATCGGAGCGATCCTCACTAGAGAACGACTAACCCGAAACCAGTAGTCTGAAAAGAGGTCGGATATGGCTCTAGCCTAGTGTACGGGTCACTCTCTCTCTCATCCAAACCAGACAATGAGGGGATTACTCTCCTAAGACAAATTTTTCAATGAGGTGTCTTTTAGGGTCAAGTGTGTTTAGCAGACCCAATTTTATAGTTTTTCTTTTTTTAGATATTTTTCAAGCAAAAAATGCTTAACGAATTTTCCTATTCTCCTAATTATTTTAAGTCCAAAAATAGGGGGAGAAGTCGAAAAAGCCGATGCACGGTCAAATACTATGATGCATACAAAGTCAGAAATGCGTACCTGACGTCAACTCTCTACATGTAGGGTGATCCGCGCATAAAATAAAGATAGAATTAAAACTATCTATATGATGCAAGAAGAAATCAACCTTAGACAGAAAATTTCTACTCGAGAAGAACAATAGCTGATAGGTCAACAAGAGAGGTCGGGGTTCGATCTCTGATGCCGATCCGTGTCCGCCACAACGGATACTACCAGTGTTGTATACGGCCTCTAGCGGCACATGACCTCTCAGGTGATCAAATTAGCTTTTTCTTTGTGATTTAATTAATTAGGTCCAGTTAGCGATCTATAGGTGCATGCAAATAGTTAGGGTTGGGGCCTTAATTAATTACATCATAGTCAATAATAAATCCTAAGCCTAGGGGTCAAAATCTTCAAGAATCAAAATAAAAAATTCGAAGAAATCAAAACCGATGTAAAAACCGCAGTGAGGTCCCCCGAGCACACCGGTGCTTGGCGAAACAGACCCCGATAATAGGCCAAGTCCAAGTGTCTGAGTCCTGTATTATTATAATTAATACTAGAATAAAAATAAAAATAAAATAAATTAGAATAAAACAAAGAAAAATAAAAAATAAAAATAAAGAGCAAATAAAGAAAAAGAGAAAATCAAATAAAAAGAAGAAGAAAATAAAAACAAAATCGAAAATGGAAAATCGACTACTAAGCCGTGCTCCCCAACAACGACACCATTCTGATGACACGCGGATGCTACCCGGGTTAAGGAATATCTAGGGCCGTTGCAACCCGAATAGCAAGGCGTAGTCACAAAAAAAGTAGACCACCAACGAAATCAATCAAACATAAAAATCAAGGCAATTGGTCTTGCTAGTTATTTAACCTGGTATAGCTACCATGGTTGAACACAAGGAGCACATAATGCAACTTACGAAGTAGTCATGTAGTCAAGAAAATAAAGAATTTTTTGGTTGTTTGTAATTTTTAATTTTTTTTTATGATTTTCTATTAAGAAACGAAATGAAGAAAATGGCCAAAAATCACACTCAAGCAATTATTTAAGGACGCAAAATGACTCAAAAATTCAAAACAAAAATATTTCTATGTTTTTAAAATATTCAGATGTTTTTGGGATTTTTATGGTATTTTCTGATTTTTATTAAATTTTCTAAAAATAAAAGCTAGAATAAAAGGGTGAATAGTGTGCAGCCAAGATTGAAAGACACTTTAAAAACATCTACATTGCCTATGAAATCTGAACAACAATTTTGTGTGAAAATATAAAATCAAAGCTACCTACAGAAATTTAAAACACATTTTTTTATTTTTTTTATGAATTTTTAATATTTTTTATAAGTTTTTTAGTCTTTTCCAATTTTTAGGGTTTTATAAAAGGGAATGAAATAAAAATTATATTGAATCTAAAACAAGACAAAACAAGCAATCCAGAATTTTTTGGAATTTTTAAAGTAATTTTTATATTTTTAGTTGATTTTTCAAAATAAATAGAGACACTTTTTAGGGTTTTTGAATTTTAGAAAATATCAAATAAAACCAAAACACATCATAAAAATTATCAAAAATCCTACACAGTAACATGAGCTAGACTTAAAAATTTTGGAATTTTTGGGGTAATTTTGATCTTTATTTGATTAAAAACAAGACAAGCAGATAACAGGGACCTAAATACAATTTTTTTAAGTTTTGAGACTAAATAATAACAAGCAATAAAAGCACAGGGCGAAAGATGCAAAACGTCCAAGTTCGCACGTGAACAACACGCGAATCAGGCACTCAGGGGTATGTACAATTCCTATTAAGAAACATTCATTCATGAACAGCAATACAATCCAAGGTCCATATTGCAAATAACCCAGCAGGTCACATGTCACTTTACGTGATACACTAAAGGGAGGACTGAAATGCAAATATTAAAAACACAAGGTCCTAAATGCAAAAAGGTTCAATTGTAACTTTTTTTACAGACTAAAACATAAAATGAAAGAAACGCAGGGTAAAAAGAGTAATATACCCTCAAAGGCACGTGAGTCGCACGTGGATGGGTCACGTGTCGGCCGCTAGTGGGGGTGTGATCGTGCGACCTGCAGGCATTAGATGTCAGATCTGACGATGTCGGCTGGTCGAGGACGTGGCATGTATAGATCTGACGTCTAACAGTCTGACACCTCAGATGGATGAGCGGTTGAGATGGAATCTGGCAGGTGGTGTCGATCCAACGGTAGAGGAAGCGTCTGGAAGAACTGTGCCTATGCGAACTTCGTCGGACCCAAGGATGCGATCCTTAGCTCCGATGAAAGATCAGGAGGCATTGGTGAAGTCGTGGGATGATTCTGCGTCGGGTGACCGGCTCGGATGGGCGCTCCAACGATCTGATCGGTAAGACGACGTAGGGGACCTGGAGCTACTCCGACGAGGTTGGGCGAGGGTGATCTGAGGGCTCTCCACACACGACAAGACCTACAATGAGTTGCTCTGACTCAAAGGCAAACTCTGGTCTAGGTTATTAGGGATGAACACCAAAGAAACAGAGGTGAACGGGGGTTGGTCTCCGGCGAACGCAGAAGATGAGACCTCGAGCCTAATCTCGACTATGGAGACGATGATCAAGATGATCAGATTGCGTAGGGGGATGGAGGGCGAGCATGTGCGGATATCTAAGCGGTCGGATGTGGGTGACTGAGCTCCGATCGGTCAGAGCTGGCGGAGCTACGGTGGTGGCAGATGAAATATTGGATCGAATGAAGAGTTGGGAAGGGCTAAAGGGTTACCTAAAGGCCCGAACACGTTCCTTAGCTCCAGGCGAGATGAACGGCGGGGTTATGGCCTCGACCAAGCGGTGATAGGCGAGGGAGGCTTCTCGTGGTGGAGGTCCAGCCACAAAGAGCGAGCGTCGGCTACACGGCACTAAATCGACCACCGAAGGGCTCCTCCAACGGCTATCACCACGTGAAGGGTTCTAGGGTATTGAGAAGGAGTGCGGCGCGAGCTACCGACCTGGGGAGGAGGATAAGAGATTTTATAGAGCTCCCAGGTGGTTGGAAAAGTCGAGCCCGTGCACGCAATCCAAGAAGGATCTTAGATCCATGGGGAAGGCATGGGCGGAATTTCAGGTAAACGGGCGTATGATCTGGCCTAGAGAAATGGGAGAAGGAGGTCCGACGGAACAATCGGATTGGGTCAAGCCCTGGAAGAGGGGGTTGACCCGAGTCAACGATCCGCCGTGGACCAATCAGAAAATAGGTTTTACAAAAATATTTACAAATTCAATAAAAAATAATAAATAATTTTAAATTAAAAAGTGTATAAATAAAAAATATTTGTTATCTTTCAAACTATTTTTTTGTGATTTTTATTTATTTTATGAAAAATAAATTATTGTATATACAGTATAATGTATTATATACAGGTATAAAATACCTATGTATTTTGCATAATTATTTTTACTTTATTATTTTTATATAAATACTGTAATTTTATATTTTATTTATTTACAAAATAATTTTTAGAGTATAAAACAATTTTTATTTTATTTTTATTATGTATTTACAAGTATAAAATAAATAGAGAAGAAAATAACTATACATGTATTATGTACAAGTGAGAGAGAGAATTTTATTCTATTTTTATTTTATTTTTCTAATTTTTATTTTATTTCAAGAAATATATACAAGAAAGTAAAAACACATTTTTATTTTTATTTTTGTAAAAATAAATTATGTACACCCTGATATATATAAGGTGGAGTGGCCCTATCTCTCTCTACTTATTTTATTTGATGATCAGGCCAATGCTTGACCCTCTCTTGGGGTTCGGGTCACTCAATATTTATTCTAAACACTTCCTTCCTTTTCTCTTTATTCTTTATTCTTTTATTTTTGCATAAATACATGCTAATTATGAGATATTAACACATGCATGCCTATTGCTAAGTTATTGTACTTACACATATTTACATGATGCTTTGCCAAGATAATTAGCTAAAATAAAAGAATAAAGAGTAATGAATGGAGATTCATCACACCCCTATATAGGAGACTTCAAAGTCATAAACTTCGATGGTATATTGTCCATGCTCTTATATAACATCATAGACATTTTCCTCGTGGTCCACAAGTATAGCACAATTAAAATGGAAATGGAGAAAGTATTTATCTAGTTTTTTAAAGGTCTTTTGTAGTAGTATGGATATTTTTGACAAAATAATTAATTCAGTAGACCAAAACTTATTAAATGACAACATGTTTTCATACCATCAAACACGTTTCCAAGCTGCGGCTACACGCCGCTACATGGCTTCTTTTAGGCCCTGTTCGTTTGGGGTATAAGGAGGAATGGAATAAGGGGAATAAGCTCTCAACACGCTTCCCCGTGGTACGACTATTCCCTATTATTTCATCTTATTTCACTCTTATTCCTATCTTTATCCCACCTTACCTACCTTTATTTCAACTTATTCTCCTTATTCTTATCCTCCAGCCGAACGGAGAATAGACCCTTATTCCCCTTATTCCCCATCCTTATTCCCGCTTATTCTCCTACCGAATGGGCCCTTAATGTTATACGGATATGGATCCGAATCCGTATACGAAGAAGAATAGGAATATGGTAATAAATCCACTAATAATGGGAAAACAGGGAGGGCAAAGCAGATAATAACCCCAATCCCGTGTTTGGCGTTGCGTTTCCACTTTCCACGGTGCTTGTCGTTGGGAGGGATAAACGGCACAGTTGAAACTTGAAACCCGCACAGTGCGCGCGGAATCCTTCACGCTTCTTCCAGTCCCAGTCCGCCCCCGCGCAATTGGACGCCTTCCCCCAACTCCACTATAAATACCAAAATAATACCCCCTTCCGCCAAAGACCACACCAAACCTCTCCGATCTCCCCTCCCCTCGTCGGCAATTCTCTACCCCACCATGTCTTCCTCCGGCTCCACCGCCG
Organism: Ottelia alismoides; assembly: GCA_037367405.1. NCBI lineage: Eukaryota > Viridiplantae > Streptophyta > Magnoliopsida > Alismatales > Hydrocharitaceae > Ottelia > Ottelia alismoides. The sequence continues at coordinate 223,521 of JAZKJV010005622.1, forward strand.
CCGCGACCGAGTCCTCGGGTTATGCGAACGCTGCCCCGCAGTGTAGGCTGAGATCGTGGTTCGTCGGTAAGGTGTGCACCACCGTCGGCACATCGGGTAATGTGGCGGCATCGATTCCGTTACCGGAGAAGATTGCACAGATGAGGGTGCCTCGCTTCGCGGCAGAATTCGACGGGATCTACTTCTTCGAGACGATCGTGACACGGTAATCGATGATTCACCGATTCCGCTGCACAGTTTGATTCACGATGGACCTGAAGGCAGGGCGGGAGGATCGCCTCCTCGATTTTTGGATTTTCATATTATATTAGCATTGAAATTCTCTATTTTCTAAATCTACATATATCTCCAGCAGGTTTTGTATCTATCAACAGTTATTTATTTATTCCATTATGCTAAATAAATAAATAAACAAACAAACTCGCCGCCTTTGGCCTGGATTTCTGGTTTGTTCATTGATTGCTTGAGGATCTTACGTGACGACTGACGGCTTGCGTGATAGTCTAAGATGACAGATTTGCTCCGCTGCTTGTTGAATGATCGGTGATGATCCCTGTCCTTTTGCGGGATGGACGACTTGAACGTGTTACTCTATCGTCAATTGCGGTTACGAAACCAGGAATAGATTTATTGGAAGAACGATATTAAGTGGTTCGTCTTCGGGCCATCCTACAAACCCTCATAAGCCACATCCTAACAAAGGGCCTTCCTTTGATAAGACAACGCTAAACAATGGATAATTTTAATTGTACGCATCATCTTAATTCCGTTATATGGGCAGGTTCACGATTTCGATACGAGCATTAATTTATTTTAAGTCATTTTGATTGATTAGTATTTTGAATGCAATTAGTTCTTTTTGTTTTATTCTAATTTATTCTCTTGATTTGTAGGATTAAAGTATAAATTCATCCATCTCATTTTCCTGAGAGATCGTCTCTTTAAGAATCGACTTACACATCAAATTTCGCTAGGATTTCGATTAACTTTTAGATGGAATTTTTACACCCAGAATCATGTATACCCTCAATATTAAATATATGTAACCATTCATAATTACGAATTACACCCAGAATATTGAATAGTGTCTAACTCTCATGGATTTTTACACCCATAATCCTGTATGATTTTGCGGTAAGAGGGTTATGGTTGTATGATTATCTGAAGAGTCGAGCATTATTCGAGATTATGGATATAATTCGCGATAATGGATAGTTATGTAAGTAATGTTAAAAGTATACAAGGTTATTGGTGTAAAAATCCCTTTTTAGATTTAATATGCTGGTGAGCATGTGAGAATCCTAGTAAGACATGTAACAGTCATTTTTATTTTTTTTCCGTTTACATCTACATGTCTATAAAAGGGGGTATACATAAATCACTTTATAAACTCACAATATTGCAAAAAAGTACCCCTACAAACAACTTAGGAAAAAATACCCGTGAATTTAAAATACCATTCCGGAATCCAAATGTTTGATTCAATATTTTCTGAATAAAAAATAACAAATTTGTGTACACATCCCTAGTCTTTCCTACTACTTCCATTGGTGCCCTTCATCTTCTCCTACTCCCCTACATGCTTCCTCCTCCAACAATCGCCACATCCTTCCCATGTGAAGTTGCCACAAGTGTAGGGGAGGAACTCGAGAGTCGAGGGGTGGATCTCAGCTGCAGTTGACGACCAAAAAAATCCTTGAATGAAGTACTATGATGGTATGTGATACTTAAGTCGTGGCTCCAATGAAGTCAGGGCTATGCTTCGACATGCGAGGAACTTCATAGGGGGCACAAGCTATATAACAATTGATAGAGGAAAACAGGAGGAGAGAGAGAGATGGAATGAAGTATTAGGAGAGTACGAGGAGAGAAGGGAATACATGTATACATATACAAAAACCTAATTCTTTATAAAGAAGGATAATATTTAACATTGTTAGTTAATCAAAGTGAATTCTTGTTTAAAGTAAATATATATGCGCCTGGTCTATACCTATCTAAAATCTTGTCAACACTAGTTTCGACAAGTTGTCATGTGGATGAAAAAGTTATGATGCACTAATCAGGTTGAAGTCACTCGAGAAATTTACGGTGATCATGTGTATAAAAGCAATTCAAATAAAGCTCGTGGAAACGACCCAGGTGTTGGTGCAGTTGGAGGGCTATGATTTGATCAATCATATCAGATCCAGCGGTGGCGAGGTGAGCGGTGCTGAGCAGCTTAGATGGGACATGGAGTTCCATCCTATGGTGGATATGAGGCGGTTGATGTGGAGCAAGGAAAGTCGTAGGATGGGATGACGATCGGATGGCTGTGAGGAAGGCGCTAGAGAGCGGTGAGGATCTAATCTGAGATCAAATCAGATGGCTGGCGATGGAGCGGGTTTGGGCGGCCAAGATTGAAGTGGGAGGTGAGGATCAGATGGCTCCAGGAGGGGCCTGGTGGCGAGAAGAAAGGACAGCCATGTGGGCGACCTAGAGGTTGCCACGTTGCTGCACTAGAAAATTCGAAAAAGTGAAAATAAAGAAAAATATAGAAGAATTAGTTAGAGGAAAATTTAGGAAAAAGTCAAAACATAAAAGTTGTAGATCTCGATGAGATCTACAAGTTTCATGTTGGATAAAAAGCCAAACGAGGTCATTTGTACAAAATGATTTTTTGGAGATATTTTTAAGGGGTTAAAAATACCGATTCTTGGTTTTGACATTTTTTATATTTTAGTTCTTTAAGGGTTAGGGATATTATAGACAATTAATCAACCTAATTTTAGGGATTTTTAATAAAATAATTACACAGCTCTCTAAGCAGCCGGCCAAAATTAAATAATAGTAATTAAATACAATAATTATAGGTTAATTATACACAATATAATACAATATAATACATGATAATAATGAGGATTTATTAATGAATTTTATTGAATTATTTAAGCAAGGGGTTTAATTAGTGATATTTAGCAAGATGAATATGAGATTCATCATATATGCTGATAAAAATTAGGGGTTTAATTAGTGATTTTTACAATATGCAAATGCAAGCAAAGCTGATAAAAATTCCTAAAATTCTTCACCAAACCTTTTACGGCCTCTTCAGCAGGAGCTCCCAACTCCACGCCTCCATGGAGATCAAGTGTCTTCGATCTTCATGAGCCCTGCCACAAAAGAGAAATGTTAGAAAATTAGAAAGGAAATTAATCACCAGAAATGATGCAAAAATAATGCATGAAAAGAAGACCTGTGAATTTTGAAAAATATTCAACATAAAAATAAATCAAAATTCAATAAATAAATAAAGATGTGTCGTGTCCCCAGCAACAGTGCCATTGATGATCGCAAAAATCGCCTCTTTAATTATCTAAAAAATCACCTCTTTAATTATCAAAAATTACCAATGAAGGTCTTGGCGTTGGCGGATGGAGGTAGGACCTGAAGCTCCAGATATGTGCAAGACCTGGAGACAAAGCGATGTAGAGGAGAGAGTGGAGAGAGGGGAGGAGTCTATCGATGGTCGGGCGAAGGTGAGGGGTCTGAGGTAGAGCTAATTGGACCCTGAAGAAGGTCTAAAGCATGTGTGCAATCGTGCAATAAATCAGAGAAATCGGATAGGGGTGAGATGGCAGAGTACCTGGAAGATGTTAGGCGAAGGAGGCCAGCGGAGATGACGGTCTCCTGATGAAGGAGCTAGAAGCTCCTTTCCTTGCTCGAGCATCCAAGCATAGAGAACCAAGCTTCGCAACTAAAAGGAGCTGCTACATGGTTGGGAAGCACCCGCGGGTCACACCTGATTTCACCTCATCATGACTCGTTAGAGATCTTGCCCATTGCTATCACATGGGCTGAGAACAGAGCTCGAGGGAAGGTCTGATAATGGTGGATAAGAGGGAAGATGGGTGGCGGAGAAGTTTTTGTAGGCGAAGGTTCGAAAGTTACAAGTGGTGGTGGTGGTGTTTGAAATGGTCGAAGGTGATGACGAAGAGAGGGTGTTGAATGGTTGTGGGTTGCATGAGGATGGCAGAAGATGGGACTACGTAATGGCGGCGTTGGATCGTGAGGAGGTGGTCGGTCGTGGCCGTTAGAATATGAAGGGGTGATAGGGTGGCGAGGTGTAACAAACGTGGGAGGGGAGTTACGGGAAGTAGACGATGGGTTTTCAACCGTTGGATATGGAGATCCAATGGTTAAGGCTGAGGCACGAATGGATGGACGAGATCTGATCTAATGATCAGATCAAACGATTGAGGCGAGTGAAGAAAGGAGCGAGCTAAATAAGATCCTATGATGTCATCCATCGGTGAAGAGTGAGGTGGGTCGCGTGGCACGTGGCTCGCATGTGAGGCGCACGTGAGGGGGAGCTGGAGACGTGGACGAATGGGTGTGTGCCATGTGGCAGTTTGTTGACGAGAAGCATTGACAAGAAGAGAAAATAGAATAAGAAATAAAATAGAAAGGGACGTCAAATCAAAAAGTGGTCAACATGAAAGGGCATATGGACGCTCGGATCTTGGCTCGGGTCAACCGAGGCTGTTGGACTGGATTCAGGCTTGGGCCTCCATGCGTCATCATCACATCCGTCCGATCCAAATGATCAGACGCCACCTATAGCGTCTTCTCCTCCGCAGGCCACCGGAGGAGGCGGGGTGATGAGGCGACCCGAGCGACTAAGGTAAGAAGGTATCAATGGTCGTTGCAACCTCAACCTCTCGGATCGGGCTCAATCAAGAAACTCAAGGAAGACCACCGAAAAATAAAAAGATAAATCAATAAAGTAACACAAATAACGATCTCACTATTTTATTTTATCCGGTATAGCTACCAGAGTCGAACACAATGAGCACGGTATTCCTAGGCTACGAAGTAGTCGAAAATCCAATAAAATAAAGAAATAAAATAAAAAGGTGGATTTTTAGATTTTCAAATTTTTTGTAATTTTTAAATTGAGAAAAAGGCGTAAAAGAAGTCAAAAAGGCACATACACATAATTATTTAACACATCAAAAATGCTTAGAAAATTAAAATAAAAATATTTTTGATTTTTAAATATTCAAGTATTTTTGATATTTTTCTTAGATTTTTTCTGATTTTTAGTTAATTTTATAAAAATGAAACAAGGGAAAAAATTAAAGGCAATGTGCAGCCAGAATCTAAAGGCTATTTGAAAATGCTTAAAAAGCCTATAAAATTCGAGCAATAATTTTGTGAGAAACTAAAAATAAAAGGTAACTACAGAAACTGAAAATGCATTTTTTTGAATTCTTGTGAATTTTTAAATAATTTTTAAGTTTTTTAATTTTTTTTTCAATTTTTAGGGTTTTTATAAATGCTAGTACAACAAAACTTGGACAGAAGTGAAAACACAATAAAACAAACACACAACAATTTTTTGGAATTTTTAAAGGGATTTTAATATTTTTAATGGATTTTTAAAAACAGACAGAAGCAATTTTTGAGGTTTTTGAATTTTTAAAAATACTAAATAACAACAAAAAGCAACCAAAAATTCAAGGAAATTTCTACAACATGGCAGGAGCCATGTGTCAAAATCTCACGATTTTTGGAAGAAATTTGCTATTTATTTTATCGAAAATCAAAGGTACAACATACAGGGACCTAAACGCAATGAAAACATGTTCCAGGGACTAAAGAGTAACACGCATAGAAAGCACGAGGTCTTTTCTACAATTTTTCCACAAATTTTAGCACATGTCCAATAACAGCACGTCTAGGGGTATAAGTGCAAATACTAAAATTAAAACATCAAAACATAACATCAATTAAGTCGAGGGCGGTGCATGCAAATATCCCAAAAATACATGTGACGATGCACGTGCAACCACAAAGGAAGGACTAAACTGTAAATATCGAAAACTGCAGGGGAACAGATGCAAAATGGTCCACTGTGTACTTTTTATTTTACAGATTAAACGACAAATAAAGTAAATGCATGGGTAGTGGAGCAAATTACCCAGTGGCTCGTGCGAATCACGTGGTGTGACAGGTGGCGTGCTCCGACTGGATGGCGACATGCGGCTCTGGCACTGACAGCTGACGAATCCAACGACCTGACGAAGAAGCGAACGTGGGGCATACAGGGGCCGTTCGATGTAAGATCTAACGGCCTGCCAGGCGCAGGCGATGGATGACTCTGATATGAACTGGCAGAGAGGCGAGATCCAACGACAGAGGAGGGTACTGGAAGAACTCCGCCTGGGCGAAGTTCGCCGGAGCACCGAGGAAGATCGATGGCTCTGTTGAACGATCAGACGGTGGCAACAGGATCGTGTGGCTCCTCCACGCCGGGTGAGGGGGTCAGATGGGCTAGCCACTGGTCGGATCTCCTGGAATGTGGGCGTGACCTGGGATAGCTCCGGCGAAGCTGAACTGTAGTGATCTAGGATGTATCCACGCATGCTATGACCTGCGGGGTAAAGCTCTAGCTCGGAGGAGTGCTCCGGGCAAGGTTATTTGACCTAAATTAAAAGAAGGCAGCGGTGAATGGAGATGGAGGTTCCGGCGATGCGACAGAGGAACCTCGAGCCTAATCTTGGCTCGTGCAACCAAGATTTGGATGATCAGAGTGTGTAAGAAGGGTGACGGTGAACAGGGTAATTGATCGGAACGGGTAAGGGTGACTGACGAAGCTCCGACCACCGGGTCGGAGCTGGCGGAGCAGCGGATGAAAGATTCAAGATAAATGGAACTAGGATCGAAACGAAGGGTACCTGAAGGTTCTATATGAATCCTTAGCTCTAGGGGGTGAAGTCGAAGTGGGTCATCGCCTCGACCACGCTGTGGAAGGTGGGGAGGCTCGTCACGGCGGAACTCCGGCCACGAAGGGTGAGCGTCAGCGGCAGCAACCTTCTCCGACCACCAAAGGGTTCCTCCGAATGTTGTCACCAAGGGGAAGGAGTCTAGGGTAGAAGGAGAGTGTGCGGCGCGAGTTGAGGCTCTGGGGAAAGGAATGAAGACTTTATAGCAAGTCCCAGGTGGCAAAGAAGAATCGGAGCCCGTGCGCGAATCGAGGAAGATCCGTCCTTCCCTAGGGATATGCAAGGATCGTGGATCCAGGGGGAAGGAGCGGGCAAAGAAATCGGGGCAAGAGAGGCCAGGATCCGATCAGGATAAATGAGAGAAAGTGCGACAAAACTCGAATCCGGGCAAAGACTAGTCTGGGAGGGGGAGTTGACCGGGGTCATCAATCCTCCTGGACTAATCAGAAATTATGAAATAAAAAAAGATTTGCAAAATAAATTTAAAATAGAAAATGATTTTATTTTAAAATATGTTCAAAATAAAAGATGTTTATTATTTTTCAAACTATTTTTAGTGATTTTTATTTTTTTTATAAAAAATAAATATGGTATATACAGTATATTGTATTATATACAGGTATAAAATACCTAGGTATTTTATATTCTTATTTTTATTTTTTTATTTTTGTATAAACACCCCAATTTTATATTATATTTTTTTTCAACATAAAATTTAGAGTTTAAAATAATATTTATTTAATTTTTATTGGCTATTTACAAGTGTGAATAAATAGATATATGATACATATAGACATGTGTTATGTACAAGGTGAGAGAGATTTTATTTTATTTTTATTTTATTTTTGTTTTATTTTTGAAAATATATACAAAGGAAGATAGCACATTTTTATTTTTATTTTTATGAAAATAAAATGTATACAAGTAAGAAGGAATATACATAAGGTAGAGTGGCCATATCTCTCTCTACTTATTTTATTTGCCGATTAGGCCCATATTGGGCCTTCTCTTGGGTTTAGGTCACTCAATATTTATTCTAAATATTTGCTTCTTTTTCTTTTATTCTTTATTCTTTTATTTTTGCACAAATACATGCTAATTATGATATTTAACAAAAGCATGCTTATTAGTAACTTATTGTATTTACATCTATCTACATGGTATTTTGCCAAGATAATTAGCTAAAATAAAAGAATAAAGAGTGATGAATGAGTATTCATCACGGGGCTCCGACGACCTGCTGCTCGCTCCTCTGTGCTCTAGCGACCTGCCTGATGGTCGAGGAAGTTCGTTGGACTATCGACGGAAGTGTTGGAGGAGCGGTGATGCTCCAGTGCTAATCAGGGCTTGATTTCGATGAAGCTTTGCCGGGGGAGAAAGGCCTGACGGAGCTCCGATGTGAACTCCGACCAATCAAGGTTCCTGCAAGGGTTAGTCATAGCCAAAGCATGCGCTAGTGAGTGTGAGTGTTTAGTGAATGAGTTAAGGCCGTGGAGATGATGGGAGGCAGTGGATGTGGGCTTCTTCTCCGGTTGAGTGGAGAAGAAGGGGGGTCGGAGTGGGGGAGGTTCTGGAGAATACAGGGGTGGACGGCGAGGATGAGGGTGATGTGGCAGAGGTATTTGGATGGTCTTTGGCTGATGAGAGAGGGTGAGAGTGTCGGAAAAAAATATGAGAAAACAAGGAGAAAACTTACCTCGCTAGAGCAAGATGATGATGGAGGCGGTGATCTGGGCTGAGGTCCTCATCGGACCTCTGGGGTCGTCGCACGACGAGGCCTATCATGCCTCGGTGCTCAGCGGTCCTCGAAAGCAGCTGCAACACGCCGTGGGTCGACACCTGGGTAGGAGACCCATTATCGTTGATCGAACACCTCCTCCGCTGTCACCGGAGGAGGGTGAAGCTAGGGGATACCCAATGATTGGTGGACGGGTTGCTCGAAGCGGATGGGAGGTGGTTTTATAGGAGGGGGCAACCGGGAGTTATGTGGTGACGAGGCGTTTTTGCAAAAGGAGTGAAGGTGAAGGAGAGTAATAGAGGAGGGGTATGGGAGTTACGCGAGGGTGGTTGGTGTTAGGGCTACTCAGGACGACCGTTATATGGTGGAGAAATGGCCGAAGGCAAGGGCCAAAAATGGAAGAGGACAGCTAGGGAGGGGGAGGTTACGAAGGAGGAAGACGAAGTTTGAGCCATTGGATCACATGATCCAACGACTAGGATGGTAGCGCAGGCAGACGACTGAGATCAGATCAGGGATATGATCGAACAGTTCGGATCCAGGTGGTGATGGATGGTTAGATAAGATTTAGGCTTTAATCCTGCAGCGAGGGTTGAAGGGGTGATGTGGAGAGATGTTGGTCGTCGGATCACAAAGAGATCGAACGGTTGGTAGTGAGGCACGATGAACGGTCTAGATTAGATCTGGAGTTAGATTGGACGGCTGGGAGTGAAGTAGAGATGGACGGGTAAGATGAGGGCGGAATGAAGGAGATCTGACGGTCTAGGCGAGCATCGGGTGGCGGAAGGAGGTGCGGGCCACGTGGGCGGCCCAGAGAACGCCACGTGGCCCAATCAGAAAATTAGAAAAGACGAAAATAAAGAAAAATGTGAAAGAAATAGTTAGATGCAAAATCAGGAAAAGTCAAAAAATGAAAGTTGCTCGTCTAGACGAGATCTACAAGTCTACAAGTTTCATATTGGATAAAAAGCCAAAAGAAGTCATTTGTACAAAAAGCATTTTGGGGGGTATTTTTAAGGGGATAAAACACCGACTTTTTGGTTTTGAGTTGTTTTTGTATTTTTAGTCTTTTTAAGGGTTAGTGAAGTTATGGATAATATTCTACGTAATTTTGAGGGTTTTTTATGAGAAAATAATTACAAAGAAAATAAAGGTAATAAATACAATTAATTAAGGGTTAATTATACACAATATATTACAAGATAAAAATAAAGAATTAATGGTGATTTTTATTGGATTTGTTAAGCAAGGGGTTTAATTAATGAATTTTAGCATGATGAATTCGAGATTCATCAGGGAGGGGGTGCATTGTATTTCATGCATACCATTTTTTTAGGAAAAATTATTTCATTTCATGCATTCCATTTGTTGTAAATAACTTTTATTTTTAAAAAAATCAAAAATATTTTTCATCATATTCAATTTTTGTTGAAAAAAATTCATATTTCAAAAAAAACTGTACATCATTTTTGCATGTTTTACAAAAATACCAAAAACATTTGCGTATACCAAAAAATCATAAAAATTTGCAAAAAATCATCAAAAATCATTCAAAAAATCATCATTTTTTTCAAAGAACCAAAAATATTTTCTTAGTTTTTTCTTGACTTTTTAGGATTTTTAGTCTGGTTTTTATAAGTTTCGGACTTAGATCAAGAAAACCTTAATCCACTTAATTTCAAAGGATTTCTCTAGGCTTGAGTACTAATGTTCTTCAGGTCTATTGTAAACTTAATTCCCCGAGTTCAAGTAATTTTATGCGGTGATCAAAATATCTGTCTAAATAGATCATCTTGATAGCTTTATTCTTTTACTTTTGATTGATTTTTGAACAAATTGCACATTATACCTTAGTTCAACTTAGTTTGCATGTACAAGGGACCATTTTAGTCTCTAGCTAGGGAAGGAAGTGACTCTAAATCTAGGGTAAGCAACATTCAATGATCTAAGTTCAGAAACCACTTATTTTCTATAAGTTTGGGTCTGTCAGCAAACTTGTCTTGTACATGTATCTGACACAAAACCTATCAAAATGATGGCACATTTCAAAAATACAAATGCAAAGCAAAGATCTACCAAAAAAATCTGCTCGGTCATCCCAGCTCTACCAAATAAGTCAAGTAGCAGACCAATGTTACTACCGGTTTAGAAGAGGGCAAAGAGATCTAGGGTTATACTCTGCAAAAAGAAGAAAAAAAAGAGAGCAATTGACCAAAGCGGTCTACGGAAAACCCCAGAAAATCCAAGTTCTCTATAATTAGCACCCATTTTCTTTTGTTGACAGATTCAGATGAAATGAGAATAAGCCTAAACTTAGAGAGTATAGAGGCTTTAGATTTTGTGAATCTCCCAGTACTATGCTTAAGGTTGTACGGTATACTTATCTCGCAAGTTGGTACACAGTTAAATTCAACTCAAGGTTAAAGAAAATATCTATTGATCAGGATGATCTGACTTAACCTAAGAATGGAACCGCCTAGAATTGATAGAACTTGAGGAATGATGGATCGAATACCGAGTTTAAACGGAGTCCGAACACATTATTAGTCCAAAGGTCAACTTAGTCTTTGTTTGTAATTTGTTCAAACTTGACTTAAAATCTCAGAACTTTGTGCGTGTGTCTGTTGCAAACCCTCGTTGTGCATTCTTTAATTGTTTTCTATTTCTCTTTGCATATCACTGTTTTGCTCAGGGCTAGTAAAAGTTAAGAATGTGGGTATGATGAATATTTGATTTATCATGTTTTTATACCTTTTATTGAGCAAAAATCATGCATGATTATTTGTATTTTTCTTGTTTACTACATAATTTCCATTTCATGACTTTCATGCATATTGCATTCAAAATCGTTTAAAAATTACATAACATTTCTAACATAACAAATTAAAAGAAAAAAGGAGTCCTGTATTAATTAATTTTTGTTAATAACATGGGATTCATGCACATATTAAATTTCTAACATTTTGTATTTTTCATGTCTATCTCAGAAGAGACCCAAGGGGTGTCCAATTCCTTCCCTCTTTTATAAAAAAATGAAAAAATCGCTACCAACAAAATAGATGACGTCCGCATGATGTCAGCAACTCAATAAATAAAATAAAAAGGAGTTTGTTGACGTCATGCTAATGTTAGCCACCCCTCCCTTCCTCCCCACGTAGGAGGCTTTGCCCGCTTCTCATTCCTACACCGCCAACGACCATAGCCGACCGTGCCTCCTCCACTGCCCTTGGGTGCCGCCTTCGCTGCCCTCACGCACTAACTGCCATGGGCGGTTATCCTCCTCCCTCACGTCTTCTATAAAGGGAGGATATCACACCACCATCGAGGGACTGATCTAAGAACCCAACATCGATCTCCCATCGTGCCACCGCCGCCTCCCTTAGCGCACCTTCACCGCTCCACGCACCTCACCGCCTCGTCGCGAGCTCTGCTTCCCCTCGTCGCTCCTCCGCAAGCCCCACTACATCACCGTCGCCGCCATCATCAGGAAGAAGAGGGGTCCCGGAGACCCCTCCATAATTTTTGTTTTATTTAAGTTTTTTTATCTCTTTTGGACCTATTTTCAATTTTGTTAATCATCATCCTCTTTTCTGCAATTTTTCCATAGTTGGAAGTTTTTCTACTCAAACTTTTATAATTACTTTTCAGTCCTCTGAAGACTAATTCGTAATTTACTTGAAGTTTATTTCTTTTACTACCATTTTCCCATTAAGTAATTTGTCTATTAGCAAATTTCACTTCTGCCCAGTATTTTTCTTTAATTGCATTGAATCTCTTTAGTTTCTGTTTATTTACATTCATTCCCTTAGATTTTTTAAAAATTACACAAATTCCCCTAACCATTTAAAAAAGCATCAAAAATAGCAAAAAATCTGAAAAATTCTCAAAAAAATCATGTGCAATCCTTATGATGCCTAGAACCTAATGACATATTTAGACATTTTTTAAGGCTCCGAAAACAAAAAGAAAATTAGGACTTAATTTGGATCAATAATACCAAAAATGCCCTCGTAAATAGAATAAAAATCTGCATAAAAATGTTCGAGTCCCTGTGGATCGATCCTCTACTTGTCCTATGCTTATTTTGATATCTGATTGGCTTCTAGTTGAATAAAATTTATCTGAATATCTCAATTTTCGTGCGTGCAAACAATGACACATAAAAACACACTTTTAATGCATAGAAAATCGTGTCTCCACTCTCCTAGTTCGTTGATTACTTAAGGCTTTATTGGTCTCATTTCCGCAAGGAGGAGCCATCTACTTAAAGAGACTGAAAGGGTCAACTAGTTGCTTTTATTACTAGTTTTCTATATATATATATATATATAAGTTTTAGGTCACTACTGATTGATGATATCTTATGTCTAAAGGTACTCTAGATCTGATATCATCTGTAACATTCGAGACGTAAGTCCTCATACCGTTATGATCAAGGAAAACTGACCTTGATGACTTATTGGGTTTGGACCTGATTGAACTAGTTGACAACCATCTAGAATACTTAAGCCTAATTTATCAAGTAGTAGTTCTCCACTCTTATAACCTATAAATACTTTGTGAGTTTCTGATATGAGACTATGTTTGGGTAAGGGTGTTACAGATAATCATTGTTTAAAGGAAGTGGAAGAACTATTTCAGGAATAGGTGTGAAATAAGAAACACAAGAAATATTTCATTCAAAGAATAAGAAAATACTTTAGATAAGGTGAGGCAATTTAGATTATCTTTTCTTATTCCTCAAAAGAATTCAAAAGTTATTTTAATTATCGAAATATATTTTTAAAAGTAAAAGGAGTTTGACAGATTTTATGGAGGATGTTGCTCCTATCTTTTCAGATTGTATTACTTATCCTTCCTTCTAAAATCAACCAACTAGCATTTGTGATCGTTCTTACGAGGGATAGAACTAAGGTATGACAATGGATTTGGTGAAGTTTTGTCTTTCGTTCTTGTTCAATTCGATTTAAGGATAAAGATGAGATATATAGTATAGATGAAAATATATTAAATGATGTAATCATTTTATTGTGGATAAGTATACTTATTTTATTTATGCATTGTATGTGTTTGACATTTAGATTTCGAGTTTAAGTTATCCTCCTTGATCTTGCAACTTTTTTCTACATTTTTTAATATTGTAAATGACAAACAACTTTTGAGGTATACTCTTATGAATTCTTTATAGTATGCATGAAACAAAATTGTACGTACTTTAAAGTATTATTTAACATGAGAATTGTGAATTGAAACGAATCAGAATAGAATATTAAAGAAATTAAAACAAGTTGAATTTAAATCCTTTTAGAGAATATATTCTCGATTCTATTTGTACTAACTTGGAAAGTTTAAATAACATCTAATTCAAGTGAACTCTATAATGTTAGATTCAATCCCCACCCCTATCTAGGAGGTTTCGAAGTCATAAACTTCGGTGGCATGTTGTCCATGCTCTCACAACACATCATGACATTTTCCCCATTGTCCACAACTATAGCACAAGTAAAATAGAGAAAGTATTTATCTAGTTTTTGAAGGCCTTTTGTAGTAGCATGGATATTTTTGACATAGTAATTATTTCAGTTGACCAAAACTTATTAAATGACACCATATTTCCATACCATCAAACACGTTTCCTTTGGCCTCCCCTCCCCTCCCCTCGTCGGCAATTCTCTCCAATCTCCTCTCCCCTCCCCTCGTCGGCAATTCTCTACCCCACCATGTCTTCCTTTGGCTCCACCACCGCCGTCGCTACCGCGACCGAGTCCTCAGGTGACGCGAAGGCCGCCTCGCAGGGTAGGCTGAGATCCTGGTTCGTCGGTAAGGTGGGCAGCGCCGCCGGCACATCGGGTAATGTGGCGACATCGATTCCGTTACCGGACAAGATTACACAGATGAGGGCGCTTCGCTTCGCGGCAGAATTCGACGGGATCAACTTTCTTGGAGACGGTCGTGACACGGATCAGATTTCAAGGTAATGTAATCGGCTAGATAGATCAGGAGAAGTATAGATTACGAAGATGACTAATACAATTAGGAGTAGAACTGTAGCCCCGAAAGAAGTAGGCCTTTAAATAGATCCCCACCAGTACATACATGACCGGGACACGACCACGCCTCCCAAATCACACGGAATCGAGGGTATGGGGACTCCGTCGTCCAGCCGCGTGGTCAAGATCAAGATCATCGTTCCGTCGAGGGAGGCGAACAAGCGAAAGCAGTCGCCGATCAGCCAACATGACGAGACTGATGAGGGACGTAGTCAAGGTACATTACTACAGGCTTTTACAATTTCAGAAAAGCCCCCACCTCATTTGAAAGGTCCCCTATATGTGTGTGTGTGTTTGTGTGTGTGTGAGGAAAGTGAGCCTACTTTGTGAAGTAGTTAACCTTACCTACTTTACATTCCATTTTTGCAAATTTTTAATTTTTTTTAAAAATATCACCGTGGATTTTCATAACTATATCCCTCTAATATGTCATTCAAATTTTGTCAGAAACAGAGGCTCCTACGGCCTCCATCTAGAACAGGTAAAATACAACAAATCTGTGACCGTTAAAAAATGATTGTCTGGATGGAGGCCGTAGGAGTCTTTGTTTCTGACGAATTTGAATGACGTATTAGAGGGATATAATTATGAAAATCTATTGTGGTATTTTTCAAAAAAAAATAAAAAAATTTACAAAAAATGAAATGTGAAGTAGGTAAGTTACCTACTTCACATTTCACTTTTTGCAAAAATTTTTTATTTTTTTGAAAAATGCCACCATGGGTTTTCATAATTATATCCCTCTAATATGTCATTCAAATTTCATCAGAAACGGAGACTCCTACGGCCTCCATCCAGATAATCATTTTTTAACGGTCACAGATTTGCTGTATTTTACATGTTCTGGATGAAGGACGTAGGAGCCTTCATTTCTGATGAAATTTGAATGACATATTAGAGAGATATAATTACGAAAATCCATGGTGGCATTTTTCAAAAAAAAATAAAAAAAATTATAAAAAGTGAAATGTGAAGTAGGTAAGTTACCTACTTCACAAAGTAGGCTCCCTTTCCTCGTATATATATATATATATATATATATATATATATATATATATATATATATGGGGTTGCTCCCTGGGAGGAGCCAACATGATGCTCCCACCCTCATTTTCCCCTAAATTTTTTATTTTTTTGGAAAATAAATTTTATATATTCATCACTATGTCCCTCCAACATTCTATTAAAATTTCATCAGAAATAGAGATTCTTACGGCCTCCCTCCAAACATGGTCGATTTAAAAAATCCTGCGACCGTTAAAAAAATAACGTCTGGATGGAAGGCTTAGGAGCCCCTGTTTCTGACGAAATTTTAATAGAATGTTAGAGGGATATAGTGATGAATATAGTAATTTTTATTTTCCAAAAAAATAAAAAAATGGAGGAAAATATGGGTGGGAGCAGCCCCGTTGGCTACTCCCAAGAAGTATACTCATTTTTCTCATATATATAGGAGAAACTTCAAATGAGACGGGGTCTCACTAATACTGTGGTGAGCACTCAATCTCGTCCTTCTATTTTGGATTTCACAGCTTGATTTAATTATACATTAATTAAATTATTTTAATGGCTGAAAACTCATTTTGTCATTGTCACATTCTAAATATAGATTGTAACAACCATAGATCCTATTTTTATGCTAAGTCATTATGTTATTTCCATTCTCTCTCTATTGATTGACGATGGCACTCCCACCCCCCTCTCTCGTGATTCGGCGACGGCATCGCATATCTTTTCTCTCTCGATTCGTCTACAACGGTGCCAACCATCTCCACACAAAGCATTTCAATCGTGGAGAAAGAAGTCATGGAGGAGAAGATCCAGAGGAGGAAGATGCAGAGGACGAGGGTGTACGTGACAACACCATCGGCGACCATAGTCTATGGCCTATTAGAGGGTGTTTATACTCTCTGCGAGGACGATGATGTTGAAGATAGTAAAGGAGGAGGTGTGGAAGGAGAGTGGATTTGCATTATGCAACACTTTTCTTACATAATTGATATTTGATTTTACATACTGATTCACTTTTTTTACAAATCTCATTATCGATTTCTTATCTTGCAGAGCTCCTCGTGAAATTTACAAGGTGGTCATGAGTTTTTACAAATGTAGCGAAAATATTACAAAGTAGCGAGATACAGTTACAAAGATTCACGTAAATTTTACAAAAAAATACACATTTATAAAAATATACGGAAGTTAAAAAGAGGAAAATTACTCTCACAAAAACTCGATGGAATTTACAAAATGCATGTACCCATTAAAAATGGAAATACCCATTTACAAAATAAAAATACAACGATGAAACGAAATTATTAATGAAAATACAAAGCAGACAACTACTTTTACAAAAACTCGCTGGAATTAATAAGATACGATTGAATTCAAATAATTCAGAATAAATTTGAAAATTGATCATCAATGGTATTGGTGGAAAATACCAAATCCAGAAAAATTAAATGACAATTTGTCTATTAAATGCATCTCGAATTTAATAAAATTTAGATGACGGAAATGCCCTTTTGGATAAGCTTTTTGATGGAACCGTCAGATTGAGATCTGACGAATGTAAATGATGGCTCACCACAATATTGGCGAGACGCCACCTCATTTGAAAGGGTCCCTATATATATATATAGGAGAAACTTCAAATGAGGCGGCGTCTCACCATATATATGGTGAGCCACCCTCAATTTAGGCATCTTTCAAATATATTTTACAATTTCTTATTTCATACATATAATAATAAATATTAACACAACAAGTATAGTGAAATAAAATTATGAAAATATTATTATAATGGATGGAAATATTGATTTGAATTTAGATGCTATATTTTACAAAATTCATTTTTTTACAATGTACAGTTTATATTTTACAAAACTGTTACATAGTTTTTACTAAATTCGCAGTGGCTTTTACAATTTCAAAAAAGCCCCCACCTCATTTGAAAGGTCCCATATATATATATATATATATATATATATATATATATATATATATATATATATATATATATATATATATAGGGTTTGGGGAGGCTGAGCCGGGTGGTGCAGCCAATTGGCTGCACCCACCCTCCCGACCGTAGGATTGGGGAAGGATCCACGGTTGGATCGAAGCACCTGCATCGCCCACCCTCCAATCACTAACCCCACCCCTGCAGACCCCACCCCCGCAGCCCCCACTCGCGCAGCCCGCAGCGCCCCCACCCCCGCAGCCCCCCACCCGCGCAGCCCCCCACCACCTCCAATACCTAACCCCTCTCCCGCAGCCCCCCACCTGCGCAGCATCCGCTCCTCTCTTCTCCCCCCACCCGCGCAGCCTCCGCTCCTCGCTCGACTGCAGCCCGCGTACCACCGCCCCTCTCTAGCTGTTCGCGCCACCTCCCCTCCTCCCCACGCCGCATCCGCGGCTGCTGCTGCTCTGCTCCTCCCATATCCCCTGCAGGTTCTCTTCTTCTCAGGTTCCCTTCTTCGCTTTTCAGTTCTCTATTTTTTTTCTAATATGGATAGGTTAGTTACCTCAAGGTGAAACATATAATAACGTATCCAACCTGTATTATTCTGATTGGATTGAGCTCTATTTTGTA
Source organism: Ottelia alismoides (assembly GCA_037367405.1). NCBI lineage: Eukaryota > Viridiplantae > Streptophyta > Magnoliopsida > Alismatales > Hydrocharitaceae > Ottelia > Ottelia alismoides. The sequence goes on from JAZKJV010005622.1 coordinate 241,668, forward strand.
GGAGCAAATATAACAAAGTAATTATTTATATCGCTGGAAATGTTTGTGGCAGTTCCAGGAAGATTGAACAATGACCATCAGTACTGAGATGCTATTGCATAATATGGTCCATTTTGATTATAAATAACTTCTGTAATGATACTCCAATATAAAATAATGTCAGTCCAACAATCAAACTGAGCATGAAAATTGCACGAGGAAGGAAAGTAACAGAATCATTCTTTCAAAAGAACATGACATTGATTTTTTATTGGAAAGCTATGCATGGATGGTTCTTGGCTCCCCCGATGGGGCTGCCCCCATGGGGGAGCTAACTTGGCTCCCCCCACGTCATTTCGCCCGATTTTTTTATTTTTTTTGGAAAATTTCTTCCGTGGATTTTCATCAATATATCCCTATATTATGTTATTAAAATTTCACGCGAAATAGAGACTCCTACGACCTCTATCCAGACGGGTTCGTTTTTAGCAATTCTGTTACCGTTAAAATATGACTGTCTGGATGGAGGTCGTAGGAGTCTCTATTTCGCACAAAATTTTAATGATATAATATAGGGATATAGTGATGAAATTCCACGGAAGAAATTTTCAAAAAAAATAAAAAAAACCGGGCGAAATGGGGGCGGGGCCCCCAGGGGGCATCCTCATTTAACCCTATATATATATATATATATATATATATATATATATACAGAGAGAGAGAGAGAAGGGATCGTATTCCATGGAGTATGTAACTTACCTACTCCACTCTCATTTTTACCACTTTTTTTATTTTTTTGGAAAATGATTCCATGGATTTTCATAACTACATTCCTCTAACATGTCATTCAAATTTCATCAGAAACAGAGACTCATATGTCCTCCATCCAGAACAGGTAAATTACAACAAATTTAATATCGTTAAAGTTACATGCTATGTGTGGAGGGCATAGAAGTCTCTGTTTTTGACGAAATTTGAATGACATATTAAATGGATATAGTTATGAAAATCTATGGAAGTATTTTTTCAAAAAATATAAAAAAAAGTAGTGAAAATGAAAATGGATTAGATAAGTTACCTACTCCATGGAACATGATCTCTTTCCTTAAATATATATATATATATATATATATATATTCTGTTTATTCAAATGAATTTGTTTATATCTATATAGTTGGTATGCATATGTTTGTATTTAAAACATATGCAGATGCAAATGTTTATACATACAAATGCATTATATTAAAAAAATAAGATTTACATGCTAACATATGTACTTGCAAATTTATAACTTCACTATCTATGTATTGATTTTTGTAAATATATGTTATGTTTGTGATATATTTTAGTGTAAAGAATTTCTGGGATGCTGGTGTATAAGTTTTTGAAGGAAATTTTTTTTTTTGAAGGAATGCTGGTGTATAAGTTGAGTAGATTAACGAAAAACGAAGTTAATTTTGATCCAGAATTGAAATGTCCTTTTACAGGCCTAATGATAAATAATCATTGCATGATGAATCAATCGTGGTTAAACACCTTTTCAAGCATCTCTTTTATAGGAGGTCGCACGTTTTCAGATTTAATCGTTCAAAATTAGGAGATAATGTTTTCATGGTTAATTTGGGATTTTGATCCAGTTATAATTGTGCTTTCATACATTTCACATGCTGACACTTCGGATGTATAATCCTTTAATTGGCTGCGACCAGGAGAATGTTATAAGTATGGAGTTAATTGTCGGTGTATATGGGCCGGCTGTCCGGTCCAGCTGACCCATTAAAATTTGTCCGGGCTTGAACATAGGACAATCAAAAAAGAATTAAGTGGGCCTGAGCCCGGTCCAAAGCCCGATTCGTTAATAGTTTGGCAGCTTGGCCCATGCTCATCGCACCCACATCTTCTCACACAAGCATATGTCTATTTTCTATGGATTTGAGCATCACTAAGAGGTGGCAGATGGGAAAAAGGTCTGCTTTTCGGACCTATAATCTTTTAGTCCTATAAACTTAATATTCTGATAGGCGTCATTTCCTTTTGAGGACAGGAACTTTCTAATATCTTAAATGGAAGCATCACAACTATATATTAGGCCGAGCCTCCTCGTAGATTTGGTTTCATTCTTGGGCCTAATGACTTTTTGATTTACCACGACAACCTATCACTTCGGTAATAGCCCTATATATATATATAATTCATTCTGTCCCCTACTTACCCATTTTATATATGATTTTCGAACCACTACTCATAGTTGCCGCCTGCATGCATTTATTGCAGTATGATGCATGTTATCATTATAGCTTGGCTTGTTTGGACACTTTTGGGAGGTCCAGTTGTTGCATCGTGTAATATATTGCATCAATCTCTACAACTGTTGCTACCCATCCGATAGGGTCGTGGGAGCCCTAATGAGCACTTTATTGCTCCACCCCGCATTCAGACCTTCCACAAACTTTCCGGCTTGTTATTTTTCATTTGCACATATTCCTTATCATACTTTTCCAATTCTTTAATTTTATTGTATATTCTTCGATTGTCTTATTTCCTTGTCAAACATTTATGGACTTCTGGAGTTCAGCATCCCTAGTGTGCTCGAGGATGTAACGCTCTTTGAAGCATTCCGCAAAATCACTCCACTTAATGATTAAGGTATCCGAAAATAAATCTCTACATGATGCCCACAACTCCTTTGTGCTATCTTGTAGGCAAAGTGTCTCAAAAATGATTTTCTTTTCTTCGGGATAATCTGTCACCTCACTTGTCAATTCCATCTCTTGAAGGAAGTGTTTGAATTTCTCCAACTGAGGCTCACCCTTAAAATGGGTAGATCATGCTGAATGAATGCCTTTAGAGTAACTGACGAGTCCGGACTTACCTCTAATTACTTTGTGGGAATTAACATGCTAAAATAAATGTGTCATTCGTTGTAGGCAGGTAATCGGAATCAATAAAGAAAATAACCGCTTAATTAATAAATCAAATTTAATCGGAGTGATTTGATGTTTATTTAGCCTGGACAAGATCTAAGGTCGAACTCAAGGAGGCAAAGAAATAACCTAGGTTAATATCTATCAAAGTTTGTGTGTGGTTTTCAAGGTGGATTATTCTGATATTTGTAATGCAACTTTTTAATTAAATGTAAATGTGGCCAGTTTTTAAGGACTAAAGAATTAATGTCAATGAAACGAAGTCAAAAAAATCGTAAAACTTGGCCAAGATGTGAAATATGATGAAATGAATGCACTATAAAATTTTTTGAATTTTCTGATGCAATATGAATATTTAATGAATTAAAATAGTGTAAAAAGGTGAATCATAATAATTATTTAATAAATATTAAACCTCTTTATTTTTAGAAAATAAAATTATCCAAGATAGATCACTAGGTGATGTATATCAAAAAAATCTTAAATCCTAAAACTGTGAAATTTGGTACCTAATAAAAATTAATTATTAAAATCAACAAAATAATTTTTACAAAGTAGATGATGCATGCAAATGCAAATCTTTTTGAGCACAATGTAAATAACAACTAATTCTATGATCGATGAAATTTTGGTAATTTTCAAGCAATGGTTAATTAAATATGTATTCCTAAGCACATATTAGGCAAAGTATGCAAAATTTCCACAAAATATTAATTAATAATTAACCACCAAGAATAAAAATATAAAGAGTATGCCACAATGTAGAGAATTAGTTGTAGAACAAAAGTATGCTTTTTGAATAATAAAATAATGCAAAATGCATGTTCAAAATACAAAGGGAAGTCAGGGTTCTACTTACAAAATAAATAGAATAAATAAAGATGCATAAGGACTTGACAGTTATACCCTCGACTGGGGGGTCTTTTCGCAAATATTCCAGGAGGAACGTGCCAAGCACGTGACCTATGATCAAGTGGTTGCTTGACGATTGGGAAATTATGGAGGGATGCTCTTACAAATGTTCCTCTCCACATACGTGGGGTCACGTGACAAGATTCGGGCTTCGAGCCCCGGCGGCTTGAGAGCAAATGGAAGGCAGAGGATGCTTATCGTTGGGCATGCAATAGGTAAAGGGTTCTCCTTAGATGGAGATGTCATCGTTGAAGAGGGGCTGTCCACGACTGATGTGTCGAAGCAGAAGCACATGAGCCTTGCCGGAATTATTCTGGATTGGAGGATGCTTCTCACAGGTGGAAGCCTTCGACGTTGCTCAAGGCCAATGAAGAACCCTATACGGAGAAGATGGTTGTCAAGGTTGACTAGTGGAAGGTCCAGCTGAAGTCGATGAAGATGCGCAGCTGGAGTCGATGATGAGGTGGCTCGAGGCTCCCGGAGATGAAGGTCAAAGCCTGGAATCTAAGCTGTGGTGTCGATGGAGATTTGAGACCAAGGGCAGGAGAACCTAGAGGTGGTGGCCACACCTGTTGGTGCAGAGGATGAAGGTGGAGGGATAGCGGAAAGGTCGGAGAAGGTGGAAGGTCGTTGGCTCGATGACCGAAGATGGAGCGATGGCAGCCGCGGGTGGAGATGCGGACTGCAACGAGGCTTCAAGCCTCGAACCTCGCCGAGGAAGAGAGAGTCGGCGCTGTCATCGTCGGGTCCCCTCCCTATTTGGGTAATTAGCGGATGATGGTTTCGACAAGGGGTGGCGATGGGTTATATAAGGACGATGGTGGCGGCTATGGAGGGAAGGAGCAGCGAGGTTGATTGGAGATGGGGATGTGATTGGATTCGGAGATTGGGTGGTGGCGAGGCATGAAAGGGGGATGTGACACATGATATTCACGGGGAGGCGATCGGCGATGAGATGCGATGTGGGATGAATCAGGAAGTGAGGGGACGATTGTCGAGCGAAATCGAGGGAGATTGAATTAGGGGTGCACCAGAGATGGAAGGTGGCTGGCTTTTGGCATGGTAGATGTGGAAGGGAGGTGGAGATCGGAGGGGGCGATGAGAATCATGGAGGAGGCAGCACCCCAGATGTGGAAAGTGCGTGAGAAGGAAGAGATGGGAGGGTCGTCCGATCGATCGAGATCGGATATAGCCCTGATGGGGCTACGTGGAAATTCTTTTTTATTATGTTTATTTTATTAATAATTTTTTATTGTTATATTTTCATAGATGTGAAACAAATATGCCAAAAATGGGTGACATGTGGCGGCTCCAGAAAATTTGAAAAAATAAAAGGAGAATAAAAATCAGAAAGATATATAAAACAACCTCAGATTAAAAAGTTTTCTTTACGAAAGTTTCTCGTCTCAATGAGATCTACAACTTTCATGAAGAGACCAAAATCGAAATAGCTCAATTGCACAAAGAGATATTTTTGGTGGTCCTCTATATACATAGAATACCTTGATTTTCGAATTTTGTAATTTTTTATCCTTTAGTTAAGATAAAAAACGGAAAAAATAAGATAAAATCAAAGACAAATATTTACATATTATTTTAATTTTTTGGATTTTTATTAATTAAGAAAACAAAGAAATAAAATAAAGTACAATAAAGATGACTTGTGTACTGACTGTTAGTGAACACTCAGACTCAGTCAGTTTCTTTGATTTTGGCTTTATTTTAGGTTTAGATTTTATAGCATTTCAGTAAAACTTTTGTCAAATAAAATAAATTAAAAAGAAATAATATAAAAAGAGTTAATTATATACATAAAATAATAGGTCTAAATCGAGTAAAATACACAATGTACAAAGGAGGCCCAAAATCCAATTTTCATATATGAGATTCGATCCACTTGAACATGGTCTTATTTTGAACGTAAGTGAATATACATTAGTTCAATAGTGAGTAGGATCAAATCCGACACTGTATGAGGAAGATATCAGCATTTTAGTCCGACAGCTTTGAAATTAGGGTTTGAGTTTATGGTCCACTTAATTATATTAGTAATTTTTTTTGTAATTTTTCTTTATTTTTGTTAGTAATATGTGCACAATGTTTCAGGTGATTTGGATTTAGCATGAATTAATTAAAAATTAGGGTTAACTTATTTTACAGGTCAAATGGGCTGGGATTTTTAGCTTCTTATTTTATGCAATTATGCATGATAAAATGTAAATATTAGATACATATGAAAGAATGCTAATTATACAAGATAATTGATAAAATGCAGATGAATTTTGGAGAATTGAGCTTAATTAATCTCTTTTAAAGTGATGAATCACAAATTCATCAGTAACCACCAAAGGTCAATGTGTGGTTCTTTTACAATTGGGTCATTGTTGTCATTAGCACCAGCAATTGTAACTGCATGTACATATCGGTCTCCTAGTTCGTTGATTACTTAAGGCTTTATTGGTCTCATTCCCACAACGAGGAGCCATCTGCTTGAAGAGACTGAAAGGGTCAACTAGTTGCTTGTATTACTAGTTTTCTCTACAAATCTAAGTTTTAGGTCACATTTTGATTGTGGATATGCATAAAAGAAATATATATATCAGGTATAATCTGTAACATCCTAGACTTAATCCTCAGACTGTTATAATCAAGAAAAACTGACATTGATGACTTATTGGGTTTGGACCTGATTGAACCAGTAGACAACCATCCAGAATACTTAAGCCTAAGTTATCAAGTAGTAGTCTTCCACTCTTATAATCTACTGATGAATTGTCATTCATACATATTTATTCATTAATTTAGGATTTAATCTCTAGATAAATACATCTAAATATCAATAACACACATGAATTAATACTTATATATTCATCTATATAGTGTACATAAACACATGTAGTTAAACCCTAAAATGAAGGAATAAATAAAAGAAAAGAAAAATAAATGAGGTATCATAGATACTGACTGACCTTGACCCCCGCAACTAAGCCAAGTAGTGACTTATCGACAAGAAATAAAGTAGGTGGAAATAGGGCAAAGAAACTACACAAAAATGAGAATTAAAACCCTAATTCTTTTTGTCAGTATATACGTTTTAAGACCTATTTTATTTTGATATTTTTACACTTTAAATCAATAAAATTCAAACATGAACTTTGTACATAAAAATACATGGAAAAATATAAAGTTTATTTCATTTAAAAACAATGCACAAGATGACCGGGACATACAATAAAAAGCCACAAAGAAAACTTCTCAAACTTGTTTCTTCTCCATACAGACTCAAAATTCACCAAACTAATATTTATTATTTATAAAATTAAATTATCTATTTAATGAATGTGATTTGATTCAGTTTGAAGTTAAGATGCAAAAGTTAATTTTTGGACACTCAATATGCAATATACCTATATATAATATTCAATATATTATCCCTTTATATTTTCACATTTTATATTTTTATAAATTTGTAAATAATACTTAAAATACATGTATAAAATAAAACTAAACTAAATTCATTAAAAAATCATTAAAATAAATAAGGTACTTTACTACACAGGTAAATATACCTACAGAATACCTATAATGCATGTATCTATATTTATTTAAGTAATATACAACTTCAGAAAAATAAAAGAAAATTATGTATTAAAATATATTGTAAATATAAAAATTATGTATATGAAATAATAAAATATAAAATAAAATATAGTATATAAAGGTATTTATAACTAGAGGTTGGGGAGCTTGCACCAAAGTGCATGTAAATTTACATGCATCGGTACCACAAACACATATTTTTTGATATCTTTTTGAAATGAAATCATGTGAGATTTAGATCATATATCACCATGATATCATTTAAAATTCAACTTAATTCGAGACTTCTAACCCCTCCATCAAGACTGTCAAATTTTAAGGGTCTCATAATTGCTTAAATTGAGCTGTCCATATGGACATTTAAGAATGTATGTTTTACACGAAATTTGAAACACGCATTCCACTAATAATACTAAGTAAATCCCCCAATGTTTCATTTCAAAAATATGAGCTTTTGTGGTAACGGTGCATGTAAAGTTACATGCACCATGGTGCATGTTCCCCAGCCTCTTATACTTATAATATACATGTAAAAATTAAAACCTAACAAATAAAGTGATAAAAACAAATAAAAATTACTAAAATGTAGTTTATTAAATATGTAACTTTTTATGTTTTAAGTTTTTTAAAATAAAATCATCTTCTATTTTAATTTTAATATTCTTTAATTTTATGATCTATTTTGTCATTTTGTGCTTGCATGGTGCCTACGCGCCCCAATCACAGGCCCTCGAGTGTTGACCCCAGGTCAACACCCCCTCCACCTCTGCTGCTTGTCAGATCTGGTAAGGGCACCGTCATTGCTGAATTTTCACATGAGTTTCATTGCCTCTTGATAAATCTCGTATTTATCATCATTAATCACCAATATTATCTCTCGTATTTAAGTTAATCAATAAGATTCATTTACTAATTAAAATTAATTACTATTTGATATATTGTATATAATTGACACTAATTAATATATATTAATATAATCCTATGATTGTGCTAAAATTTTATGTTTCTATTCCTCATTAAAAATCAAATAAAAATTATAATAGTATTGTATATAAATAAATTAACATAAAATAAAATAAAAATCCAAAAATAAGCAAAAGAAACTAATAGAAAATTATTTTATATGGTTTTATTATGTGTTTAATTATTATCTATGTATAAATGACCTCTGATCTCTTTGATGAGATCTACAACTTTCATGTTCATGACTTTTTCTAATTCATCTTCTATCTAATTCTTTCTAATTATTCTTTATTTTCTTTAAATTCTTCAATTCTGGTTGGGCCACGTGGCACCTCAGATGCTTGTTATGTAGCTCGTTCCTGTTTTGCTACCCTCCTCTCTTATAGATCATCTGATCATCTGATCAAACTGTCGGGATTCAACCAAACCTGTGCCTTTTATAGGTCGTCAGATCCTTTGGATTTAACGGTCGTGATCAAGACATTGTCTGCCATAACCAAAGCCATCTGATTTTCTCCTAATTAGGCGTATCCCGGCCTTCAAATTCCACCCAAATCCCAGCCGTTGGATATAAAGATCCAACGGTACCTACTTCGTCGTCAACCTACGGCAGTTGCCTCATCCATCTTAACCACCTAAATTCATCGATTTTTCCTAACGTCCTCTGACCACCTTCCGAACTACTGATACTTCCAACATCTCTACCTAACTACCATGAGTCACGCCATACCCTTAACCATCTCCAAACCCTAACTTATCCACGATGGTGGCATGTGAAACTTCCGTAAAAACCACTTGAGCCGCCATCATTCCCTCTTCAAATACTCCACCGCCGCCTTGTGCGACGGTTGTCCTCCCTTGAATGAAGATTACCCTAGTCATCTTCCTCCTTTCGTGACAGGAAACAAAGGGATCGATGTGTGATCATGGAGATAATCTTTTGGAGTCAACCCTTGGTTGCTCTGCCAAGTTACGACCATCTCCGTCATACAAGCTTCTTCATATGGCTGGGGAAGTTAAGCCATGACCCGAGGTCTAAGAAGACCTCAGCCCAAGCCATTCTTTTATCGTCAGATAAGTTCTTCAATCTCCAGGTAAATAGATGCATTTTTCCTTGTTTTATTAAATTTTTGTTACTCTTCAGATCGAACCAAACTTTGAACCATGATGATTGTGGTCTCCTTCGTGGATCCTTGATCCACGCGGAAGGCTTCGACCTCCATTTCTCTTGTTCTATCACAACCACCATTTTGACTCATCTTCTTCTCCTTCCTGGAGAAAAACCCATAATGGATCTCCACCTTCTACATTCCTTATTGGTCCTTCGCTCCACTCATTTTCGCATGCACGCACTCCGCTTGGTTGTTTCCTAACGATTGTTGGTCTAATTGTCTTCAATGGTCAGAGTTATCGGACATGCTCCATTCTAGAGGAGATCCTCTGGTGAATCTCCATCATTTTTCCCTCTCAGAAGCCCTCATCGATTCCTGTTGGTTCCAACACCTTCGCCATAACTCCGTGGAGGTCCGTTGACCTTCAACAATGCGAGATGAAGATGGAGGAGGAAATGAATGATTGCTGGAGACCAGATCTAGCACAATTGTATGTGGCAGTGTTTATCCAAGGTGATGCTACAGGTACCGTCGGATCACTCCAATTTGGGGATGATCTGATGGTTGTGATGCAGCCACGTTTCACGTCATCTAAGCCTCAACCTCGGAGATCGAGCCTTAGCCTTGATGGAACCGAAGCACCAACAAAGCAAGATGGCACATCATGCTCCGAACCTGCGGTCGACCGAACCTACAACCGAGCCTCATCGCGTGCGTGCGTAACGCGTGCGAGGTTGGGGATTTTGCATCCAAGCCTAGTCGATTTCTCTTAATGGCAAAAATACACCCGCCAGGGGGTATTCAATAAATTCTTAAGCTGATTTTCTGTTATTGCATTTTTGTCCCTCTAGGGTCCTGTTCACAAACCTTGTGATTCGTTTTATCATGTTTTTACTACATTTATACCCCTGGACTTAATTTCTAATCACTTGAGCATTCGTATCCAAATGATGTAATTTCAGTGGCATTTTGATCCCTGTTTTATTATAATTCTTATGATTTTATTTATTCTCTGATTTGACGCATAATAATTGATTAATTTATTAGAGATGAATGAGTTCTTAAATCTCTTTTTAATGAAACTTGGCTTTGATTAGATTGCATAATTGAATCTTGATTTTACTATGATTATTTGCTTAAGTTGACTGATCATTTTTAGGGGATAAATATATGTACATTTGCATGTGCTATCATTAAGTTCATTATGTCATTATTTCTACCATGCACTAAAATATTTTAAATCACATTGCATCTCATTCAAGCATGCATTTGTGATGTGCATCACCTTTTATTGTTTCATGCATTGTTTTGTTAGTTTTGAATTAGATAATTTATTAGTCACTTAACCTAGATGATTAACATCTGAATAATCGTATTATGGCTCCTGTCCTTGTGTTCGACCCTGGACTTCCCAGGTTATAAATTCAAGCTGAATCCTCCTCACGGAGATCATTCATCAGTTTTGTATGATACGCTAAGTGCTCGTGCTACAACGAATACATTTTAATACATGCATTTAGCGATTCATCACCTCTTTGGGCTCAATTCCTTTTTGAAAATCAAAGATGGAATCACCCTCTTTATCACGGATCACTTTGATCTGATCTTTGTCGATCGATTGAGCCAAAACCCTTATTCCCTTTTTCACTTTTTCAGCCGGTATAAAATAAGCTACTCCCCTTCCTTTGCTCCGATGATCATCTACTTCCATATCTAACCCCCTAGAACCTTGAAGGAGCTTCACCTTAGTGACAGGAAGGCTGAACACATGTTCTTGGGCATGGACAATGGAGGAGGAGGTGCATCCACCTTCGCTAGAGCTCTTCTCAGTGAAGCTTTGCTCCTAGGTCTTCCTTCGTGGTGAGTTGATTTTTATCTGTATCTTTTTATTCCTTAGCGTAGCAGTAGCATAGGTTCACTTCCAGTTGCTTTGATTTTGCTTTCAATCACTTAAAAATCCAAAAATAGTACTTCACCGGAGCTCAAAGCTCTGGGACTCATCTCCTATCAATCACACTGACTCCGCCGCTCTTTCTCCTCCATTAGCTTCATGACTCCTTCTCCATCTCCTAGACCACCTTGACCGCCCTAATCTTACAAAGATGAGGTTCCTCAGGTCTCCCTCCGCCACCATCACTGGAGACCCTCTGCCCATCTCATCCACTCCTCCCCCTGCTATTTTTAGGCGTGGAAGCTTCACTTCCAGGCCCTTGTGTTAATGGTGCAGGTCTCGTCTCAAAAGGACCCCATATGACGGGTCCCAAGTACAGAAGAAGGAGCTCTAGGTCTGATTGTCTTCTCCGACCTCCAAGACCCATTCCTTGGGTCCCTAGACTTCATCCGACCATCAACAGGCCCGGCTTCATACCGGGATTACTTTTATCCCATCAGCCAAGCGGGTGGTGGCCGGAGCTGCTCAGGAGCTCAAATTAAAGCTTGTCGATTGGTTGTTCTTCGTTAGTTCTTCTAGAATCCTCATCCACCGTCGGATGAAGAACAACCTCCCAGACTCAATAGTTGTCGTCTGATAAAAGCTATTCCAACCATTAGATCAGGCGCCAGATCTAATCTCGACCGCATGTGTCGAACCAGTACCCGTGCTTCCCAATCGTTGATCGTGTTAAGTCGATCAATCTCAACCGTCCACTCACGTGCAAGGAGAGGGTATTTTGCACCTAACCCCTCCTACTTTATGGCATTTACTTTTTTATTCTTTAAATACAAATTAAAGTATAAAAATTTTGAGATATTTTGCAACTTTGACCCTCAGGTTTCTGCTATTTATATTATATTCCTAGCCACGTCATCTCACGTGCCGTCCCACGTAAGGGTTTTTGTGGTTATTTTGCATATTTATTCTTGTGGTTTCTTGGACTTGATCTAAATTTCTAAAAATAGTTTTGCAAATTGCATTTTGGTCCCTGCTAGTTTAAAGTAAATTAATATTTTATAGGAAAATTTGCATGGATAGCCTTGGACCTTTATTTATTTGCAAAAATACCCTTCCTAGATGCTTTTTAATTACGAATTTAATTGGAAATATTGTGGATTGGTCTCTGAACTTTGCTATTTTGTTACAAATGCATACATAGGGTTTATTTATTTAGAGTTTGATCCATGTGTTGCTTCATTGATTTTTTATTTTAAATTGTATTAATTAGCTAATTAACTTTGAAAATCTAGGATTATTATTTTAAATACTGTATATGATATTATATCACAATTATTTTTATTAAGGCATTTATTTTATTTTTCTATTTAAAAAATTACAAAACTAGCTATATTTTACAGTTTTGACTTATAAAAATCATAAAAAATTAAAATATAGATCTAAAAATTACCAAAACAATAGAGTAAGTATATTTTATTTTATCATATATCTAAAATTCATAAAAATACAAAATAGTAACACTAAAATTACAAAATATAGATAAACTTTAAAAAATCATAACAAATCATAGAAAAGTCAAAAGAATATGTTCTAAAACTTCAAATTTTCATTGTTTTATCTACTATACATAAAAATAATTCGGGGCCTTTTCCAATCTGAAAGATATTTATTTGGCCCATTCTAAGTTCATGTATTTTTATTTCTTTTATTTTGTATATTTTATTTTTTAAAATCTATATAAAGCTTAAAAATACCCTAAAAATACCATAAATAGAGAAAAATATAAAAAATCCAAAAACATTTTATTTATGCATTTTGACTTTATTTCCTATATGCTAAAATTCCAAAAAAGACTCATTTTTATCTCTCTTTATATATCTCTCACATTTATGTTATTATTTATTATTAATAACAATAAAAAAACATTTGCAAAGTTAAAATTCATAAAAATTATAAAATTAAACATCACATAAAAATCATAAAAAAATGAAAATCTATAAAAATAAACAAAACCTAAATAGGTTGCAAAACCAACAAAGTTTTTGCTTGATTGCTTTGATTGGGTTCTATTTTTGTGATCTATCCCTCTTTTTCTTCCATAGATGACACTATACATTGCTTGCCTTGTACACATTTCATGTAGAGTTAAATAAATTTCACTATTCATTTCTTGCATGATCTCTTTACACATACACATTCGTGGGTTTTGATCATTGTTGTTTGAATTGATTTGGTCGATTGACATCCGCGATCTGAGAGAGGCATCGATACAGCGATTGTCGGATCCGACTTGTCGGATACCGCATGCCCTCCAAGACCTACCGTTAGGATTCCTCATCTGACCATTTCTATTTCACTTCAACGCCTACTCATAAACACTTTACGAGTTTTTGATATGAGACTATGTTTGGATTATTGTGTTATAGGTAGTCATTGTTTAAAGGAAGGGGAAGAACTATTTCATGAATAGGTGTGAAATAAGAAACATAAGAAATATTTTATCTAAAGAATAAGAAAAACTTGAGATAAGGAGAGAAAAATTGAATTATCTTTTCTTATTCATCAAAAGAATAGAAAATTTATTTTAATTATGCAAAACTATTTTTTAAAAGGAAAAGGAGTTTGATAGATTTTATTGGGGGATCTTGCTACTATCTTTGTAGATTGTATTGCTTACCCTTCCTTCTAAAATCAACCAAATAGCATTTGTGATCATTCTTACGAGGGATAAGAACTAAGGTATGACAATGGATTGGTGAAGTTTTGTCTTTCGTTCTTATTCGGTTGGACTAAAGGAGAAAGATGAGATGACTAGTATAGTTGAAAATATAATGAATGATGTAATCATTTTATTATGAATAAGTATACTTATTTTATTTATGCATTGCATATGTATAGACATTTAGATTTATAGTTCCAGCTATTCTCCTTGAATTTGCAACTCTTTTCTAAATTTATTAATATTGTAAATGACAAATAACTTTTGAAGTATACTTTGTATGAATTCTTTATAGTATTCATGAAACAAAATTATACATACTTTAAAAGTATTAGTTAACATCAAAATTGTGAATTGAAACGAATCAAAATATAATATTAAAAATTAAAACAAGTTGAATTTAAACCTTTTAGGGAATACATTCACGATTTTATTTGAACTAACTTCGAAAGTTTAAATAAAATCTAACTCAAGTGATTGAAGTAACTTCGAAAGTTTAAATAAAATCTGATTCAAGTGAACTTCATAACGTTGGATTTGATAGGAGACTTTGAAGTCATAAACTTCGGTGGCATGTTGTCCATGCTTTCACATCACATCATAAGATTTTCCTCGTTGTCCACAACTATAGCACAATTAAAATGGAGAAAGTATTTATCTAGTTTTTTTAAAGGTCTTTTGTAGTAGTATGGATATTTTTGACAAAATAATTAATTCAGTAGACCAAAACTTATTAAATGGCAACATGTTTTCATACCATCAAACACGTTCCCAAGCTGCGGCTACACGCCGCTACAAGGCTTCTTTTAATGTTATACGTATATGGATCCGAATCCGTACACGAACAAAGAATAGGAATATGGTAATAAATCCACTAAAATCTTGGGAAAACAGGGAGGGCGAATCAGAAAATAACCCCAATCCCAGTCCCAGTCCTTCACGCTTCTTCCAGTCCCAGTCCGTCCCCGCGCAATTGGACGCCTTCCCCCCAACTCCACTATAAATACCAAGCCCTCTTCCGCCAAAGACGACACCTCTCCAATCTCCTCCCCACTCGTCGGCAATTCCCTACCCCCACCATGTCTTCCTTCGGCTCCACCACCGCCGCCGCCGCGACGGAGTCCTCAGGTGACGCGAATGCCGCCTCGCAGGGAAGGCTGAGATCGTGGTTCGTCAGTAAGGTGAGCAGCGCCGTCGGCACATCGGATAATGTGGCGGCATCGATTCCGTTACCGGAGAAGAATACGCAGATGAGGGCGCTTCGCTTCGCGGCAGAATTCGACGGGATCGACTTCTTCGAGACGATCGTGACGCGGTAATCGGCGATTCACCGATTCCGCTGCGCAGTTTAATTCACGATGGACCCGAAGGCAGGGCGGGAGATCGCCTCCCCGATTTTTGGATTTTTATATATAAATAGCATCGAAATTCTTTATTTTTCAAATCTACATATATCTCCAGCAGGTTTTGTATCTATCAACATTTATTTATTCCATTATGCTACATAAATAAGTAAATAAACTTGCCGCCTTTGGCGTGGATTTCTGGTTTGTTCATTGATTGCTTGGGATCTTACGTGACGACGGGCAGCTTGCGTGATAGTTTAAGATTGTAGATTTGCTCCGTTGCTTGTAGATCGATCGGTGATGATCCCTATCCTTTTAAGGGAAGGACGACTTAAACGCGTTACTCTACATGTGCAAAATTATTTCGTCAATTGCGGTTATGAAACTAGGAATATATTTATTGGAAGAACGAGATTAAGTGGTTTATCTTCGGGCATCCTACAAACCCCCCGTGGCCACATCCTAACAAAGCGTCTTCCTTTTATAAGACAACGCCAAACCAAGCATCATCTTAATTCCGTTTTATGAGCAAGTTCATGATTTCGATACGACCATAAATTAAATTCAAGTCATTTTGATTGATTAGTAATTGAATGCAATATTTAATTAGTTCTTTTTGTTTTATTCTAGTTTCTACTCTTGATTGTAGGGTTAAAGTAGGAATTCATCCAAATCTCATTTTCCTGAGAGATCGTCTCTTTATGAATCGACTTAGACATCGAATTTCGCTCGGATTTCGATTAACTTTTAGATGGAATTTTTACACCCATAACCATATATACTTCAATATTACATACGTAACCCTCCATAATCACGAGTTACACTCAGAACGTTGAATAGTGTCTAACTCTCATGGATTTTTACACCCATAATCATAAATGATTTTGTGATAGGAGGGTTATGGTTGTATGATTATCTGAAGAGTTGAGCACTATTCAAAATTCTGGATGTAATCCGCGACAATGGATAGTTATGTAAGTAATATTGAAAGTATATAAGATTATTGGTGTAAAAATCCCTTTTTAGATTTCATACCCTCTTGAGCATGTGAGAATCCTAATAAAATATAACTCGCAACGAATTGTTTGATTATGCTACACACGTCTACTAAAGCAACGCTCCAAGGAAAGAAATAACATGTGACATATGGAGATGTGATATATCGAGAGATTCCACCAGAAGTGGTTTCTACTCATTTTAAAATAGTTTATCTTCTAGTTAGTTAGTGAGTGCAAATAGTAACAGTCATTTTAATTGTTTGTTTACATCTACATGTCTATAAAAGGGGTATACATAAATAACTTTTATAAACTTACAATATTGCAAAAATACCCCTACAAACAAGTTACCCAAAAATACCCCTGTGAATTTAAAATACCATTCCTGAATCCAAATGTTTGATTCGATATATTCTGAATAAAAAATAACAAATTTGTGTACACATTCCTAGTCTTTCCTACTTCTTCAATTGGTGCCCATCATCTTCTCCTTCTCCCCTATATGTTTCCTCCTCCAACCATCGTCACTGATGAATCCCTGATTCTCACTCTTATTATTTTATTTTAGCTATTTATCTTAGCAAAACAACTTGTAAATACATGTAAATACAATAACATAGCATTTAGCATGCATTTGTTAATACTGCATAATTAGCATGTTTTTATGAAAAAATAAAAGAATAAAGGAAAAGGAAAAGGGAGGAGGTATTTAGAATAAATATAAAGTGACTCGAACCTCAAGAGAAGGTCAAGCCTTAACCTGATCGCAAAATAAAATAAATAGAGAGAGATAGGGTATACCTTGTGTTGTACATATCACCTATGTAGATAAATAATTATTTTTGGTAAAATAAAACTAAATTATTATTTTTACCTCCTTATATATATATTCTTAGAAATAAAATAAAAATGAAATAAAAATCAGAAAAATTAAATAGAAATAAAAATAAAATCCTCCTCACTTGTACAAATACACATGTATATATATCACATTCACCATTTATTTTATAACTGTAAATAATTTGTAAAAATAAAATGAAAATTATTTTGTACTCCTAAAAATATGTTGTAAATAAATAAAATATAAAATTGAGGTTTTTTTATAAAAGTAACAAGATAAAAATAATTGTACATAACACATAAGTTTATTATACCTGTATATAATACTATATATTGTATACACCCTAATTTATTTTTCATAAAAATAATTAAAAATTACAGAAAAATTCTTTGAAAAATAATAAACATTTTTTATTTTATTCATTTTCCCATTTAAATTCATTTATTATTTTTATGTAATTATCTTTATTTTCTCAACGATTTTGTCTTGTAGTGTGTTTTGTTTGTATTCCAGCCCCCTTCTGATTGGGCCACCTCGGATTGTTGACTTCGTTCAATTGGTCCCCTCAGGTGCCCTTTTTCGCCAGATCGAGTTTCACCCGGATTTCTCCCAATTTTAGATGCTCCATCCGACCGTCTTTTTCCCTGATTCCAAGCTCCAAATACGAGGCACTGATCCCTAACCCTCGGCCGATGTTCCCCTCCTCGATCCGTGCCTCAGTTCGCAGGCCGCGCCTCCTCCATGTCCTCCCCTCACGTCAATATAACCTGCACCACCCCCTCCTTTTCCTCCACCTTTTGGTTGTGCCACCACTGCCTGCCTACTGGCCTACCTTTTTTAGAGTGACAACGAATGAGAGGGAGGGCGTAGGAACTAGCCCTAGGTCCGACGAGGTGCACCTCAGCTCTGTCGCGAGGAGCAAAGCCTTCGGCTACACCGACCATCGAGGTCAAGACCGCCATGGACGTTCTTCTGCAACCCCAGGCGTCTTCCTCCGCCTTCGGGTACTCCTTTTACCGCCTATCGTCCATCGAATCAATCATCTACCCAAGAAATAGAGCATCCCTGTCGATGATACCTCACACCCTGTTTAACCATCCTTCGACGTAACTCCGCCTCACTTCGACTTCCCAGTGCTTCTACATCACGTCACGCATCCTTCCATTGGCTCCAATCAATGGATTGGAGTTGCTTAGCAGGTCGTTTCCCACGCTTCACATGTGACCTGACCCATTCACCTTCCATCTCTGGTTCTCGATGCTTTTGATGTTCTAACCCTCGTCGGAGTATTTCCCTCCGAGCATATACTGTATCCGCAGGGTTGGAGCGTATTTGGACCTCGTTTGGAGGTCAAGGATGCCAGTGGACAGCTCCAGGGCCCCCATGCATCCCCAGGGCCCTTTATTTGGTCCTGGGCCGTTCTGAGCCTTCTTGCAGCAGCAGAGCTTCATCGCCAACCGATTCCATCTGCTTGCAGCTCGAGAGGACGTCGTGGCCACGTGCAATCGACGATTGAAACTCACCGGAGGCGAGTTCTTCCCCGTTTTTCATGACACCTCCTACGTCGTCCGATCAAAAGTCGTCCCAGTTCAAATCGTGATCGTTCATCTACGGGAGGCCTTCCACCGTCAGATCCATCTGAGGATCTCATCTGCGCCCTCCATCGTCGAAGGGGTACCCACCCATCTCAGTCGTCTGATCTTAAGTGGGACATCCTCGACCGTTGGATCGCGCCTAATAAGGAGTAATTTACTCTTAGACCCCTCTTTGTTTCGCTTTTGTCATTTAGTCATGTAATTATTTGTTGTAGTTTAAAATAGTTTGGATATTTTGCATGTGGACCCTTGCTATTTCCCGTATTTGCATTTTAGTCATGTTTGTATGAACTCACGTACCGTCCCACGTGCTTATCTGGCATATTTGCATGTTTTATCTTAAACATCATGTATGTTATGCTTTGAATAGAAACTTTTTGATAATTGCATTTATACCCCTATGCATGTATTTTTGAGCATGTGTATGAATACCCTGGGCTTTTTGCATCTTCGGCCCCAAGCTTTTTATCTGTGTTATTGATCGACCCCTGGACTTTCTCATAATTAGAATTAGGTCCCTACAAGCTGTGTGTTGTGTTTTAATCAAATAATTACCAAATTAAGCTAAAAATTACATAAAAATTACTATTAGCTCATGCTAACATGTATTATTTATAATGATTTTTGGGATTAATTTTGTTGAGTATTTTATTTCCTAAAAATAAAAAACCACCAAAAAACTCACTATCTATTTTATAAAATAAATAAAAAATATAAAAATTATGTTAAAAATTCTTAAAAAATTAGGGTTTGTTTGTGTGCTTTACCTCTAATAGCATTTTTGTTTTAAAAATCATTATAAAAATACTAAAAATCTAAAAACTCTTAAAAACTTATAAAAATCATAAACAATTCTATAAAATTCAAAAAAATACAATCTCAGTTTCTGTTTGTTCCTCTTTTTATTCACTTTCTCATAAGATTCATAATTAGGATTAGGACACATTAACTTTTTAATTTGTAATTTTGTCATGCTGTACATTGTTTCCTTGTTTAGTATTTATTTGATTTTTTTATAAAATTACATATAATTCAGAAAAAACCCAAAAAATCACAAAAAAACACATGAATATTTGAAAAACACAAAAATATTTTTATTCCGCATTTTTAGCATTTTAGTCTGAATAAAAATTAGAAAGGTGTGATTATGTGCATAGTTTTCTAAGTTGTTTGATTAATTTTAAAAATATAAAAGTTTGCAAAATTAAAAATTAATAAAAATATGCATTTTCTTGTCTGATCACAACTACTTCGAAGGATTTCCCGTGCTCCTTGAGTTCGACCCTGGTCGCTATACAAGGTTAAATAAATAGCGGAGACCGCAAACATTGTGCCTTCATTGATTGTTTGCTTTATTTGAGTGGTTTCTATTTTTCTTGTTCAATCTGATTCGTCGATTAGGGTCGCAACGAGCTTGATTGATTTATATTGATACTTGACCCTAGTTGGCTTTTCTCTCATCAGAATGGCATCGTTGCCGGGGAACACGACACAGTAGTCGCTTTTCAGCCTTTTTGTTTATTTTATATCTATCTGTTATAATTTCTTTCTGACCTATTTCTATTTCACTTTTTGTGGGAGGAACCGTCCGAGGATGCCTTGGAGGAGACTGATAAGCCTCCCGCACCCTTACTTAATTCGGGCACATTAAAGTTCCAAATTAATGTTAAGTGTTCGTTGCAGTCGGATACGAGAGATTAATCAAAAACCACTTAAGACAGATTTTGGTCAATTTTAAGCGGTGATATTTTTTTACTTGGTGGAGTCCAAGGTCGATCTCAGGGAGGCAACTGTCTCCTTAGGTGGATCACAGCAATTTTCAAGTGTTGATGTTCGAGGGTCAATTTTTTTGGTCTTTTTTTATTTCTTATGCAGACATATGCAGACAAATCTTAGCCAATTTAACTTTAAATTTAATTGATGTATCAAACGAAGTCCAAAAATAATGAAAATTGGCCAGACGATTATGTATGATGAAAATGACCTACACTAATGTTTTTGGAATTTTTCGACTCAAAATAATTTTTCTGTGAATTAAATAAACAGACAGAGTGATTTTCAGTGTTTAATTTTTAATAAATATCAAATCACAATTTTTCCAAGAACTAAAATTATCCTAGGAGGGTCTAATGATCAGGGACCTAGGAAAATTAACAGAACTTAAATTTACTGTGAAATGAATTAATTAAAATTAATTCAAGAAAATCACTAAACTATTTATTTAGGCCTCGTTATGCGTGCAAATGATATGAAATTTTTATGGAGTGTTAAAAATGATGTCCTTAAGCTACTGTGAATTTTTGGTGATTTTTGAAGGCACAGATAATTAACTAAAAATCAAAAGGCATCACTGGGCAAAATATGTCATAAATGAACCATTTAATTTATTAATAATTCAAGCAAGCCAACAAAAATCAAACACGTGTTCTATTAGATAGAGGACAAAATTTCCAACAACATGCAATTTTTAGAATCTCAAAATGATGAAAAATGCACTCTAGGGACACGTGCAAACACAAGGGTGTAAATGCAATACTGGAAATTAAAATTTCAACAATTAAATATGCTGACAGGGACTAAAATGCAATTACCGATAGCATGCAGGACTTCTATGCAATTTTTCCACGAGACACATGCTCCTCACGTGGTGTCTGCTTCACAGGGACCTTTTTGCAATTTCTGAAAGCTTCAGGGGCGTCTGTGCAAATAACCCAGGCCGCACGTGCTCCTCACGTGGGGTGACCTAGGTTCGGAGGGCGTCGGAGGCTCGGAGTGAGGCTCGGGTCCTCTGGAGGTTCGGACTAGCCTCGGTGCAGCTTCGGGTCACCCGAGCCTAGGCTTGGAGGCCGAGGCTCGGATAAGGAGACGTGGCGGCCTGAAGGCCCTTGGATCAAGATGGATCCAAGGGATGACGATGAAGATGCGTGGCGGCTGGAGCGTCGTCCGATCTGAGGTGTGATTAACGGTCGAGGATAAGGGCGGCGAGGGGACGCGTGGCGAGGCGAGGACCGTTCGATCAGATGATCGAACGGTTGCTGCTTCTTCTTCTCTAACGGTCCTCCGCCACCTGCGGAGGAGAGGGCGGTGCTCCGGTGAAGGTCGCCTAGCTCCACCCGATCCTCCAGATGCCGATGAAGCTCTCCGAGTTGTCGGAGGTATCCCAGCAGGAGCGTGACGATGCGGCGGAGGCGTTGATGGTCTCAGGAGCCACGGGGGGCGCCTGGAGATGGATGACGATGAAGCTCGAAGTTGTCTCCGGTGAAGCTCCGGCCAATGAAGGAATGAGATCCTGCAGGGGTTAGAAGAGGTAGCCGAAGCGTGCAGGTGTTCGTGGAGGAGAGTGGAGTGATCGTCGAGGCTTGAGGCGAAGGGAGGTGGTCGGGTGACGGAGCTCCGGCCAGGTGGCGGAGCTGAAGGTCGATGGCTGGTGAAGTAGAGTGTCTGAAGGTGTAGAGAGGCCCGCGAGGATCAGAGCTTCAACACGAAGCTCGTCGGAGTGATTAGGAGGCGCGAAGATGGCTGATGACGGCGAATAAAAGCGGAGAAAATCCAAGAAAAAGAAGAAGAAGATTGGAGCATGGATGGAGGGAGTTACCTGGGGATTGGGGCTCAGCTTTGAGCTCCAGGTCGTCGCTCAAGGGATCGGTAAGATCCCGAGCTCTAGCAGCTGCTCGAGGGAGGCTGCGGCACGGCGGAGGTAGCCGTGGATCTCGTCGGAGTTAGATCTCTGTCGTCGCTCGACAAATCGACCAATTGTTGTCACCAACAGGAAGCTTGGAGCTCGAGGGACCTCCCTGGAGTGGCGGATGGCGAAGAATGTGGCCGGAGAGGGGGTATTTAAAGGATGAAGGTTACGGCTGGAATGGAGATGGGGCGAGGTTTATGGAGTTCGTGGGAGAGAGCTGGAGGTTGACGTGGCTGACAGAGTAGCTGGCGAGGATAAGGGATGAGTGGGGGCCATCGTGGAGGTTGTGGATCTCGGCGACGGTGGAAGGAGCGCTGCCAAGAATAGGAAGGGGGTGCCCCTCCCGCAAGGCAGAGATCGTGGGAGAGAGGGGCACCCGAGGTAGGAGACGAAGTCTCCACCGTTGGATCTTGTGATCCAACGGTGGTGATCGAAGCGAGATGAGCGGCTGGATGAAGATCTGGCCGTGGCGATCCGAGGGCGTAGCGAGCGCCACGTGGTGTGCTAAGGGCTCGGTACTGATGGATGGCTGAGATGGGAGTCGGGTGTTCAATCGGGTGGTCTAGGTGCCTGCGGGGCTAACAGCGCAGATGAAGAGATGAAGGCGCTATCGAAGGGCGCACGCGCTGCCACGTGGCGTGATGAGATTAAGGCGCGAGCGGACGATGGATATGAGGCGGGGGCTTTGATCCGACGGTCAATGTGAAGGGTGTACGTGGTAGCGGCTAGGCCGTTGGATCAGGACGACCATCCAACGACGGAAGGCGAGGGCGGACGAGGCGAAGGGCAGCGGGCCGCGTGGCGCAATCAGAGGGCGCCACGTGGCCTGCTGTGAATGGCTGGAGGAAGAAACATGTGTAGGAAGAAGAGGAAGCCGAATTTGGAAAAACTCAAAACATGAAAATTGTAGATCTTGATGAGATCTACAAGTTTCATGTTGACCAAAGACGGAAATGAGGTCAAATATGATACATAAATACAAAGATACATAAATATGCATATGTAGTATACAAAATGACCCAAAAACCCAAGTTTCTCAAACAAGCTCCAATTTCAATGAAATTAGTCTCATTTTGAAGGTCTTTTAATAAGAAGTATTCTAGGAGTGAGTAGACCTAATTAGGGGCTTGTATGAGGGCTTTACAAGGATTCTCAGGATGTTTGGGCTATTTTACAAGGGTGATTTTTTTTTTTGGCATTCTTCCCTCTATTATTAAGGAATATATATATATAGAGAAGAAGTTATTTGATGAAGAGGTATTTTACAGGGGATTTTTTGGCTTCTTATTTAAATGCAGATGAGCTTCTAAAATGCATGAATTATGGATGCATGCATGAGTGTTATTTATGCAAGATAAAAGGAAATATGCCTCTATTTTCTCGGGAACAAGGCTTTATTTTTGACTTTTGATGTGATGAATCACAGATTCATCAACCCCCTATACTTAAACCTTGCTCGTCCCCGAGCAACTAAAATGAAATGCAAGAGTGAAATGATTTTGGGTTCCATACCCAGGTCATGAACAAAAGTTGAAAAATGGAGCCTGACTCAAACTTTGGATTAATTGTGTGGCGGAACCTTATTTGGACCTGGACTTAAGACCTAACAGACTTCAAGTTCCACAAGTCTTCTATTCAAGACGCCTCAATAGTCAGGTCAGAACAAATCCTCAAACGCAAATTTCTGATGACTATGATTCTTACTTGTACTGTGTAAGTGATTTGTAACTCTCCACATCAGAAATGGCTCGGAACCAACCTCCTCTAACAAGGTAACTCAATAACCCGGTATAGTAACTCTTTCCTCGAGGAGCGGGGTATTCCCTTCTAAGTTCAAGTGCGACCAACTCAAGAGGAGGGGGTAGAGAAGAGAATGGACGGTAGCCAGTGTAGCTACCTATCCCGGGATGCCTGACCAGTGTAGCCAAGTCATCCAGCTGCATTTCTTTACTAGTATACAGGCTCCGACAGGTATTTTATTTTTTCTTGAACCTGTCTGATTTTTTTGGAGTTTTTGCAATTTATTTTTTTTTTCGAAAGCAGCATGTACATCAGGAGTTTTTCCTCTTGAGTCAGTAGACTATCCCTCTTTTGAAGCATTATTGCAACCCACAACACCCTGTCCTTAGATGTCAATACCACTAGACTAGGTTGAGACGCACTTCCCTCCCTAGAGTAGGACGGATGTTTCCACCCGTGTGCTACTCCAAGTTAAAGGATTCTACCTCCTCACCACCTCATCAGTGAAGAGCTACGTGCATAGTGCTTGTCCAAGTTAGGTCATTATCTAAAAGAATCCTGCGTACGCACGAGATATTCTACTTAGACTAATCAAGATGACATGTGAACATAGACATGCGGACTCAAAGAATTAAGTCACTTGACCTGAGAAATCTTAACTCCAGTTCCTGTAAGGTTCCTCTGAAATTAGGTGGATTAAGGTCAAATCAAGTCCATCCTCAATATCTACTCATAACTTGGTCCAGAACCCACTAGCTTTTCACTTTGCATATGCAAAGATATGCAGATGAGATGAGATGTCATGCTATGAAAATGCAAGACTCTTTTTACTTTTCTATGCGGAGATGATATGCACGAGTAAATAAGAAGCCTATTTTTAAATTTTTTTTTCATTTGTTACCCACCCGTAATTATTGTAAAATATATACAAAAATACGCGAAAGTACGAGCTATGGGTAAAGTATATATGTAATATATACACGCCCCCCTATACTTAGCGTGTGCTATGTCCTCAGAGCACGAAGAGCGAAGAAAAAGACATAGCTCGTGCTAAGCGTAGAAGAGCCAAAGAGGAATAGAAAGTATAGAAGTCGTCTCGCCCCCCTAAACTTAGGCTCTGACAGCTTAAGTGTAGAAGAAGAATAGAAATGGGGCGGACGAGGGAAAGAGGGGTAATGGATGAGTGTACAATGCGGGCATCGGTCCCCCCTATACTTAGGCTTAGGTCAGCCTAAGTATAGGTAGGAAATGAGTATGAGGACCAATGTGATCTGGAGAATGTACAGTGAACCGACTTAGGTGACCCTTCCCCCTATACTTAGGACCTGGTTATCCTAAGTATAGTCCAAGATAGTGATCTGATGAGGCGGAGATGGGTTACTAAAGTCGCGGGAGAAAGGGTAGGTTGTACAAGAATGATGATATATACAGATGAGTCGGTTTGAATCTTTCGAGATGTTGCGGATGGCTGGAATTCACTGCTGCAAGGTCTCATACGCGGCTTGATGTGAATCTGCTGTATCTGTCTCGCGCATGAATACAATCTCCTCGACATGGACTAACTTCTCATTGGATTCGACGAAGTGTTTCAACAGCTGTCCATTCACTAGGAATGTCGGTGCGTCATCTGCGAGATCTGAGATCTCGACACATCCACTATCATGCACCGTACGGACAACAAATGGTCCCGTCCACTTAGACTTCAACTTACCTTGGAAAATCTTCAGCCTAGCATTGAACAACCATACCTTCTGTCCAGGAACAAAGGTCTTTCGTCTGATATATCTATCATGCCAACGCTTTACTTTGTCCTTG
Source organism: Ottelia alismoides (assembly GCA_037367405.1). Classification (NCBI taxonomy): domain Eukaryota; kingdom Viridiplantae; phylum Streptophyta; class Magnoliopsida; order Alismatales; family Hydrocharitaceae; genus Ottelia; species Ottelia alismoides. The sequence continues at coordinate 267,788 of JAZKJV010005622.1, forward strand.
TACACCACACTGTTGTCGTATGCTCGGTTTCTGACTTCCACAAGCTCATTCAGATCCATGTCTCTTTGTTTCCGGCCTAGGTGTGTGTTCCAGTTGACCTTTTTTATTGCCCATTCTGATTTGTGCACTAACTCTGCGGGCAAATGGCACGGCTTTCCGAATACCATTCGGAATGGGGAGGTGCCTAACGGTGTCTTGTAAGCCGTCCTATACGCCCAGAGGACTTGATCCAAGATCTGAGACCAGTCCTTCCTGTCTGGGCGGACAAGCTTTTGCAATATGGTTTTCACTTCCCTATTCGACACCTCAGCCATACCATTGGTTTGTGGGTGGTAAGGACTTGCGACACGGTGTTCGATGCCGTAGTCCTTCAGGAGTTTCTTCACCTCCCGATTCACAAAGTGGCTACCCCCGTCTGATATCATCATTTTGGGGATCCCGAACCTAGAGATTATGTGCTCTCTGATAAATTTACAGACAGTCCTGCTGTCTGCGGCTTGGGTCGGGATAGCCTCCACCCATCTGGACAGATAGTCAACCGCAAGAAGGATGTATTCGAATCCGTGGCTGACAGGAAATGGGCCCATGAAATCGACGCCCCAGGCGTCAAAGACATCACAAATGATGACCGGCTGCATTGGCATCTCATCCTTGGAACCAACGGTTCCTCCCATTCTCTGGCAAACTGGGCACGACTTCGCGAAGGCGGTGGCATCGCGAAATAGAGTCGGCCAGTAAAAACCACACTGAAGTACCTTCCATGTGGTCCTCTTCCCGGAGTGGTGTCCTCCTGCCTCTAAGCTATGGCATAAAGAAAGGACACTCTGGTATTCCTCCTGAGGAATACAACGCCTCCAGACACAATCCGGTCCTTCAAAGAAAAGGATCGGATCCTCCCAATGGTAGTGTCTAGCGTCCGATTTCAGTCGGTCGATTTGGCTCTTGGGCCAATCCTCGGGAACTTTCTTGGAGACAAGATAGTTCACGATATTGGCGTACCATGGGAGTGAGTCGATAACAAAAATCGACTCGTCGGGGAAGGTGTCTCGAATTGGGGAAACCTCGGAAGTATTAAGATTTTCGAGACGAGAGAGATGGTCGGCTACTACGTTCTTCTTTCCAGGTTTATCACGGATGTCCAAATCAAATTCCTGGAGAAGTAAAATCCAACGAAGAAGACGCGCCTTCGCGTCCTTCTTCTCCATCAATTATCGTAGTGTCGTATGGTCTGTGAACATAGTTACCTTGGATCCGATTAAATGAGATCTGAATTTGTCCAAGGCAAACACTACCGCAAGCATTTCCTTTTCGGTAACTGTATAGTTACGCTGAGCCGAATCAAGCACTTTGCTTACGTAGTGAATTGCAAACGGGACGCCATCTCTTCTTTGTCCCAATACGGCCCCAACAGCATAATCTGAGGCATCCGTCATGATCTCAAAAGGGAGAGACCAATCTGGGGCTTGTAAGATGGGTGCGTCCATGATCATTCCTTGTAACAGCTTAAAGGCCTCAAGACACTTGTGATCGACAATAAACTCCGCGTCTTTGCCTAAAAGCTCAGTTAGCGGTCGGGCAATCTTAGAGAAATCTTTGATAAATCTTCGATAAAATCCGACATGCCCGAGGAACGACCGCAACTGTCGTACGTTGGTTGGTGGCTGGAGTCGTCTGATCACGTCCACCTTGGCAGGGTCAACCTCCATTCCTCTCTTGGAGATGACATGCCCCAACACTATGCCCTCCGTCACCATGAAGTGACTTTTCTCCCAGGAGAGCACCAGATTGACCTCACAACATCTTTTGAGGACTCGGTCCAGATTCCTAAGACAGGAATCAAAAGAGTCGTCGTGGACCGAGAAGTCATCCATGAAGACTTCCAGGAATTCGCCGACCATTTCGGCGAATACAGCAATCATGCACCTTTGAAAAGTACCTGGAGCATTGCATAGCCCAAAAGGCATGCGCCTGAAAGCATAGGTACCAAAGGGGCATGTGAACATGGTCTTTTCCTGGTCCTCTGGAGCTATGGCTACTTGATTGTAGCCCGAGAACCCATCAAGGAAGCAGAAGAATTCTTTCCCCGCTAATCTTTCTAGGATCTGATCAATGAACGGTAGGGGGAAATGATCCTTCTTCGTCGCAGCATTCAGGCGTCTGTAATCCACACAGACGCGCCACGACATGGGTACTCTTGTCACGATCTCCTCTCCATCCTCGTTGGTGGTCGTCTGAATTCCCGACTTTTTCGGGACAACATGGATTGGGGCCACCCACTTAGAGTCGGAGATTGGGTAAATGAAACCCGCGTCGCACCATTTTTCTATCTCTTTCTTCACGACCTCTCGTAGATTTGGATTCAACCGACGTTGGAATTCACGAGAGGGTTTGGCTTCATTCTCCAAATATATATGGTGCGAACACAGAGCGGGATTTATCCCGTGGAGATCGGAAATGCTCCAGCCTATTGCCTTGCGGTTCTTCTCCAGGATCTCTAGCAAGCGAGATTCCTGCTCCTCGGTCAATTACGAACTGATAATGACCGGGAATTTCTTGTCTTGGCCCGCAAGGAAGGCATACTTCAGGGTTGTGGGTAAAGGTTTGAGCTCAGGGATGGTATGATCGTCTAAGAAGTCTGGCTCAATCTGATCTGGTTCGGTGTTGGAAGTGGCTGGATCCTGTTCTGTAGTGGCTGCCACCAAGCTTGGTTCTGGAGTCGGATCGTCAAAGGTCTCCATGCAATCGGCAAACGCCTCGTCCGACTCGTCATCCTCATCTTCCGATTTTCCTAAGGATGTAAGGACTGACAGGCCCACCTGGGCCTCTATGTCATCGAAGATGTAGGGCGATGCAGGCTCAGAGCTGTACTCGTTCTTGAGGATCTCGCAGACTGACTCATGCACTGGATCATCTTCAAAGGAGATGGACATATCGGTGCTGGCTGGGTTCTGTCTCCATGGACCAACTAAGTCTACATGCTCCCAGTCTGTTTCGAGAGAAGAGTATTCTGTGATGGATTCGGAGTCCGGTCTCTGCCATCTTGTTTGCTTCATCTCAAGTTCCTCATCTCCGCCTGGAGTTTGGAACTGAATTTTCCCATTCTTATAATCGAATAAGGCCCCTGCTGTTCTGAGGAAGGGCCTACCCAAAATGATCTGGGAATCTCTCCAATTACGAGGGGTTTCCATATCGAGGACAGTGAAGTCCACCATGTATTCTTGCCCCTCGACTTTGATCACAATGTTCCTTAACTCTCCTTGGGACCTCTTAGTGGATTTGTCTGCAAACTGAAGAATTGCTCTAGATTTCCTAAGAGGTCCGAGATTGAGCCGCTCATAGAGGGCTGTGGGCATCAAATTGATCGAGGAACCATTGTCCAGGAGAGTGCGTGCAAACGCGATGTCATCAACATGACTCACTACATAGTGTGCACCCATGTCTCTTCGTTTCCGAGGAAACGAGTTCTTTATTGCACAGGTCGTGGCTACTGATAGGACGTGTTTCTCAACACGGCTTTTGGTCTTCCTGCTAACCCTAGTAGGTGTGCATCTCACCTTAAGTTATTTTTGGAATGCAGGAGTCATTTCCACGAACTTGTCAAAGGGGATTGTGACCTTGATGTGTTTGTTACAAAACTCAGCCATCTCAGGGTCATCTTTTTGGATTTTTTTGTTTTTCTTCTTCCCACCCTTGAGAGCTTGGGCGAAAGGGATTATTAACTCAGGTTCTGGAACTGAAATATCTTCATTAGCTGCTGAAACTGAGTTCTGAACAGGACTCTGACTCGGACTTTTATACAGACTCTGACTCTGACTCTGACAAAAGGAAAATGCTTAGGCGAAACCGGTGATGCTTCTTCCGCTTCTTCTGGCTGGTCCCCCTCAGATGGAGGTGCGGGCTCATCGGTGTCGTCAGACTCTGGATGACTGCGGGGCTCGTGCTTCGAGGACTCAGATGTCCTCTTCTTCTGCTGGCGGTGACGGTGGTGATGCTCCTCCTCTTCTTCCTCCGAATTCTCCTCAGGTAGAGTTTCGGAGGTTCCTTCTTTTTGCGCCCGTGCCCGATCAGGTATGGTCACGGTCCTTCCGCTCCTGAGGGACATATGGTTAACATTATCATACGAAAGGATCTCATGTTCAGATAGATAATTATCTGAATAGTATACCTGATCTCGGGGTCGGTTCTGGCCCTGCTGAATGCTGTTTGGGTTGGCCTGAACCTGTGCGGGAATTGGAGTCCTAGGCGCCATTTGTTGGTCCTGAGCACGAGAGACCTGATTGATGTCGGTTCTCATGTCCAGGTAGTCATTTTGCATCTGCTGTACCCTATCAGACAGGGTCTGGATCGCCAAGGTGAGGGACTCCAATTCGGTGGGCTGGGCTGGCTGCTGAGTGGATGCGGTCCTGAACTGGCCCTGCTGGCCGTGCCGATACTGCTGCTGATGGGGCGGTGCTGGCCCCTGCTGGTAGGTGCGCTGCTGCGGCTGGTACCCCTGTTCTGGCCTGGACTGGTATCGCGGGATTGTGACGGGCCTGGTCTCCTGGTAGACTGGGGTTGGGCGGTGTGCCTGATCCTTCCCCATCTCGATTTGCCGGACTAGTGGGTCACGGCTATACCAGAGCCCGTTGATCTCGTAAACGGGCGGAGGCTCCTCGTACTCTGTCTCCACTGGTGGGGGTGCATGATGGTTCTGCTGGGTGTAAGTCTGATCCCAGCTGCTCTGAGACCCCGGTGTCTGTTCCTGTACAAGATGGACTCGATGTACAGGTACAGGTGGTGCAGAAGGGGTAGGTAGCTTAATCTTGGCTACCTTTTCAGAGAGTTCCTCCACCTTCTTGGGAAGGCTCGAAAGAGACTCCATCTCCGCGACTCTCTTGTGGATCTGCTCGACCATGGTAAGCTTGTCTGCAATCATCCCCATGCTGGGGATGAGGTCCTCAGTCAGATCTGCAACAGTCCTTCTAGTTGTCTCATTGGATAGAATCGAGGGAGACAACTGATAGGCCTTTGTGGCCTGTGACCTGCCGGTTTCTGCCATCTGCTCTAGGATTTTCCACACGGCGTGTTCGTTCTTGTTCAGATAGCTTCCTCCACAGGCGGCACTGACTAACCCCTGCATCTCTGGGGTTAGACCACAGAACAAGGTCTGGACTAGGATCGCCTTAGAAATGCCGTGGCATGGGCATTTCTGTACTAAGTCATTGAACCTGTCCCAAGCCTCGTGGAACGGTTCGCAGGGTCCTTGGGCGAAGCTGGCAATCTTTGTTCGCATCTGATTGGTTCTACTGAGTGGGTAGAACTTCTTCAAGAAGAGGTCCTTGAACTGCATCCAGGTAGTACATACCACCCCTAGGTTTTTCAGCCAATGTGCAGCCTTATCTCCTAAGGCAAACGGGGTGGCCTTCAGCCGGATATAATCTTGGCCAACATTGGGATGGCTAAGATTGTTGCAGACTAGTTCGAAGTCACGGAGGAAAGTGTAAGGCTCTTCATTGAGGTTTCCGTTAAACTTCGGCAGCAGGCTAAGGAAGTGGGGCTTCAGCTCGAATGCCTGGTCGGGAACTGCAGGTGCTAGCCAATTTTGGATCTCGTTCTCCGCCGGGTTGTAGGTATCGACCATTGGTCGGTCGATCCCTTCAGCTACTATTATCTGCCCCATTCGTGCAGTGAGATCAGCATTTTTCTGTTCGGCTTCAGCAAGGCGTCTAAGAATCTGTCTCATCTGGTCCTCATCGGGCGGCATCCTTGGCGGCATTTCTCCCTCTAGTTCTGGGGATTGGGAAATAAGGTCGGTGTTAGAGGGTGAATCAAGGAAGGGATTACCGAGGCAATGGTCTTCCTCGGTAATCTCAGAGGAGATAAAAGGGTTGGTTTGAGAGTAACCACCCTGAGCAGGAGGGAACCAGGACTCAAGAGGGTCATGAGTCCTGGGTGGTCCAAGGTGCGCTCGGACCGAGAAAGATGAGTTACTTGGGGGACTCATAGAGAGATCAGTGAACTGTGCGTCGAGATCTCCCCAGTCACTCATCTTGGTGAAGCTAGAAGAAGATAGGATCTAACTCCTACCTGAAGCAAGCACAAGATCAATCCAAGACCCAGGATTCACACTCAACACAGTGAAGGACTCAAAGTTGAGTCCAATTTATCTTGTAGTTTTTAAGTGTGATTTTCAAGCAAATCTAGCAAGGATTACGAGGCCTAGAGGGAAGTCGGCTCAAAGCCGGATGCGTCTTCCCTGTTTATCCTGTCGTCTAAGATACCGCCGCTCCTTCCTTTCTTCGCTCCTATCCCAAGCCGATGGATTCAGTGACCATGCCCCTATCTACCTGCAAGCAGGCGGAGGCTGACAAGGCCGGAACTTCACCCCGGGGGGTTACTGGCAGCTTGTCGCGAAGTACCGCAATTTCGCCCCTATCTACCTGAGACAGGCGGAGGCTACTTGGTACTAGTCAAAGAATCTGAAAATATCCGGCTCGTGATATTTGCTAGGATCAGTTAGAACGTGATATGGAAGACGGGGATTTGGGCTCTACCTTAGGGTGTTCACACACACTCAGGTAACCTCACTCAGCCTGAAAACAAGGTCGGGGATTAGTCTCCCGCAAACAATTTTCAGTTTTTATTCTCTTTTATTGGTCAATACTGTTAGCAGTCCCGGTTTTAAAGTTAGGTTATCACTGTAATTAATCACCACAAAGCACGCCTATCGTACAGTCCCAATTTCCTTTTTAATTTAAGTGAGAAAAATTAGCGGGGGAAATCGAGAAAAGCCGATGCAAGTTGAAATCAATGATGCGTATGCTAAGTAAAGAGTACTTACAGTGATCCCTTCGCTTGTTGATGCAGGATGCAATACAGAATTGAAAACTTTATTCTACATGCAAATGCAGGCGATGAAAGCCGCTCCTAGACAGGCAGTTCTATTAGCGTGAAGAACGGTTTAATTTGAACTAAGTCCTGCGGTCTAGGTGCGTCTTTTATGTGTGTTGTGTGGTCCTATTGATTACGAGCACAAACAAGTCCTAGATTGGCTCGAGGAGCCGCTAGTGCAAGCTAAATTACCAATCACCCACACAGCACACGGGACACGGTTTCCACTATATTTACACGCGCGAGCTCCCAAACGGGAACCGCTGGAAATAATGCAAAAGAAAAATAAAATAAAAAGTACAATGCCTCTCTTTCTCTCAACACACTTTAAATGCTAAGTCCTTGAAGCGTCGCCGACTCCTCGCGGTCCTCGCACAAAAATGAAATAGAGGTCAGATAGTGACACAAAAATAATGCAAAAAGAAAACAAATAAGAGAAATAATTACAAGAAAAACCGGGGGTCAGACTACCCGGGGATTAGAAATCAAACACTTCAAAAATATGCTACAATTAACCTAAGCCGTGCCTCCCCGGCAACGGCGCCATTTTGATAAGCCTCCCGCACCCTTACTTAATTCGGGCACATTAAAGTTCCAAATTGATGTTAAGTGTTCGTTGCAGTCGGATACGAGAGATTAATCAAAAACCACTTAAGACAGATTTTGGTCAATTTTAAGCGGTGATATTTTTTTACTTGGTGGAGTCCAAGGTCGATCTCAGGGAGGCAACTGTCTCCTTAGGTGGATCACAGCAATTTTCAAGTGTTGATGTTCGAGGGTCAATTTTTTTGGTCTTTTTTTATTTCTTATGCAAACATATGCAGACAAATCTTAGCCAATTTAACTTTAAATTTAATTGATGTATCAAACGAAGTCCAAAAATAATGAAAATTGGCCAGACGATTATGTATGATGAAAATGACCTACACTAATGTTTTTGGAATTTTTCGACTCAAAATAATTTTTCTGTGAATTAAATAAACAGACAGAGTGATTTTCAGTGTTTAATTTTTAATAAATATCAAATCACAATTTTTCCAAGAACTAAAATTATCCTAGGAGGGTCTAATGATCAGGGACCTAGGAAAATTAACAGAACTTAAATTTACTGTGAAATGAATTAATTAAAATTAATTCAAGAAAATCACTAAACTATTTATTTAGGCCTCGTTATGCGTGCAAATGATATGAAATTTTTATGGAGTGTTAAAAATGATGTCCTTAAGCTACTGTGAATTTTTGGTGATTTTTGAAGGCACAGATAATTAACTAAAAATCAAAAGGCATCACTGGGCAAAATATGTCACAAATGAACCATTTAATTTATTAATAATTCAAGCAAGCCAACAAAAATCAAACGTGTTCTATTAGATAGAGGACAAAATTTCCAACAACATGCAATTTTTAGAATCTCAAAATGATGAAAAATGCACTCTAGGGACACGTGCAAACACAAGGGTGTAAATGCAATACTGGAAATTAAAATTTCAACAATTAAATATGCTGACAGGGACTAAAATGCAATTACCGATAGCATGCAGGACTTCTATGCAATTTTTCCACGAGACACATGCTCCTCACGTGGTGTCTGCTTCACAGGGACCTTTTTGCAATTTCTGAAAGCTTCAGGGGCGTCTGTGCAAATAACCCAGGCCGCACGTGCTCCTCACGTGGGGCGACCTAGGTTCGGAGGGCGTCGGAGGCTCGGAGTGAGGCTCGGGTCCTCTGGAGGTTCGGACTAGCCTCGGTGCAGCTTCGGGTCACCCGAGCCTAGGCTTGGAGGCCGAGGCTCGGATAAGGAGACGTGGCGGCCTGAAGGCCCTTGGATCAAGATGGATCCAAGGGATGACGATGAAGACGCGTGGCGGCTGGAGCGTCGTCCGATCTGAGGTGTGATTAACGGTCGAGGATAAGGGCGGCGAGGGGACGCGTGGCGAGGCGAGGACCGTTCGATCAGATGATCGAACGGTTGCTGCTTCTTCTTCTCTAACGGTCCTCCGCCACCTGCGGAGGAGAGGGCGGTGCTCCGGTGAAGGTCGCCTAGCTCCACCCGATCCTCCAGATGCCGATGAAGCTCTCCGAGTTGTCGGAGGTATCCCAGCAGGAGCGTGACGATGCGGCGGAGGCGTTGATGGTCTCAGGAGCCACGGGGGGCGCCTGGAGATGGATGACGATGAAGCTCGAAGTTGTCTCCGGTGAAGCTCCGGCCAATGAAGGAATGAGATCCTGCAGGGGTTAGAAGAGGTAGCCGAAGCGTGCAGGTGTTCGTGGAGGAGAGTGGAGTGATCGTCGAGGCTTGAGGCGAAGGGAGGTGGTCGGGTGACGGAGCTCCGGCTAGGTGGCGGAGCTGAAGGTCGATGGCTGGTGAAGTAGAGTGTCTGAAGGTGTAGAGAGGCCCGCGAGGATCAGAGCTTCAACACGAAGCTCGTCGGAGTGATTAGGAGGCGCGAAGATGGCTGATGACGGCGAATAAAAGCGGAGAAAATCCAAGAAAAAGAAGAAGAAGATTGGAGCATGGATGGAGGGAGTTACCTGGGGATTGGGGCTCAGCTTTGAGCTCCAGGTCGTCGCTCAAGGGATCGGTAAGGTCCCGAGCTCTAGCAGCTGCTCGAGGGAGGCTGCGGCACGGCGGAGGTAGCCGTGGATCTCGCCGGAGTTAGATCTCTGTCGTCGCTCGACAAATCGACCAATTGCTGTCACCAACAGGAAGCTTGGAGCTCGAGGGACCTCCCTGGAGTGGCGGATGGCGAAGAATGTGGCCGGAGAGGGGGTATTTAAAGGATGAAGGTTACGGCTGGAATGGAGATGGGGCGAGGTTTATGGAGTTCGTGGGAGAGAGCTGGAGGTTGACGTGGCTGACGGAGTAGCTGGCGAGGATAAGGGATGAGTGGGGGCCATCGTGGAGGTTGTGGATCTCGGCGACGGTGGAAGGAGCGCTGCCAAGAATAGGAAGGGGGTGCCCCTCCCGCAAGGCAGAGATCGTGGGAGAGAGGGGCACCCGAGGTAGGAGACGAAGTCTCCACCGTTGGATCTTGTGATCCAACGGTGGTGATCGAAGCGAGATGAGCGGCTGGATGAAGATCTGGCCGTGGCGATCCGAGGGCGTAGCGAGCGCCACGTGGTGTGCTAAGGGCTCGGTACTGATGGATGGCTGAGATGGGAGTCGGGTGTTCAATCGGGTGGTCTAGGTGCCTGCAGGGCTAACGGCGCAGATGAAGAGATGAAGGCGCTATCGAAGGGCGCACGCGCTGCCACGTGGCGTGATGAGATTAAGGCGCGAGCGGACGATGGATATGAGGCGGGGGCTTTGATCCGACGGTCAATGTGAAGGGTGTACGTGGTAGCGGCTAGGCCGTTGGATCAGGACGACCATCCAACGGCGGAAGGCGAGGGCGGACGAGGCGAAGGGCAGCGGGCCGCGTGGCGCAATCAGAGGGCGCCACGTGGCCTGCTGTGAATGGCTGGAGGAAGAAACACGTGTAGGAAGAAGAGGAAGCCGAATTTGGAAAAACTCAAAACATGAAAATTGTAGATCTTGATGAGATCTACAAGTTTCATGTTGACCAAAGACGGAAATGAGGTCAAATATGATACATAAATACAAAGATACATAAATATGCATATGTAGTATACAAAATGACCCAAAAGCCCAAGTTTCTCTAACAAGCTCCAATTTCAATGAAATTAGTCTCATTTTGAAGGTCTTTTAATAAGAAGTATTCTAGGAGTGAGACCTAATTAGGGGCTTGTATGAGGGCTTTACAAGGGTTCTCAGGATGTTTGGGCTATTTTACAAGGGTGATTTTTTTTGGCATTCTTCCCTCTATTATTAAGGAATATATATATATAGAAGAAGTTATTTGATGAAGAGGTATTTTACAGGGGATTTTTTGGCTTCTTATTTAAATGCAGATGAGCTGCTAAAATGCATGAATTATGGATGCATGCATGAGTGTTATTTATGCAAGATAAAAGGAAATATGCCTCTATTTTCTCGGGAACAAGGCTCTATTTTTGACTTTTGATGTGATGAATCACAGATTCATCAGAGACCCGCACCCGAGGAGAAGCAGGAGAAGAGCGGGAATCAGTTATAGCCTTTAAAGTAGCTTTAGAATAGTAGTAGAGTTAGTTTTATTTCCAGCAGACTCATATTTATTGTTGTAATAATTCCTTGGATACTTGGACTATCTTACTCTTATCGGGATTTGTTTCGTCGAGCACTAGTGTGCTCGGGGGACCTCACCGCTTTTTCATCGGTTTTAATTTTTTTGTATTTTTTATTTGATTCTCGAAGAATTTGGTCCCTAGACTTAAGCTTTTTTCTTGATTGTGACGTAAATAACTTAAGGCCCAATCCCTAACGGACTGTTTGCACCTATAGATCATAATTGGACATTATTAATAATTCAAAATAAAAAAGTTAGCTTGATCGATTGAGAGGTCACGTGCCGCTAGAGGTTATATACAGCGCGTGCAGGATCCATTGTGGCGGACATCGATCAACATCCGAGACCGGACATCGATCTCTCTTTCTGATCAGTTAACTATTGTTTTTCACGATCTTTGAAATTGCTCGTCTTAAGGTCGTTTTCTTCGTGCATCATTAAGATTAGTTTCAGTTCTGTCTTTTAATTTATGCGCAGATCACCCTGCATGTAGAGTGTTGGAGTCAGTTACGCATCTCTTACTTTGCATGCATCATTGTGTTTGATCGCGCATCAGCTTTTTCAACTTCTCTCCTTATTTTTTGACTTAAAATAAATAAGGAGATCAAAAAATTTGTTAGGAGTTGTTTGTCTTTGAAAATACATAAAAAAGTGAACATCATAAAATTGGAACTGTTTAAGCAAACTTGACCCTAAAATCCACCTCACTTAAAAATACTTGTTTTGGGGAGAGTCACCCCCTCATTGGTTGGTTTGCTTGAGCGAGAGAGTGACTCGCACACTAGGCTACAACCACACCTGAACTTCCGTTAGACTATTGTTTTGGGGGTTAGTCGTTCTCCAGTGAGGATCTCTCCCGTAACCAGTAAAGCATACCGTAATATCCTTAACAATTGAATTGATCGTGTAGCTGGTAAACGGTCTGCAATTCATATTGGTTGGGAAAGATCTAGCTTTGGGATCTGGCCAGTCTCTTGGGAGCATCGGGTTCCTACCAGCTCGCTTAATCGCTCTGCAAGACTGATGTATCACGTAAAATAAAATTGACAAGACTAACGACCGAACCTTCACGGTCATCAGCTCTCGTGTTGAGTAGGTAAATTAGGGTTTTTGACTGTTGATCTTATTTGTTTTTCAGATCCCATCTGCACTCACCACCACATCGCGATGATGGGCCAGAGATCCCTTAGGCTGCCTTTGATAGCACCGCTCTCAAGCACTCCGATCCATTCATCTAGGGAGGTTCCGGGGAGCTTAGACCCACTCTCCGAACTCGAGTTCGATTTCGTCATGTTCCCCCTCGATCACCCTTCTTCCAATCCTGAGGTGCCCGAGTAGAGACCAACACAGATATTTATACATTTGACGGCACCTGAGTTCGGTCTTTTACCTTTGCAGAGACCCGCGAGAAGGCCAGTAGTGAGGAGCGCACTGATGGACATGTCCAAGGTTCTACATATGTTCTAGATCAAGACGTCATCAACAATGCATTTCTAGCCTCCCTGGAGACGATGCAAAGACAGATTAGAGATCAGTGAGCATTTATGGTAGAGGTGCGTTGAGACTTAGCACATATGCGACCAACAGAGGAGAGCCACAACGACCTACCGGTGGAGACATCCCAGCATCTGGAGGAGGAGCAGATGGACACCCAGAGGATCAGCCAGAGCCAATCCAGACAACCACGATCGATGAGGCAGTTGCACAACCCTGGTGCAACCCTCACCCATCGTTGGATCCAGCTCCCTGAGATTCTGGGCGACTTCAAGCTCGGCCCCCAGACGATTCAGCTCTTGCCCAAGTTTTATGGGATAGACACCGAGGAGTCGTATCTGCATTTACAGGTGTTTGAGATGATCTGCATCACAGTACACGACAGATTTATGGATGAGGATACTATCAAGATGATAGCATTCCCTTTCTCCATGGTCGAAAGAGTAGCCTATTGGCTGAAGCATTTAGGGAGATACGTTACCACTTGAGAGTAGCTTTGGATCGAGTACTTGAACAAGTACTATCCATTCGGTTGGACCAACGCAGCTCGAGCTCTGATCAACAACTTCCCCATGATCCCCAACGAGCAGTTCCATGAGGCATGGGATTGATTTCGTGAGCTCATCGATCGGTGTCCACACCATGAGATTTCCTAGCCAACCTAGTGCAAAGTTTCTTTTGTAGGCTGACACCGGAGCTGTAGGGGCTTGTTAACACTTCTTGTGGGGGCTCCTGTTTCACCAAAGATGAGGATCAAGTTTGGGATATCTATGAGGAGATGGTTGAGAACTACACAATGATGTTCCAGACCCGAGTCTACACTCAGGGGATGCCCCTTCCAATGGTCATGTCCTATCAGAGGATAGCACGGGTTGATACGGGTCCATCCACTTCATCATCAGCAGCAGCACAAGCAGAATCGTCGCCAGCTGACATGGGTTTCATTAGCAAGAAGTTGGACCGCATAAAGATTATCGAGAAGAAGTACCGGGGAATGACGCATATCGACCAGTTGGCACAGATTCTTAGTAACCTGAAGGCCCAAATCATGTGTCTCCAGGAGGCACAGACGTCTTCTCAGCCCCGTCTCAGATCACGAGCTGATTCTAGCAGCAATAGCTCTTCCCAGCACTCCTCCCAGTACCGCCAAGTTCACCACATCTAGGCAGAACCGGTTCAACCGTTGCAGCAACACTACTCTCAGCCATTGTCATCTCAGGACATTCAGATGGTGATGTATCAGCAGGATCAGCCATTGGCAGTTCTTCCCTCGTTCCTTTATGAGCAGGACTGTTGATGGAAGTCAATGGGATTTGGTATGACCGACAGCAGCCCGGGATCCGCCGAGATCATCCCAGATTCAGGTGGTCTACCAGAGGCACCCAGTCCCAGCAGCAACCTCCATCTCAGGCCGAGCCTCGCATGGCCGACGGACGTCATCAAGGGGGAGGACTACTGGACATATGTCGAGTATTGCTATCAGAATGAGGTGACACCATTTTGGTGTTCGTTCGAATTCAGATTTCGAATTATGCTGATTTTTTAATGTCATATGATTAAATAGTTGATAGGAATATCTGGCCGCTACAACCTACTTAGACAGATGCGGATAAGGACAGTAGGATTTATATATATTACCGAGCATTGTACTCCCTGCATTATCGATCGCATCGACGACCCTGAGGTTCGGTGCAAATCGGTCTGTTTACGTCATCTTTGATGGATTGTCTGATCGTGGTGTGTAGTTGACGATGTCATGTGCGGCCTCATTGGCATGTTCTTCACGTAAATACCAACGACAACGTATCGATCCGACCTGGATGGTGGGAGATCTGTCCAAGGACTATGCGTGAGTGGTGGTGACTATCATAGAAGTTCTTCATGCAAGCGACACTGATAAAAAAGTGTTGCACCCAGTCATGGATAAAGAACAATTCGCAGTTTGATACAACATTGATGCGTACTATACAATATTGATGTGTATTACACAATTATGATATGTATTATACATATTTGTTATGTATTTTTACATTTCAATTGGTTGCGAATGAAAAATATAATTTTTTATATATCTTGTATATTTCATGTGCATTATACATTTTGGATGCGCATTATACATTTTAGATGTATATTATATATATTTGGTTCGTATTTAATCATCAAATAAACGTGAATGACTACCGTATTTTTACAGAGAACCATACAAATTTTATTATACAAAAACCATACAATCGTTACAAAGAACCATACATTAATTGAGAATATGGATTGTATTATACAAAGAACCATGCAAAATTTACAAAAACTGACGACTTTTTGAATGCACCACAGATTCTACAAAAGAACATATAATCATTACAAAAGAAACCACTGATTATACTAAAAAATATATGAGGATACAAATATATGCCCCACGTAATGTCACTAAGAACAAAACTGAATATTATTTAAATATGGTATTATAAAAAATACCAAAAATAAAACTAGCTAAATTTAGTATTTCGAAATATTAATTGGCATGCATATAATTAATGTAAAAGATGACCAGAATACCCTGTTGGGCAAATATATTGATGATGCCGTTAGATTTGAATCTAACGGCTACGATTGATGGCCTTCCTTAAGGATGGAAGGACCAAGTCCTATTTGAAAGGCCCCCTATATATATTGTTGTCAACATTCTAACTCCTATTTTTACGTAAGTTTATAAGGTAAATGCATAATCAATAATACAACAATCAAAGTTGATACTTTCGGACTAACTACAACATTGAGCGGATTTTGTTTTTCGATATAACCATTTGGAATTCCTCTAACATATTGATATACAACAACAAAGCCTTTTTCCACAATTAAGTAGGGTCTGCTACATGGATTCTTCACCTCTATTCAGATCTATCTTGAGTCAATCTCGAGCTTATATCCAAAAAACTAAGATCCCTTCGTATAGTCTCTTTCTAACACTTCTTGCGTCATCCTCACCCTCTCTTAGCCGGCTCAACATCCCAACACTCGCATCTCCTAACTGGTGCATATGCTGATCTTCTTTCCAAATGACCAAACCATCTTAAGCAGTTTTCTCACATCTTATCCTCGATCGGAGCTATACCAACTTTCTTTCTGATTGCATCATTCTGAATCCGATCTTTACGTGTGTGTGTGTGTATGTCCACACATCCACCTTAGCATTTTCATTTCTTCTACAGCCATTCTCTGTACATATCTATGGTTCACAGGCCAACATTAAGATTCATAGAGCATAACATGTCTCACGGCTGCTTTGTAAAACTTTCCTTTAATTTCTAGAGGAATTTTCTTATCACAGAGAACAGTAGAGGCTCCTCTCCACTTTATCCAACCCGCATTTATTCTATTAGTAACATCTCCATCAATTTTCCCCAACCTGTTGCAAAATATATCCCAGATATCTAAAAGAATCTATCTTCTGAATGTTATTGTCACCAATCTTCACTTCAATTTGTTCATCATTGCTTCCATCAAAGATTCACTCCATATTTTCTGTCTTAGCTCTATTTATACAAAATCCTTTAGTCTCTAATGCATGTCTCCAGACCTCAAGCTTCTCATTTACTCCATCTCTAGTCTCATCAATCAACACAATATCATCAACAAATAACATACACCAAGGTAGTTCATCCTGAATGTGACTTGTCAACTCATCCATAATCGAAGTAGAAAGAAATGGACTCAAAGATGAACATTGATGTAAACTAATGTTGATGTCAAAATAGTCAGTTTTCCCAGACGGGGTCCTTACACAAGATAAAGCCATATCATTCATGTCCTTTATAAGGTTAATACATAGGACATGTACTTGTCTCTTCTCCAAAACTCTCCACAATATCTCTTGTGGGACAGAATCATAAAGCCTTCTCAAATCAATAAAGATCGTATGGAGGTTCTTCCTTTTAGCTCTATAAATCTCCATTGTTCTCCTCAACAAATGGATGGCTTCAATAGTTGAGCGACCTAGCATGAATCCAAATTGATTTTCTTTTATGTTGGAAACTTGCATCAGCCTTCTTTCAATCACACGTTTCCAAATTTTCATAATGTGACTCATCAGCTTGATACCTCTGTAATTTGAACAATTTTGAATGTCTTCTTTATTCTTATAAAGAGGCACCACGATGCTCCTCCAATCTTCAGGCATTTTCTTGCTTCGCCAAATAACATTGAATAGATTCGTAAGTCAAGTCAACTGCGCTCACCTAAAACTCTCCATACTTCTATAGGGATGTCATCCGATCCTACACCTTTCCCAGGTCTCATACCTTCAAAGCCTCCTCTACTTCCTTTCTTTGTATTCGTCTATAGCTTGCACGATTCAAGTAACTTTCACTACTAGCTAGATTACACAAAGTGATCTCTCTATTTCCTTCCCCAATGAAAAGTTTATGGAAGTATCGCTCTCATCTAGTCTCTATGTCCTTCTGAGTAACAAGCACGCGACCTTCCTCATCCTTAATGCATGTCGCTTGAGAAAGGACTTTGGTCTTTCTTTCTCTTGCTTTGGCCAACCTGAATATATCCTTCTAGACCTCCTTAGAGTCGAAATTTTTATAAAAAAACTTCATAAGATTTTGACTTAGCTTCGTTTACAGCTTTCTTTGCTTCTTTCTTCGCTATTTTGTAGTATGTGACAGTTATTGATGTTCTATCCTTAGACATAGCTTTAAAGCATGCTCTTTTAATTTTTAACTTCTCTTGTACCCCTTCACTCCACCACCAAACCTCCTTTTGACTTGGAGCTCCTCCCTTTGACTTGCCTAGTATCTCTTTGGCTACCTTTCGGATACAAGATGCTACTGCCTCCCGCATCTCGTTTGCACTTCCGCTACAATCCCAAGATAAGTCTTCTAAAACCTTGTCCCTAAAGCTCATTGCTTTAGTGGAATATTCCACCATCTAGTTCTAGTGATCTTAGCTTTTATTTGCACATCCAAGACTAACAAGCTATGTTGGATTGTCAAACTCTCTCCTGGGATTACTTTGCAATCTTTACAACACAACCGATCTCTTCTCCTCAACGTAAAATAATCTACCTATGTTCTAGTTGGCCCATTCTTATAAGTAATTAAATATTCCTCCCTCTTCTTGAAGAGAGGGTTTGCTATGATCATATGCCGTTACAAAATCGAGAATGACTTTTCTCTCTTCATTTCTATCCCCAAAGTATGTCCTCCATGAACACAACATACCCTAAAATATTTTTTCCCACATATCCATTAAGATCTCGATCTATGCAAATCATCTCTCTTTGTGGGATTCCTTGTAAAATCTTATCCAGATCCTCCCAAAAATCTTGTTTAGTCCTTTCATCAAAACCAATTCGTGGTGCATAAACTGAGACGATATTCATATTTTCTTCTTCAAGCACCAATTTTAGCAGAATAATCCCATCCCCGAATCTTTGCACCTCAACCACAAAATCCTTCAAATCCTTATGAACAACTGCTCTAACACCGTTTCTACCCTTATCTTTACACGAATACCAAAGTTTAAAGCAAGCTTTACCGATCTCCCTTGCTTTCTCTCCAACCCATTTAGTCTCTTGAAGACATAATATATGAATCTTCTTTCCATCGTACCCACTATCTCCATCAATTTTCCAGTTAAAGTGCTAATATTCCAACTACCAATCCGCGACTTCCTTTGTAATCTCTTTTGGACAAACTTCTTTACTCGCATGCGTCCATTATGCGAGAATCCTTGTAAATTTTGAACTGCATCCGGGAGGTGATGCAGCAGAACTAGCTTATTTACTTGCATGTGTTCCTCATGTGAGAACCCTTACAAATTTTGAACTGCATCCATGCTGCGATGTAGCGGCCCTTGCCAATTTTTCATTACATTCGGGCGATGCAACACGTCGCAAGTAGGGAACGCCCCAACGAAATCTGTATGTTTGCTTAGATCCATGTTGAAATGATCCGACTGTCATGAGGCAACTTCCTAAATAGTATTTTTTAAAAACAATATTTAGGAAGTTGTTTTCGATTGTTTTACACTGGTTGTCGACAACCTAACACAACCCTCCTCATTTACCCGGGCTTGGGACTGACCATGTCTAACACATTGATATAATAATGCTAAATACAATTCTTTTATCAAGCACAAATATGATCTAGATTTGCATAATCAGTGTAAGGCGACATAAATTATAATGCAACTTGGTAATAAAATATGGATAGGAAACCCATTTTTCCTTGGCTTCAAAAGCAAGGTTTAAAATAAATTGCAGCTAACAAATTAACAAAACCATCGCGATAATAAGTTCCATTCATTTCCATGTGCATAGAAGCCATCGTATAGGTTGGGAATGCTTTTATCTTGATTAGAATTGACATGTGTATTTGTAGTTATAAGGTTTGAAAAATAAATAGGAGGTCCCATTGTAAATATAAATTCGATATTCATGCATATTAATCTATGGTCCAACACATACATTTAGACATCTTGTTCAAAATCAAGTCATTACATATACGTATTATCCTACGAAATTGACAAATACATTAAGCCTTAATGTCTATCCCTTGAATCTACTGTCAGTCATCCATGACTCCTTTAACATCGCAAGTCCTTACACTCCTCTGATGTGATGTCATCACCTCCTACGAAAAAGAAGGGTACCATGTAACACCCACCCCCATAAAAGGGTGGGAAAAGTGGCAAGGGAGAAAGAGAGGTGCGCGTGTTAATATGGTTATCAAAGAGGAGAAATTAATAGGATGTTAAATCCTATTCTTTTTAATATTCAAAATTCAAGTATGATAATAATTGGTGATTGGAGGGAAATTGATTCTTGGTTGTTTCTAGAAAATACTCATCCATAACAATATACCCCCATTTCAAAAAAATTCATCCTCAAAATTTCTTAGAATAGGAACATACCGAAATGTGTGGGTATTTCTCTCGTTTCTCACTCTCCAATTTTCAGGCAGCCTCTTCCTTCTGGTGATGTTGCCAAAGGACTTTAACAATAGAAAATTGTGCGTCGACGAACCTGGTGGTCTCTCTGATCGACTATTTGTACCGGTTTCTCTTCAAAGGTCAAATTGGGTTGAATATCGAGGATCTCATGTTCGATCACATGTGAATGATTAGGAGTGTAATTCATCAACATTGACACATGAAATACTTCATAGAGCTTTGAATATTGAGGTGGTAATGCAAGATGACATGCCACCTCACCAATTTTTTTGTAGAATCTAGAACTGTACAATGTACCTGGGACTAAGCTTCCGTTTCCTGCCAAATTGCAAGACACTGTGGCTGGGGGAGTTCTTCAAAAGCACATTCTCTCTGACTTCGAAAATCATATCTCTTCTGCAATGATCAATATAAATTTTTTGTTTACTTTGGGTTGCAAATAATCTCTTGCTATCTAGATCAACCCCATGCTTGCCGGTCTAAACTAGCTCTGATCTCAATAATATGTTTTTCACCAACATCACTCCAACACCAAGGTAATATACAAGGTATCCCATACAATTCTTTGTAGGGAGCCATATTGATGCTTGAATGATAACTATTATTATAATCGAACTCCACTGACGGAAGATGTTTATCCTAGCTACCTGTAAAATCTAGAGCACATGTTCTCAGCATTAATTCAAGTGTTTGGATGGTCCTTTCTAATAGACCATCAGTCTGTAAATGAATGAAGTGCAGACTTCATATGAGTGCCCATAGCCTCTAGGAAACTTTTCCATAAATGAGATGTGTATATTGTGTCTCGATCTGACACATTTGATGCAGGACCCCATGTAGGCTGACTATCTTTTCATATACACAATTTGGCTAATCTTTCCATCAATTAATCTAGGTAAGTGGTAACAAGTGAGTTGACTCGATCAATCGAACAACAACCATCCAGATGATGTCATAACGATGCTTCTTGGTCTTGTGTAAACTAGTAACGAAATCCATCGTGAGATGCTCCCACTTCCATTCTGGTATCTCCGAGGGTTGAACATGGCCTATTGGTCTTTGTTGTTCAATCTTAATCTGCCAACTTACCAAGTATTTAGAAACAAATTCCATGATATTTTTCTTCATCTTTGAACACCAGATTTTTTTGTAGATCTTTGTACCTTTTGTTATATCAAGATGATGTACACTAATCTATGAGCTTCATCTTGAATCTCTTTTTTCCTCTCATGGTCACTTGAAAGCCATAGTCTATTATGGTATCTCACAATTTCATCAATTCCAATTCGAAACCTTATTTCTTAGAATCTATGATTGAGGCTCTTATGATCCATGAGGACCTCAAACTATTCAACATAAAGATAATGCTTATAAATTTTTAAAGCAAAGAGATTACCGCTGCTAACTTTAGCTCATGAGTAGGATAGTTACTCTCTTGTGATTTTAATTGGCATGAGTCATAAGCAATGACTTTTTCATTCCACATAAGGGCATCTGAGTTGTGTGCCAGATGCATCTGTATATACTATGAAGTCTTCACTACCTGATAATATGGCCAAGATCGGTGTCGTGGTGAATCTCTTTTTTAACTCTTGAAAACTTCCTTCACACTCCTCTATCCATATATATATCATTGATAAATTTTATCTGGTAGTGAGATCCTTGATAAATACCATCCTCGAATATATATATATATATATATATATATATATATATAATGTGATTAAGGAATGCGACTGTATCCTATCGGAAGTATCTACCCAAGCAAAGGAAACTACGCATCTTAGAAACATTTTTGGGCTCATTCCAACCCATCATTGCTTCTATACATTGGTTGGATCAACTTTAACACCATCCTCAAATATATATAAATTGACTAAGGAATGCGACTGTATCCCATCAAACGTCACCATTCAAGAATTTTTGCTAGAGCTAAGTGTTGTCATAATATTTCAAATACAGTATGAAGATGTACTTGATGTTGTCCTAGATCAGATGAATATATCAAAATGTCATCCACAAACATGATCAAGTGGTAGAACAATGCGTGTGTCACCCAAAAGACCGTGGTTCAGATCCCCTTTTAGGAGGGTTAGGTAGCCATCATTTTGATAAGAACCCATGTAGTCGCCAACCAGCGTAAAAAGTAGTCAAATCTTTCAACATAGATTTGATAAGAATACATGCAGTCGACCCTACTTAAAGTGGGAGAAGGCTCTGCCTTTTTTTCATCCACAAACAATATGATAAATATGTCAAGGTATTCTTGGAATATCTTGTTCATGCGCTCCATAAAAGTTACAGGAGCATTACTGAGACCAAACGGTACGATAAAAAAATTCATAATCGACATACCTTGTTCTGAGAATTGTCTTTGGTATGTCACGCTCTTTTATTCGAAGTTTATGATAGCAGATTGATTTTTGTGAATTGAAATCCCTTTTAAAAACCTTTTCAAACATCTCTTTTATTGAAGGTCTCACGGTTTGAGATTTGATCGTTCAAAATTAGGGGTTAATGTTGTTATGATTAATCTGGGATTTGGATGCAGTTATAATTGCGCTTTGATACATTTCGCATGCTGACGCTTCGGATGTATAAACATTTAATTGGTTGCGACCAGGAGAATGTGATAAGTATGGAGTTAATTGTGAGTGTATACGGGTCGGCTGTCCGGTCCAGCTCAAGCCTAGCTCATAAAAATTGGGTCATAAAAATTGGGTCGGGCTTGAACTTAAGCCGAGCAAAAAAGAATTAGATGGACTTGAGCCCGGCCCAAAGCCCAAGTCGTTAATGTTTTTGGGCAGCCCGGTCCATGCTCATCCATAGCACCCACATCTTCTCCCACAAGCAAATGCCCAACTGTTACAGATAGGGATGAAAATGGTTCGAATACAGATCGAATATGCCTATTTCCATATCCATATTCACTTTACCTTTATCGAATACGAGTACAGGTACGGATATGATTTGGATATACATTAAGAAAAATATATCCTTAAAAATACAAATACGAATCCGAATCGGATATTTATCGAATCCGAATACGGATCGAATAAAGAGGGGACCCAAATACGGATCGAATAAAGAGATAATCCATATATGAATCAAATAAAGAGTGAAATCTAAATATGAATCCAATAAACATGGAGTTCATAAAGACTACATACGGATATGAATTGAATTTTTTTAATCAAAGTTTATAATGATTTGAAAAATAGTAATAAAAAATAAGTTGTATCATGACAAAATAGAGCGTCAAGTTGACATGCGTTATTGACTGGAAGCAAAAATAGAGGCAGTGTTTCGTAACTTTTGTTCGTGCCTATCGTCAAACAAATGGAAGTTTATTAATATCATCAATATATTGTATTCTATAATATATAATACTAATATAATAACACATGGTTGTATCATATATTATATTAACTAATATATAAATAATATTAATATTGTATTCAAATATCTGGATTCAGATCCGAATATTCAAGTCATTACCATATCCGTATCTGTATTCAGAAAATTTTTACGGCTCATATCCTTATTCGATCCGTATTTGATTAATATTCGGATATGGATATCCATATTCGATAATTTTTCAAATACGATAAGTGAATATTCGAATATATTTGTATCTGTTTTCATCCCTACGTATGGATGATAATTCATAACATGGGAAAGATCTTAGACGCTGAAGAAAAATTGATGGAAAAGCCAAGATTCATAAGGAAAACAACTGCATCTAATAAAGCTACTCTTGCATGTGAAATCTAGATCATAACACAAGATCTGCCTTCTCAGGGCGAGAGACGCATTCGTTTGAGTTATACTCCTACTTGTTCTTAAACTCCCCTTCCGTTCGAATTGAAATACAATGAAAGCAAGAGTAGCTCATCTCCCTCCTTTCCTTCTGTCAATACCTATTGAAAAAGAACCATCTTTTTTGTGGTTTCTCTGAAGATTGCACTCCAAATTGAACACTTATTCGCAGTTGATACTTCCAGATCGTGCCTTTCTACCCCTCAGAAATCAGAGCACCGACCGTTGATCACCCAGTCGCCGTGCATCGTCGGCTCGGGGCCTCTGGGCCCGCCGATCTCCCCGGTGATAGGGTTCACATAGGGTCCTTCCTCCTCCATATCCTCCACGCGGTTGGCCTCGTCCTTCCCGCGATCCGCCTTGGGCGGGGGTGGCTTCCCCTTCTCCTCGCGGAGGCTCCGGGGCTCCTGCTTCTCCGCAGAGTGCAGCGACCTCGATCTCGTCGCCGCGGCGGGAAACCCTAACCCTAACTTGGGGGCGCGGAGCGAAGGGAGGAAGCGGCGAAGGCCGGTTGCCATCTCCCACCTAAGCTCGGCAGCTGCTGCTGCTGTGCGCTCCGAAGGGAACGAGCGATCCGTGATACTAATATACAAAGAGAGCGGGATTTTTTTAAGATGCCTCTGAAAGGGTAGTTTGATCGGACGGCAGAGAAGATTTGGAATGGACGGTCGAGATGCATGCAGCTGGTAAGTTCCCTGTTTTGTAGAGCAGCTCCTTTCGTCTAAATATAATATATGATATTTTTAATGCCTTTTCTAATAGAAAAATTGAGGGCGTGTAGCACGAGCATTGCAAAAGATCATTTTTTTTCCAAAAATAGTAAATATGGATCTTATCTTCTTTTTTTTCCTCTCAAAAACAAATCTTTGTAGCATTCTACGGCCTTTTTACATCGGCGGTAAATCTAAAGTTGAAATTTCATATCTTTCTTCGTTACATTTGAAAAATACGAGCTTTAATTGAAACCGATGTATATTTGAGGACTATTTTGTAACTTACCGAAAGGATAGTCATTGCATAAATATCCTATGATTAAGAGATTGACCCATTTGTATAAGAGATGTCTGGTTGGATTTGAAGCTAGTTTTGTCATTTCCGAAATCTGTGTATAATATGGCTTATTGTTTGTCGAGGTAATTTCGTCATTATGATGGATGATGTCTTTTTTTCATTCTAATAAGTGATTTTCGTTATTTTTTTTTCATTTTTTTGCAGCTCCAACTAATATTGTCCTTTCCATAATGGGAGTGTAGTCATGTTGTGCGTCGCCGCAGTGTTGTTCCCGATTTTTTGTGGGCTCTAGATAAAAGAAAAAATAACCCTTACAAAAAAATTTTAGTAAGAGCAAATTGTCGATATTGTATTTACCCATCAAGTATAAAATGAAAGATTCCATTTTTTTGAGGAAAATCAACTATTATACGATCTTATTAAAATTTTGATTTTAGCATTGATTTGTTCACAAAAAAATCGAATGTACAAGGACCTATTTTTCAACAAGAAGTTTCACTGAAAATTTGATTCTATAAGGACCCACCCACTAGGAAAGACACAATTTCATTCCTAAGCTAAAAATCAGAACACGTGTAAAATTAAGCCCCTAAAGTTAATGGATCCATAGCAATTGCACTTCAAAACTATGCTCCGGGACGGCCCTGACGTCGTAGAAATATAGACAAAAATAAGCAAGCATGCAATGACCGCAACATTGGATTTGTGAGGTTCACCTTTAACCTGGTGGCAGATCTCTTCTTTTGTGTTGAGGGGACAAAGACGAAATAGCTCGGAGTTATTCTTGTTTATTATTTGCTTGTTGTTCTTGAAATTATTAATAAATGATAGTTATTATGGAATAAGTAGTTATTTTCATAGAATATGCAGTATAAATAAGTTGTAAATACTACTCATTGTTTAAGAGAGACGACAAGTCAAATAATTGTGGAACAAGGATCGAGAAAATTTATTTCGAGAATACGAATAATGCATGATAAGAAGAGAAATTCCAAACTATCTGTTCTTACTTCCAAGTGAATGCATCCTAAGGGAAAAGGAGAAACAAATGATGGGCAATGAGCTCCTCCAGACGAGTTAGTTGAAGAAGAGTTGGATTACTCCGACGTTTGTGTAGAGGTGTAAAATGAATGTAATTCCTTCAGACATAGTTACATATTTAAAATTCACAAAGCCTGAGAGTGTGATCTAAGAATAGAGAATACTTACTTTATAATTAGAGCTTAAGCACTTTTAATGGTTGTCAATTGATACAATTAGGATGAATACAATAAGTTTTCAAGAGCAATCTTCTTCAATAACGACCGGGGAATCCAAGACTGTGACGTTACAAATGGTCTTAGTCGAACCAAGTTTCATATAAAGGAGGAAAAGGCTACCCGACAAATGGAGCTATCCTTACAAAGACATAGAGGAAAAAATGCTACATGGTGTGGGCAACCATCACTATTACCAGGAACATGAGAGGTTATAACACCCCATACATAATCCTATACCGACACTCACTATGAGTGAGAGTGTCTTATAAATAGTGGGCGGTTGTCAATGGTTCAAATGGATCCAGAAATCCAAATTGTTAAAGGTCGGTTTTCATTGATAATGATATGGAGATCTAAGCTCGTGATGTTATAAGATCTAGATAAATAAGTCTATCGAGTGCTGAAGAAGAAAGAAATGTAACAAAGGATAATTAGTTCAAATTAAGAAAAGCATGCATCAACAAAGCCAGTTACAAACTGATTGCTATATGTAAACCTTATATGGCGAATGTAGCAATGAAATCATCATCATCATATATATCACATCAACTTATACTTTACTTATAAGATCTTTAGACACGTCTACTCTTGAATACTTGGACTGACATTCATAAATACAAATAATACTTTGTACGAGAAAGAGTAAAAAAGGTCTGATCTTGTTATCAATAGTTAATGCACATCAATGTCAATCCATTCTTTTTCTTAACAAAAAGAACTAATGATCTCCACTAGGAGGTAGTGTGCATGACATGATCTTTCTATAGCATTACATGGAGCCAAATGGCACGAGATCTTTGAAATTGATTGAATGTATGCTACCATTGAGATCTTGAACTCAATCTCATGAACTAATTGGAAGCATCTAAAATTCCTTGAGAATCGGTACTCGAGAGATTCTTAACTTGATTGATGTATCCATTATAGAAATATAGGATATAAATTCTTCACATAATCTACCCAAATATATCAACTCTATCATCAGTT
Organism: Ottelia alismoides; assembly: GCA_037367405.1. Classification (NCBI taxonomy): domain Eukaryota; kingdom Viridiplantae; phylum Streptophyta; class Magnoliopsida; order Alismatales; family Hydrocharitaceae; genus Ottelia; species Ottelia alismoides. The sequence continues at coordinate 294,351 of JAZKJV010005622.1, forward strand.
GATTGAACTCAGTGATGTTAACGTTGCAGACCATTGCCTTCCTAGTTATCGACAGTTCGATGGGACCCGAGTCTGTAGGTCCGAGCGGGTGGCTGATGAAACTCCATTTCATCATCTTAATGTTCTATTATTAACCCCTTTGCTTAAAGTTTTGACAATAAAACCCAGTTAATATCATGTAATTATCAGAGTCCCAAATAAATTTAAAACAACAAAAAATGGCAAAATAAAAATCTGTGGTATTTTTAGCCTTAAAAATACCCTTAAAATATTTCGGGCCTTTGTTTCACTTCATCTCCAGTTTTGGTCAACATGAAACTTGTAGATCTCGTCAAGATCTACAACTTTCATGTTTTGAGTTTTCTCAAATTCGGCCAAACTAACCCTCAAAATTCAAAAATACTCTCTGAATAATCTGATTGAGCCACGTGGCCCATTCTGGGGGCGCCACGTGGCCCGCTCCTTCTTGCAGCATCCGCCTGCATTCCTACCGTTGGATCTCCTGCAGATCCAATGGTTCCGCCTTCGCCACGCGCGCCTCAATTCTCAGCCGTTTGATCATACCCCTGGGATCATCCAGGCCATCCGTTAGCGTCGTGCCCACAGCTTGCCACGTGGCGTGCTGCACGTCGTCCGATCGCGCCCCAGCCTCATCATCCACACCGTTCACTTCTTCTTTGAATCCCAACCGCCCGATCAAAGCCATAAGCCAATCGCTCCCGTCCGATGGCGCTTCACCCGTAGTTTGACACGTAGCGTATTCTGCAACCCTCCGATCGCTCCACTCCCGATTTAATCCGCACTGTCGCCTCACGTGTCGCTCACCACCGTTGGATCTCCCGATCCAACGGCTGGGTTCCGTCGTCTACCTCTAGCCACTCTCTTTCACACGACTTCCACCTCGCACATGCGCCTGGCCCTTTCCATTTCCCCCGCCGTTCCCGACGACTCCATCATGACCCAACTGCCTCATCTTCTTCCCCACTCTTCCCTCTATCTCGCGCATGCCTCCACGATCCGTGATGACCTCCCAGTCGCCCCACATCAGCCTCAAAACCCACGTCGACCACCACCATAACCGGCCACTCTCTCCTTCAAATACTCCACCTCCTCCAGCAATACCCCTCGTCCACCTTTACATGGGGGTTCGCCCAGCCCTCCGCCACCTCCCAGTGACAGGGGGAGGTGGCCGGATTGAGCAAAGACGAGGAGCTCCCTGGTGAGACCCTCCGCCGAACAAGGCGGAGCTGCGGCGCCCTAGCGACCGCTCGAGCTGCACGGACCGGCTGCCCGTGTCCAGCGACGACCCGGGGCTCGATTCGAGCCCCAGCCCAAGCCCCTCGCTCCGCCTCCAACCAGGTAAGTCCCTCCGATCTTCCTTTGTCTTTTATTCGATTTCATCGATTTAATTAGGCCTCTCTGGCCGTCCTCTCGCTCCATTGAACCTCTCCAAAGCTTCACCGTTAATCCCCCTTCCACGCACATCGCTCCGACCATCTCCTTCCTCCTCCAGACCTTCAACCATCTCCGCCCCCTCCTCCGCCCTCGCGGCGGAGGAGCTCCGAGCTCCCCACATTCTCCGCCCCTACGAGCTTCCACTTCACCTCACCTCACACCAACACTTTGCACCGTATGCTTCGGCTATGCAATTAACACTACATGACATCAAAAGCCCTCAATGGCCGGATGATCGCCGGAGCCAACTTCGTCACGAGCACCTTTAACTTCAGAGCTCCGCTGGACTGAGCCAAGCTGACCTGCGCCTTCCCCGAGCTCCGAGCTTCCTCGATGATCATTAAGGGAGCTTCGGGGAGGTCGCGCGCAACCGAGAACGAGAGGCGGAGGTGGAGCTCCTTCGCCAGAGCTCCAAACTCGCCGCCAGCTACGGATGGAGGAGAAGAAGCAGCCACCGTTGGATGTCCCTCTCCAGGGGATCATCCAACGGTCCAAGTACGCTCACGTCGCCGATCGGAGTCCCTTCCAGGTACCGTTGGATCCTCAAGATCTAATGGTTCCTATGCCGTCGCGTCAACCATTCCATGAGCCTTTGGATCCACACGATCCAATGGTCGCCAAGCTAGCCACGCGTCATCACCAGAGCACAGCCGAGCCTAGCGCCTGAGCCTCCAGGTTTGGCTGCTTCCGAGCCTCCACGAGCCTGCACCGAGCCTCGAACCACCTGAGCCAAGCCGAAGCAACCCCCGAGCCTCTTCCGACCCCGAGCCTCCTTCCGAGCCTGGATAGCACGTGCGTTGCATGTGTTTATCTGGGCAATTTGCAGAGACGCCCACCAAGTTTCTTTAATTTGCAGAAAGGCCCCTGCGCGCGTGGATCTTTTATAGGGAAGGCCTCAGAACTTATTTTATTTTCATATTAGTCCTTCCCAGGGACCTTTCTGTAGTTATCTTTTCATGTTTCTTTTCAGTTATGCCCTTGTCTTTCTTCATGCATATCTTGAGCCTCGTAGCTCCAATTAAGTTGATTTCAATTTCATTTCGAAGCTCGTTTGACGAACTTTCTCATGGCATGATTATTTCTTATAATGAACACTTTAATGTTGATGTATTATTTTGATAGCTATGTGTCTATTGTTACTTAATCCATGCCTTGTTCAAATTGAGTCGTCACCTTAATTAAATCTGGAATTGACTTGTTGATTATTTTGCTCATTAATTTGTACCTAGGGCATATTTCCATTGCATTACATGGCATTGGTTTGCATGATAAAAAAATGATAAAAAAAATGCATGTTTATTTTTAATGCATTATTGTGTCTTTGCATGAATTTGACCTATGCATGCTTCAATTCAACACTTAATTAAATAGATAAAAATCCGGATAATTAGAGAGAGGCTCGTGTCCCTGAGTTCGACCTTGGTATCTTACCGAGTAAAAAATATTTTATGATCATCTCATTTTGATCCATCATATACATTTAAATGAGATGATCTTTTTGATGAGCCCGAATCGGCCCGACTGCTACGACAATTCCGAGTGCTAAAAACACTCTCTTAAAAGGGCCGATTTTGCGGTTCATCAAATGGCGTCGTTGCCGGGGACATGGCTCAATTTCTTTTATTTTTTGGATTTTTCTGTTTATTTAATTAAGTGTATCTTTTTTATAGGTCATTTTTGTTCATTTATTTTGCATTATAAAATTTTCTTTTCGATTGATCTCTAATTATTGTTTCTGTGGCAGGGCCCTCGATGGTTCAAGGAGGCGAGGAGCAAGATGTGACCCGCTACGAGGAGCCGCAGAAGCACACTTGGAGTACGTCGAGAAGAAAGAAAAAAAATGTGTCTTGCATTTTTTCCATGTAATAATTCGTCTTTTACAGCGGTCTTCGATCGAAGGCTCGCGAATGTAATCGAACGATCGTGGTTGTGTGGGGATCGTCCCCACTTGAGTGTCGACCTAGGACCAGGCACGCGGCTCTTTGAGCGGTTTTTCATTTTTATCTTTTACGTGTTTGCTCGTAGGTAGGACACACTTTAAATTTAGACACACATAATCTCGTCTCACTTAGCTAAAATTAATGAAAATCATTCCCGCTAATAGATGCATGATTAGGTGCGGCTTTTATCGACTTGCATACATTGATTTTAGTTTTCAACACGACCCAAGTTTTTCACGGATTTTTCGCTAAGTCACTGCATGATTTTTCGCTTAGCTTGGATCATGGTTTTATTGAATACGCGGTTTTTCTCGGTTTCTTTTTCCTAGCTTGATCACCTAGGTTAAATGGAAAAAGGGAATGAACGGTAGACGGTGATTTCTTGATTTATGTGCTAACCATAATTCAGTGATAACCTAAAATAAAATTGGGACTGTTAATTGCAAGTCAACATAAAATGGAGTAAACCTTTGGTTTTGGGAGAGCAACACCCGCGCATACGTCTTGATTTTCACTTCACATTCTCTTCGCGTAAATATCTAATGTTTTATCACCAATAAAACTGACAAGATAATAAACCAACTTCGGTTGGTTTCATGTGTGAGTTGGTGAAATTGAGGGTGTTGCTTAATTGATTGAGCCATGTTTGCTACACACCCCAAATCCTTAAGTCACTCCATTCATCTCCGCAGATTCAAAACCGCTCACTTGTAGATCCATTCCTCTTCTTCGTTCACCTTGGGTCCCTCCCAACATCAATTCTCATCTTTATACTTAGGCTAATCTCAGCCTAAGTATAGGGGGGACCCGAGTCCCTGTGATTTCTCTACTCTTCTTTCCTTGCCTTTATACTTAGGTTATTTCTAACCTAAGTATAGGGGGAATCCCTCTTAGCTCCCGTATATTCCTATATATTTAAATAAACCTATGTACTTGTAACATCTAGTGCTATGAGGACATAGCAAAGTTTAAGTATAGGGGGTATACCGTATATACCGTATATTTACTTTAGCTATAAATTGAAAATTTTGAAAAATTTAAAACTTTTTGGCTAAGGTAAAATTCTTTGGACTAAGAGAACTCAAATGATTTCGCGGCTTTTCCATATTATGTTACGCTATTTTTTATAAAAATATTTTCGAAAATGATTTTTCCTTGTTTTGAAAAAATTCTTTTGAAAATGTTTTGAAAAACTTTTTATTTGTGTGACATGGTTTTGAAAAATCGCCATCTCTTTTCAATGAAAGGTGAGTTTAACTCGTGTTTTAACCTTTATTAAAATCCATAAAAATGAGAAAACCGCAAAACCCTTTAAGAGTCGTTAGTGACTACTAAGCCCAATTAAGTAAGTCGCATTCAGTGAGGGTTCGCCCTTAGCAGATTGGATGGTTTAGAGGACATCGCACAAGGCCCCGTCCTCAAGCAACGGGCTTCGGCCTGTACTTACATCCATACTGGCTGAATTGTAGATGCTCAATTGAGTTTAGGGAGTTCTAAATATCTCTTGAAGTTCAAAAAAAATCTCTTGTTTTTGAATGAAGAAGTTGGATTAATCCACTACACTTACACTTCCACCCAGGATCTGAAATGATCAAGGAGACTTAGCTTGATGAGGTCTTTGAGATTTTAGGTTAACCAGCCTTAGCCATCAGGGTCATAGACTTAATCGTCCACATTCCCCTAGGTTTCTAGATTTGCATGCTATATTCCATGCTTAGTCTCAGACATAAAGAATATGATCAGCACATCACATGCACGACTGCGGTTTTTGATGAGATGAGTTGATTTTTCACTCGAGGAATTGGGATGAGGTAGTCAAGTTTGGATTTGATCTAATGATGCTCGAGGATGAGATAAAATCTTTGGAGGCTTCAGGAAACCTGAGTGTCAGCAATATTAGCCAATATGAGAACTTGGTTCTGATATTAATCTCTTGATATTGACCTAAGTGCCAGGGTGTGAAATAAATAAAAAAAATGTTGATCAGTGTACTCCAACTCTTGGTAAAAGCAGTGGAGCTAGCCACAAATTATACAAGTCAATGAAATTCAAAGAAAAGCTCTCATTCCACAAAGTCAAATATCAAAGAGCTTCCACCAAAGGCGAGCGCTCCCAAACTTTTCAAAGTGTCCACTTGGACCACCGCTATTAGGACCAGGAGTCGGGCTTGCACCAAAAAAGGGCTCTGCATCGTAAATGCTACAAGTCTGGGTGTCGAAGGTACGATAGGTACTCAAAAGAGACACACCCCGGTGTACTCCCAGGAAAACAAGTGCAGACGGCTCCAACTTCTCTTGACGGACGCACTGATCAACACCAAAAAAATGTGTTACGTAAAAAGGCACTAGAGAGAAGCCTTGTTCCAATGAGAGGGAGAGAAGAAATGACACAATGCCATGCCCTCCATTACTGGCCTACCATCTACATTTTCTAAGTCTGACAACTAAAGTGACGGTGGACTGAATGCAAGATTTGATTTATTCCCTAGTGCTGAGGATTGGGTCCTTAGGAGATTTTCTCGGGCCAAGACTTTGGGTGATGAATTGACTCTACTCTCAGAATCACAGTCAACACTAAAATGTCATATCCTTTAGATTATATGTACATCAGAGAGAGTCTGGAGAAGTAGAGGAATTGGATGCCTCTTGATTAAGGCTGGGTTGAACTCGAGAATTTTTGGATCTCTAAAGTCGAGTCAACTTGATCAGAATGGATCCTGGATTCACGTGCACAAGGGGGTTAATCCAACTTAGTCATTCTCTTTGATGCTCGAGGACGAGCATAGTTTAAGTATAGGGGGTGATGAAACTCCATTTCATCATCTTAATGTTTTATTATTAATCCCCTTGCTTAAAGTTTTGACAATAAAATCCAGTTAATATCATGTAATTATCAGAGTCCCAAATAAATTAAAAACCACAAAAAAATGGCAAAATAAAAATCTGTGGTATTTTTAGCCTTAAAAATACCCTTAAAATATTTCGGGCCTTTGTTTGACTTCATCTCCAAATTTGGTCAACATGAAACTTGTAGATCTCGCAAAGATCTACAACTTTCATGTTTTGAGTTTTCTCAAATTCGGCCAAACTAACCCTCAAAATTCAAAAATACTCTCTGAATAATCTGATTGGGCCACGTGGCCCATTCTGGGGGCGCCACGTGGCCCGCTCCTTCTTGCAGCATCCGCCCGCATTCCTAGTCGTTGGATCTCTTGCAGATCCAACGGTTCCGCCTTCGCCACACGTGCCTCAATTCTCAGCCGTTTGATCATACCCCTGGAATCATCCAGGCCATCCGTTAGCGTCGCGCCCACAGCTTGCCACGTGGCGTGCTGCACGTCGTCCGATCGCGCCCCAGCCTCATCATCCACACCGTTCACTTCTTCTTTGAATTCCAACCGCCCGATCGAAGCCATAAGCCAATCGCTCCCGTCCGATGGCGCTTCGCCCGCAGCTTGACACGTAGCGTATTCTGCAACCCTCCGATCGCTCCGCTCCTGATTTAATCCGCACATTCGCCTCGCGTGTCGCTCGCCACCGTTGGATCTCCCGATCCAACAGCTGGGCTCCATCGTCTACCTCCAGCCACTCTCTTTCACATGACTTCCACCTCGCACATGCGCCTGCCCCTTTCCATTTCCCCCGCCGTTCCCGACGACTCCATCATGACCCAACTGCCTCATCTTCTTCCCCACTCTTCCCTCTACCTCGCGCATGCCTACACGATCCGCGATGACCTCCCAGTCGCCCCACATCAGCCTCGAAACCCACGTCGACCACCACCATAACCGGCCACTCGCTCCTTCAAATACTCCACCTCCTCCAGCAATACCCCTCGTCCACCTTTACATGGGGGTTCGCCCAACCATCCGCCACCTCCCAGTGACAGGGGGAGGTGGCCGGATTGAGCAAAGACGACGAGCTCCCTGGTGAGACCCTCCACCGAACAAGGCGGAGCTGCGGCGCCCTAGCTACCGCTCGAGCTGCACGGACCGGCTGCCTGTGTCCAGCGATGACCCGGGGCTCGATTCGAGCCCCAGCCCAAGCCCCTCGCTCCGCCTCCGACCAGGTAAGTCCCTCCGATCTTCCTTTGTCTTTTTATTCGATTTTATCGATTTAATTAGGCCTCTCCGGCTGTCCTCTCGCTCCATTGAACCTCTCCAAAGCTTCGCCGTTAATCCCCCTTCCACGCGCATCGCTCCGACCATATCCTTCCTCCTCCAGACCTTCAACCATCTCCGCCCCCTCCTCCGCCCTCGCGGCGGAGGAGCTCCGAGCTCCCCACATTCTCCGCCCCCTACGAGCTTCCACTTCACCTCACCTCACACCAACACTTTGCACCGTATGCTTCGGCTATACAATTAACACTGCAGGACATCAAAAGCCCTCAATGGTCGGATGATCGCCGGAGCCAACTTCGTCACGAGCACCTTCAACATCAGAGCTCCGCTGGACTGAGCCAAGCTGACCTGCGCCTTCCCCGAGCTCCGAGCTTCCTCGATGATCATTAAGGGAGCTTCGGGGAGGTCGCGCGCAAACGAGAACGAGAGGCGGAGGTGGAGCTCCTTCGCCGGAGCTCCAAACTCGCCGCCAGATACGGATGGAGGAGAAGAAGCAGCCACCGTTGGATGTCTTTCTCCAGGGGATCATCCAACGGTCCAAGTACGCCCACGTCGCCGATCGGAGTCCCTTCCAGGTACCGTTGGATCCTCAAGATCCAACGGTTCCTATGCCGCCGCGTCAACCATTCCATGAGCCTTTGGATCCACACGATCCAATGGTCGCCAAGCTAGCCACGCGTCATCACCAGAGCACAACCGAGCCTAGCGCCCGAGCCTCCAGGTTTGGCTGCTTCCGAGCCTCCACGAGCCTGCACCGAGCCTCGAACCACCCGAGCCAAGCCGAAGCAACCCCCGAGCCTCTGCCGACCCCGAGCCTCCTTCCAAGCCTGGATAGCACGTGCGTTGCACGTGTTTATCTGGGCAATTTGCAGAGACACCCACCAAGTTTCTTCAATTTGCAGAAAGGCCCCTGCGCGTGTGGATCTTTTACAGGGAAGGCCTCAGAATTATTTTATTTTCATTTTAGTCCTTCCCAGGGACCTTTCTGTAGTTATCTTTTCATGTTTCTTTTCAGTTATGCCCTTGTCTTTCTTCATGCATATCTTGAGCCTCGTAGCTCCGATTAAGTTGATTTCAGTTTCATTTCGAAGCTCGTTTGACGAACTTTCTCATGGCATGATTATTTCTTATAATGAACAGTTTAATGTTGATGTATTATTTTGATAGCTATGTGTCTATTGTTACTTAATCCATGCCTTGTTCAAATTGGGTTCGTCACCTTAATTAAATCTGGAATTGACTTGTTGATTATTTTGCTCATTAATTTGTACCTAGGGCATATTTCCGTTGCATTAAATGGCATTGGTTTGCATGATAAAAAAATTGATAAAAAAATGCATGTTTATTTTTAATGCATTATTGTGTCTTTGCATGAATTTGATCTATACATGCTTCAATTCAACACTTAATTAAATAGATAAAAATCCGGATAATTAGAGAGAGGCTCGTGTCCCTGAGTTCGACCTTGGTATCTTACCAAGTAAAAAAAATTTATGATCATCTCATTTTGATCCATCATATACATATTTAAATGAGATGATCTTTTTGATGAGCCCGAATCGGCCCGACTGCTACGACAATTCTGAGTGCTAAAAACACTCTCTTAAAAGGGACGATTTTGCGGTTCATCAGTGGCTCAATGCTCAATCAAGACTGTAGGATCTGGAAATCCAACGGTAACTGTGATCCGGGAGCTCATTCTTCTCCGCCATGCACGGTGGCTGCAAGGTGGGGCTCAAGCGAGGGGTAGATTCCTCCTCCGTGCTTCAGACGGGTGTATAATGGATGAGGAACCTTCATGGTGCCCTCGCTAATATGATGGATGCTAGAATGTAACTTGGAGCGGACTGGATCGATGGATAGAGGTCGGTTAGTCGAATGAGGAGGAGTTGATCGAAGCTTCGTAAAAATTCTAATCAATCAAGGCTATTCGAGTACTTGCGTGTAGCACACATATCCGAAGCAAAGGACATGCTTGGGGAATGGAATGAAGGCTCGATCAAAGGCATGGTAGAGCCCTAAAGGGTTACTTGTCTTTGTGAGACAAGTAAGAAGGTAATCAGGTTCTGGAGGAAAGGAAAGTGACATGGAAAGTGTGTGTGAAGAACGTGAGTAAAGGCGAAGGTGTGCGAGTGATCATGTTGGTGAAAGGGTGAGTGATTCGATATAGAATAAATAGAGGAATCAAAAGGGAATGGATACTGAGATACTACCGGGAGATGGAGATGAACACGGAGGTGGTTCGAAGGCATGGGAGCGGAGCTTCTACTGCTTCTGGTATTCACTCGAAGCCTCGACAAAGGGCTAATCTCAAGAAGCAACTCCAAAATGCTACAACTTGGTCGGAGAACCAAGGTATCTCACCGGAGAAGGTGACTCCTTTGCTCAATCTCTCTCTCGCTCTGGGGTGGAAGTTAGACTGGAGAGGATTTTTTGTTAGACGGAGAGGCGGTTGACAGAGGTGGTTTCAACCACCTCTAGTTATTGCACGTGAGGGACATGGCGGAGGCTGATGCTCTAGAATGGAAGAGGGACGAATGGGCTTCGTCTAGGCAACAATCTCAGAAGGAGAGGCCATGTCGGCCGATGAGGAAAATGAAGGAAGAGATGCATCTCTTCGTCAACCCAACTATTGTAGGAAGATGATGGAGCTTGGCCATTGGATCAAGCAATCAAACGTCTCAATTTTGGGCACTATCTAACGGCTCAATTTTGAGCGTTGATGGATGAGTTAGGGTTGCCCGATCAACCGATCAAGCATCTCTAGGTGAGTCGTGCTAGAATGAATCAGATGACCTTAAAAAGAGGCATGGCCATTGAAGGGTCGATTAGGTGTCAACTGGTGATTGGGCTATGTGAGCCAATCAAAAAATAGAAAATAACTTTAAATTTGGAAAATAAAAATAAAATCTAAAATAGTGTCAAATTAAAAAGTATCAACATAAAAGTTGTGTATCTTTTCAAGATCTATAATTTTCATGTAGAACTTCAAGTCAAATACATCATATATAAATACTTATTACTTTTGTAAGTATTTTTAATGCATAAAAATACTTCTTTTATTTATTTTGTGATTTTTTGGTGTTTTTTTACCATGATTAATATACAAATATATTTTATACATCAAGGTTTTGAAAATCAGATCAGACGTTGAATCGATCAGTCTTCGGTTTGGTCCAATCAAGTCAGACCATCTGTCCAAATTGGTTGGACCGACGATGATACCATCATGACGTCATCAATCCTATTTATTTGAAAAAAATCAGATAAGGATTAATTTACTTGTCCAACAGATCGAACTGATTTTTTGAACCGATAAAATCGTATACATATTGATGAGGCGGCCCGAACAACATGGGTTAGGAAATAATCAAAGGGTCGTTGCGATCCGGATCACAAGGCCAAGCTCAACAAGATAAAGGTAGAAACCACACAGTCAAATAAATGAATCAAAGCACACAAACGGTTAGCAGTCTCCGCTATTTATTTTAACCTGGTATAGTGACCAGGGTTGAACTCAAGGAGCACGAGAAAACCTTTGAAGTAGTCGAAATGAGACAGTAAAATGCATATTTTTATTATTTTAATTTCACATTTTTTTAGGATATTTAATTAAGGAAGAAAAACAAGCTAATAAGGAAACTATGCACACACGCAAGCCTTTTCAATTTTTATTCATAAATGCTCAAAAATAAGGAATAAAAATATTTTTTTCAAATATTAAGGTATTTTTGATGATTTTATGACATTTTATGATGTTTTTGTGGTTTTATAAAAATCAAACAAGGGCTAAAAAAGAAAACAATGTACAACCAGGATGAAATGGTAAATTAAAAATACTTAAAGTATTCTAATATCCTGGTTATGATTTTTACGAAAACTAGATAAAAAGAGCTACAAACAGAGACTTGAATTGTAATTTTTTATTTTTTCTTGAATTTTTTATGATTTTTAGAAGTTTTTGAGTCTTTTGTAAGTTTTAAGGTTTTAAAAGAGTTTTTGAAACAAAAATGGTAGTGGAAGTAAGCAAACACAAATACACAATAGAAATTTTTATAGAACTTTTCAGACAATTTTTCGAATTTTTATGTATTTTATAAAATAGACAATAAGATTTTATGGGTTTTTATTTTTAGAAAATAAAATACTCAACGAAATAAATCTTAAAAATTGCATTAAATATTATGTGTTAGCAGGAGCTAACAGTAATTTTTACATAATTTTTGGAATTAATTTGGTAATTATTTGATTAAAAACAAGACACACAGATTGTAGGGACCTAGTTGCAATTATAATAAAGTTCCAGGCCAAATAATAACTCAGATGAAAATCCTAGGCACAAAAATGCAAAATGTCCAGGGTATTCACGCACATGCACAATAAACCACGCACAGGGGCATACGTGCAAATATCAGAAAACTTTCATTAAAAACATAACATAGATGAAGTCTGGAATAGATAATGCAAATACACCAAAAGCGCACGTGGTATGCCATGTGAGTTCACACAAACAAGACTGAAATGCAAATATAAAAAACAACATGGTCCATATGTAAAATAACCATACTATTTTAAACTATGATAAATATTACAGGGCTAAATAATAAAAGCAAAACAGAAAGGGCCTAAGTGCAAATTACCCTTCATTAGATGCGATACAACGGCCAATGGCGCTCCACTTATGATCGGGCGGCCGAGATGTAAGGATACCCCTTCGTCGATGGAGGGCTGAGAAGAGATCCTCATATGGATCTGACGACAGAGGGCCTCCCAATGATGAATGGTCAAGATCAGAACTGGGGGAGTTCTCAATCGAATGGTGAGGAAGTCGTCTAGACAAACGGGGACTAACTCACCTCCGCCAAGTTTCAATCGACGATGGCACACGGGTCCGGTGTCCTCACGAGCTGCCGAGATATGGGAAAGGTCAGTGATGATGCTCCACAGCTGCTGGATAGCTCATAAGGGCCCAGGACCAAGAGAGGGATCCTAGGAAAGTAGGGTGGACCTGGTGCTTCCAAGAAGTGTCCAACACCTCCAGACGAGGTCTTTTGACGCACGAACCCTGCAGAAGAAGATGTATGCTCGGAGAGGGTGCTTCGGTGAGGGTTAGAATGCCAAAAGCATCGAGAACCAAGGGTGAAGGGTGGATGGGCAGGTCTCTAGTGACGTGAAGGAATCGATCCCATTGGAGGCTCCAACCTGATGGTTGGAGCCATGAGGGGGTTCCGGAGCAAACATAGAAGTGATAGGAGGTTGGAGTGGAATGTGCGAAGGTCAGAGCGCGACGGAGATGTGGAATGGGTATGGTGGACAGAGATACTCTGTTCGGCGGAGTAGATGATCGATTAAAGCGGAATGGAAGATCGAATGGGTACCTGAGGATGATCGGAGTGCGCCTCGGAACACGGACAGATATCCACGGGGGTAGTGGGACTCGATGGTCGGCGTAACCAGAGGCTTGGCTCCTCGCGGTGGAGCTGAGGATGAACCTCACCGGATCTGGGGCTTCACGCTCCAAAAGGGTGCCCTCGCCCTCCCTCTCGCTCTATATCACTCTGGGAAAGGTGGAAGGGTACGCAGGAGGTGGTGGCGCAGCCAAAGGGGACATAAAAGGATGAGCGGGGTGCTGGATATATAGGTGTGCAGGTCCGACAAAGAGGAGGTGTGGCATGCGAACCAAGGTGTGTATCGAGGAGGAAAGATGCGGGTGAAGATTAGGGATCCGCTCTCTCGATTCGGGGCGAAGGATCGAGTGGAATGGTGGTTGGTTCGGATTGCTAAAAGCGGAGAAGATTGAGCGAAACCTGATTTCGGCAAAAAGGGAGACTGGGGGGACCAGTTGACCTCTGTCAACAAACTGAGGTGGACCAATCAGAAGCTGTCGATAATAAAGACAAAATAGACTATAGGACAAAACTGCTAGAAAAATAAAGAAAATTAAATTAAAAATAAAAAATGAATAAAATGAAAAATGTTTATTATTTTCAAGGATTTTTCTATGATTTTTAATTATTTTTATGAAAAATAAATTAGTGTATATACAATATATAGTATTATATACATGTATAATATACTTATGTATTATGTACAAGTATTTTTATTTTGTTATTTTTACATAAATACACCAATATTATATTTTATTTATTTAAAACACATTTTTAGGAGTACAAAATAATTTTTATTTTATTTTTATGGCTTATTTACATGTATATAATAAATAGTGAATGTGATGTACATACATGTGTTTTGTACAATTGAAAGGAGGATTTTATTTTTTTTATTTAATTTTCTGATTTTTATTTTATTTCTAGAAATATATACAAGGGGGTAAAAATAATAATTTAGTTTTGTTTTAACAAAATATTGATTTACATATATAGGTAGTATGTACAATACAAGGTAAATCTTATCTCTTTGCACTTCTTTTATTTTGTGATCACGTCAAGGTTTGACCTTCTCTTGGGGTTCGAGCCACTCTGTTTTTATTCTAAATACCTCCTTCCTTTTTCTTTTCATTTATTCTTTTATTTTTTCACAAATACATGCTAATTATGCAATATTAATAGATGCATGTTGAATGCTATGTTATTGTATTTAGAGGTATTTACATGATGTTTTGCCAAGATAAATAGCTAAAATAAAAGAATAAAGAGTGAGAATCAGGGATTCACCACATGTATGTAAGTACTTATTTATATATCAATGAAATGATCATTTAAAATGTCAAATCTTTCAATAGAATAACATTATTATCTATGTAGAGTAAAACTCTACAAAAGTTAGTTGCATTTTTTAGCATATATGAATACAATATTGTAATCATTCATTTATAGTTGCTTTTGAAAAATTACTTTAAGAAAAGTAGTGGCACAACTTATATTCCAAAAAAGAGAGGTACATACCTGATATTGTAGAAATTAAGAAGGATACAAGTGATAAAAACACCATTATTTCATTATTTAAACCTTTATTTTTTGAAAATTTACCAAACCATTAAAATTGGTCAATCTGAGTCAACTCAATCCAACTACCCAGGTCAACTTGGTCCGACCACTGATCAGACCTGGTTTTTTATTTTCTTTTTTTTGAAATTAATTACATAAAATCGACCAAACCTATCGGGACAGGACTGGTTCCTGGTCCGACCGGCCAGACCTACTAACCCGGTCTGAGTTTTTGAACCCCGATATACATTATTAAACTAATTTTTTATTTGGTTTTAAATAATAAGAAACACATAAAATAAAGAGAACCATAATAAAAAAATATATATTTATTTGTGTATACTAATTAACTCTATTTATTTACAATGTGTTAAAAGTTAATTTTAATTAATTAAATGTTATGCTAATTGAATAGTATAAAATAGAGTGCTAATTATTGGAATTAAAGATGATAACAATAGGATTCATCACCCCTATATACTTAAACTTTGATCGTCCTGGAGCAAAATAAAGAATAAATAAGTTAGTCGAATCCCTAACTATGCATGTACCTACGTACGGACGTACCTACGTGCGTGCGTACGAACGTACCTACGTGTGTGCGTACGGACGTACCTATGTACCTACTTACGTACCTATGTACGTAACTATCTACGTACCTACATACCTACATACGTACGTACTTACAAACGTGCGTGCGTACGTACCCATGTACATACGTACGTATGTATGGTGCCTACCTACGTACATGCATATGTACCTACGTACCTACATAGGTACCTACTTACGTACCTACGTAGCTACGTACGCACCTACCTACATACGTACCTACCTACCTACGTACATACATATGTATATACGTACCTACGTACCTACATACGTACCTACATACTTGTGTACCTGCATACATACATACTTACATACCTACGTACCTACATACATACCTACATACCTACGTACCTACGTACCTACATACATACGTACCTACATACCTACATACCAATGTACCTACATACATACCTACACATATACGTACCTACGTACCTGCCTATGTACGTACCTACGTACCTGCCTACGTACGTACCTACGTACATACCAACATATCTACATACCTACGTACCTCCCTACATACTTACGTACCTACTTACATACGTACATACATACGTACCTACGTACGTACCTACATAC